>CM031237.1:71687776-72287776 GCA_018340775.1 Taxus wallichiana var. yunnanensis | reverse complement strand
AGAGTTTAAGTATTGGGAAACTATTTAACCAGCAAAAAAAATAATGGACACTTTTCTAGCGAATTGTAATTAAATTGACATTAGAAATGGAATAAGAATATTTAATTATTAATATTGACCTAATCCATCCATTGTAACATAAAAAATTGTTGGTAAGAATTAATTAAACATATAATAGGGTTTGACACCCTTATAATCTTAAAAAAACAAAAAATCCACAACTTTCTTGATGATTGTTTAAGGTTAATGTGGTTTTCAAACGTCAAAATTATGGGCGTTACACTTGGTATCAGAGCCTTGGGTTCAATGCTTGGACCCCGGGCACACTTGTAAACATAAAACATAACAAGAAAACCTAGCGTAACTTTAAACCTAGACCATAAGACATTGCATGATATTTTAAAAACGTAAAAAACCTAAAAACTGAAACAAAACCTAGAATGATAAACTAACTCTCGCCTTGGTAAATGTAGGAGGTGCGTACTAGATAATGGGTTCTTACACATGGACC
Organism: Taxus wallichiana var. yunnanensis; assembly: GCA_018340775.1. Taxonomy (NCBI): domain Eukaryota; kingdom Viridiplantae; phylum Streptophyta; class Pinopsida; order Cupressales; family Taxaceae; genus Taxus; species Taxus wallichiana. The sequence continues at coordinate 72,287,265 of CM031237.1, read as the reverse complement.
TAGACTTACCACCCCCATATCAGGAAGTAGCAGCCATATTGCCCCGAATCTGCAAAACACCGTAGAATGTTAGTGCCACTATACGTGGAGGATATTTAAGAGAGATACCAAGCGCACAAGACATAGACATCGGTAGAGGGCTCGTGCACCTTCCCGATCCAATGATGAGTATTGGGAAGAGAACTCCCAAGTTGAGTCACTAGACGAGATTCACCACCGAGAGGTCATGGAGAAAGGGCTATAGGGCACAAAGATAGATCTAGGAGCCCTAGGCAACATGATGATCATGTTGAGAGAGCTAGAGGCGAGAAAGTCTATAGTGGTAGACCACATCAAAGAAATTCTGAAAATCCATCCATATCATTTCACTAGGGACACTAGGGGATTTCAAGAAGAGGCATGATTGGTCATCTTTAGTGGATTCTTCAAGCTATGTCTATGTACCAACAACACAAAGGCTCTTGTTACCATCTACCTTCTAAGAGATAGAGCTAGGGTTTGGTTGAGGACCAAGGAGATGAAGCTCCATGTGGATTCTAAGACAGTTACATGAGAGCTCTTTAAGGAGTATTTCAGGAGAAGATACTTGTCTAGGAGGTTCATTCAGAAGAGGATATATGAGTTACATGACCTACGTTAGGCATCCATGATAGTGGAAAAGTATGAGCTTCACTTCTTGGACCTACTTTAGTATTTAGACTACATACAAGATGAGTAGGTGTGGATCCACAGGTTCATCAGGGGCCTAAAGCTAGAATTAGGAGGGGAAGTGTGCATTCATTATCTAGAGATATTAACATAGGTCATAGAAAAGGCCTACATGGGGTAGGAGACTGGGGGGAAGACATAGTAGGCCAAAGATAGAGTGCAGAATATGTATTCATAGATGTAAGATACCGAGTTGAGGGGTTAGCTCCTCTTCCTTGTGGTGGACATGGTCCTGCACAGTCTTCATTCTGGAAACCACATCAACCACCTCAACAACAATAGTAGACTCTTCCTCCATTTATACCTCCATATATATTTGATGATTAGAAGGGACACAGTATGGGTCCTCCTCCTAGGGACCAATTAAGACTCGAGCACCACCTAGAGCTCGGTCGGTAGGAGCTCATCGGTAGGGACCAAAAATGTTGTATCGTGGATCATTATGATCTATGGTACATACCTATAGAGTACTTGTAGGATCCTCATGTCATTATAGGGGCACTAGTAGTTGTTATGAGTGCAGTGTACTTGGGCATCATTTGGGGGAGTGCCCTTAGAACCCTAATAAAAAGAGTAAGGAATTGGTTTCAAAGCCTATAGTAGGTGATATGGCTAGGAGCCATAGGATATATGCATCTGTTGAGAACCACTAGGTAGAGCACCAGGGCATGGTTATTGAGATGATAGGTAATATTGATGATGTTTCTATTTTTGTTTTGTTTGATTTAGGAACCTCATATTCTTTTAGATCTCCATTTGTAGTAGAGAAATGTAGGTTGGTGGTAGTTAGGAAGAGCCATAGTTGGGACGTGGAGATGGCTTCTAGAGCCAAGATCACAATGCACTCCTTAGGCAAGGAGTGCATAATTGACCTAGGACCCTTTTGCACGACCTTGGATCTTCGTATCCTTCCTTCGGGTTCTTATTGGATTATTTTAGGCATGGATTGGTTATCTACACACATGGCTAGATTTTATTCTTATTGTAAGCTAATATCATGTGCAAATGATTTTGGGAGTGGAGACAATGATAGTGGGAGTTATGAGACCCACCTCTATTCACACCATATCTACTATGTAACTTTAGCATTGTGCACGATGAGGTTACCATTTGTTTGTTATCATAGTTAACAAAAAATCGAAGGATGATTCTAGTGGCCCATCACTTGATGATCATCATATCTTGAGGGATTTTTCAGATGTAATTCTAGGGAATCTTCCAGGGTTACCTCCCTATGTGAGATAGATTTTCACATTAATTTGACTCTAGGAGTAGAGCCTCTCTCACAAGAATGTTACAGGATGATTACCCCTGAGATCAGTGAGCTCAAGTTTTAGCTAGAGGGCCTTCTGGAGAAAGGCCTCATCTATCCTAGTGAATCTTGTTGAGGTGAATTGGTGAATTTTGTAAAAAAGGACAAGAATTTTTTTATAGTGTATCGATTATCGTTAGTTGAACAAAGTAACAATCAATAATTGTTACCCCCTTCCACGTATTAATGATTTGTTTGATCACATGAAGGGGGGCATAATATTTTCCAAGATATATCTTAAGTCTAGATACCATCAGCTGAGGCTCACAGAGGAATATATTCATAAGAAAACATTCCATATGAGATATGGCCACTATGATTTTACATTAGTGCCTATTGGTCCTACGAATTCCCCAGTAATATTCATTAGTTTGATGAATGAGGTATTATGGAAATTTTTAAATCACTTAGTGCTCATAACTCTTGATGAGATTTTTATTTACTCACATGTGCATAAGGAGAATGAGGAGGACCTTCGATAGGTTCTGCATTGTCTTCGTGAGTAAAGCAACTTTATGAGAACCTAGAGAAGTGTTATTCTTTCAATCAGTAAGTGCGATTACTTGGGTCACATCATTTCGGGAAAGGTATCACCATCGATCCTTCCAAGATTAGAGTTATTATGGATTGGCCCACACTAACTAGTGTGACGGAGGTGCATAGTTTCATTAGGCTAACACGTTAATATAAGAGATTTGTTTAGGACTTTTCTCAAATTTTGCACCCCATCACTTTCCTTTAGCGGAAAGTGAATAATTTTGTTTGGTTTGATGGGTGTGAGAAGGCCTTCATAAACTAAAGGGATTCCTTATGTTAGCACCAATTACTATTCTGTTAGACACTCGAGGGATTTCTTTGTGTGAACAAATGCTTCCTTGGCATGATTATGTGGTGTTTTGATGCAATATAGCTATGTAATTACGTTTGAGTCTCACAAAATCAAGGATAATGAGCTTAAATATCCTACTCATTACATTGAGCTTACAACATTTGTGCATACTTTGGTTCATTGGAGATATTTTCTTTTGGGCTAGAGATTTATTCTAACAGACCATTTGAGCTTACATCACCTCTTCATGTAACCCAATTTCAATGCTCATCAACAAAGTGTTGGATGGAGTTGCTATGTGAGTATGACATGGAGACAGAGCATGTAAAAGGGAAAGAGAATGTTGTTTTTGATGCTCCGAGTAGACAGAGAAATTTTGCCATGGCTAGTCTAGTGGGTATAGATTTACAGAGCGAGAATTTTGTGACGGATTCCACATGACAAATTATACCTTGCAACTAGATCAGACATTGAGTCTCAGAGACCCCTTTAGGGGAAGTTTGATGGTTTTACATTAGAGTCACATGGACTTCTTAGACACAGAGTCTAGATCTATGTATCTAGGGATGGAGGTTTGAGATAGGATACCTTGGTAGAGGCTCATCGTGTACCTTATTCAGCCCATCTAGGGGTTAAGAAGATGCACGCCAACTTGAGACAACTTTACCATTAGAGAGGTCTTTGGATAGAGGTATATCGTTTTGTGTCACATTTTTTTTTAGTGTTAGACGGTGAAGTCCAGAATCAACATCTAGCTAGCCTTGCTTACACACATGTTATCTTTGAAGTGAAAATGGGACACCATTTCTATGGATTTCATAGTAGGGATACCAATGTTGAGATACCACCATGATGCCATCATGGTCACGGTGGATAGATTGATGAAAGTGGATCATTTTTCTACGGTGAAGACCACATATACAACTGGTGTAGTAGGGAGTGTATACTTGGATGATATTGTTAGATTGTATGTGATTCTATAGAAGATCGTCTCGTGACCGTGATCCCTTATACACATCACACTTTTAGACTACCATATAATAGGATCTCAAAAACGACTATAGATTTCAAGACAACATATCATCTAGAGACAGATGGATAGACAAAGCCGTTGAATAATATTATAGAGGACATCCTTTGGATGTACATCATGGATCATCACCAAGGTGGGAGGAGTACTTTTATTTGGTTGATTTTTCATACAACAACAACTTCCAGAGTTTAATTGCGATGGCACCATTTCGAGCTCTTTATAGTAGGGAGTGCAAGATGCCTTTGAGTTAGGAAAACTTATGGATAGAGTATCTCTAGGACAAAATATGTTACAGAAATGTACCAATAGGTTGCTTTGATCCCACTAAGGTTACACGAGGCACATGATAGACAGAAGAAGTATGCAAATCAAAGGAGATTTGACCTTAGTTATGAGGTGGGAATGAAGGTTTTGATTTCGCCGGACCTCATAAGAGTCCTATCCATTATGAAAAAGGCTCAAATTTTTCTCCTAGATTTTTGGGTCCATTCAAGATCCTGGATCATATCAATCCCTTAGCTTATCATCTAGCCTTTCTTCACAACTTTTCTCGCATACAATATGTGTTCCATGTATCTGTTCTTAGGAGATATATCCAAGATCCATCTCATGTATTGAGTTGTACCACATTATAGGTGCAGGAGCAGGGGCAGATGATGGTGGATCCTATGTGTATTTTATACTTCAGGACCACAGGCCTTCAAGGCGAGAAATTGATCAAGTGTAAGTCCAATGGGACAGGTATGATGAGACTGCTATTATATGGCAGGATGTTATGTTGTTACAAGCCTAGTATCCACACCTATTTCAAATGACTTCCAGAGAGAAGCCTAAGAGGAGGGGGATGTGGTACCCACTCCTCTTCGATACTTATTATATTTTTGTTGTGATTAGTGTTGACTATATACATGGATATTATCATATCATTTTGGTTTTTCATGATGTTATATGATAGAGATATTCGACTATTGATGGATTGTTATTCATAGTATGATTTGTGTGGATTCTTATAAACATAGAGGTACATTTTATATTGATGATGATGATGTGTTGTTAGCATATATATTTACTAACATTCAGAATTCTTTTCATGTTGACTATGATGTAAGGTTTGAACTAATCTCGTGATCTTATTGATATTGATGAAATGGTAGAATTGAGATGTTGAAATTATAAACAAATGATAGCATTGTTAGTTTAGATGATGATTTAGTTATATGAGGATGTTTATTGATGGATGTGCGTATATTTATCTTTGATGTATTTGATGTGGCCATGAGGCCGAAGGAGGTATTGTGTGATTTTGTAGGTAATTATATCACAACAATCAAAAGGGGGTTAGGAGACCAACCACAACATGAATCTTTGGATGAATACAATGACGGAAACCATGGTAACTTGTATAGTATATGATGTTATGTTATTAGTTTGCTAGGGGGTCCCCATTGGGGGAAGACCTCCAAATGCAACCGGGGATTTATATGTAACGTTTTCCTTTTATTTTATTTATGTGGAGTATGTGATTTATTTTGTGATGTAATTCATTTAGTCATTGTTGATTAATGTGCCTTGATTAAGTGAAGTAATCAGGTTTTTAAGTTAATTTTGGATGTGAAAAAGGGTGCCATTTATTAGAGTAGTTGTTCCTTTGGGTATTTTGTTTTAAGTTGAGTGTATTTGAATTTAAGTGTTGTTCACCCTACCTTACATGGGAAATTCGGATTTAGGCTTAAGGGCCATTTTGGGAGGATTCTGAGACAAGTTAAGCTTGTGCCCGACCTCTTGATTTAATATATAAACCCTATCTCAGGATTTGGGGTCAAACATAGACCCCATTATGTGTTTTTAAGGCAAAAATTTACATTTACTGCACTTTTCTTACATGGGTTTTAATTTTTTTCCTTAGGGGTTGTGGGCTTGTGTTGAGTGTATAAGAGGCATGTCATTTCTCTCAACCACCAATTTATTATTCCTTGGGGTTGAGGTTTAACTTGTGAGGTGGATTTGAAGATAATTTATGTGGCATCCTACATGGTGCCACCTCAGCCTCCTCTTCTCTTTTTCTATATATGCAAGTTTATTTTATTTTTTGGGGGTTACTTCATTTTATTGTGCACTTGTAGTTTTGGACTTAGAGAGTCTTTGGAGTGATTGTTGAAGTTTTGGAGCTTTTTGGAGTTGGATTGAGCTTGAAGGATCTTGGAATGTGATTCTTTGATCAAGTTCTTACTATAGAAAGGTAGGAGCTACACTCTTTTTACTTGGTTGTTTTTATATGTGTGTATTGTATGTAACTGAATGGTTTGTGTTCTTTTTGGGATCTTGGCTAGAATGCCTAACTATTGTGTACGAGAAGGATATGGGGATTTTCTATTGAAGCGAGGCATAATAGTTTGTTTAATGTTTTAGGAGGGATTTGGGTTGGGTTTCCCACCTTGTATAATAAAATTCTTGCTTTTCTTACTTGGTAATTTTGAAAGAGACATAAGAGATTGTAGGGAGGAAAGATAATGTGGGAGGAATAACATTGTCTTGAGGGAGGAATAAGAGTTGTGTAGGGGTTTTAGGTTTTTATTTTGAGTTTTTGAAGGTGGGCACCTAATCCCATTGGGAGGCATAAGTGATCTCCCCATAGATCCTTCTTTGCATTGGCTTGCTTTTCAATCATTGTGTATTCTAATAGTTTCACTATTGTGATTGTTATCTTGTGTTTGAATGTGTTTTAAATGGTTTTGAAATAGTGTATTGTGATGTGGAATCATTTTTTTATTTTCATGAGTTCCATTCATTCCTCATTGCACTTTGGTTGTGGCTCGGGGGCCAATGAGGAATATAGCTTCTTCTCCTCATTATATTATTGGTTTGGTGGAGAGTGTTAACTCTCTCCCATTTTTTTGTTGTGATTGAAGTGAAGAAATGGTGGAGATCTTGTTGAAGACTTGGGACTTGGATCATTTGTAGAATTCAAAGGAAATCCTTCATTGTAGAAACTTTTCTTGTAATTGCCACTTAAGGTGGAAAGCTAATAGACTTGAATTTTAAAAAAAAGTTGTATCGTATATTCTAGTTATTAAGTTGTAATGTATTATTGGAAAGAAAACTCTTTTCCTTGTAAGGAATGAGCTATGCTCAAAGAAAAAGAAAGCTCATTGTTCTTTGTAGAAGTTGCATTATTGTAAGAATGAAGGGAAAACTTGGAATTTGTAAATCATTGAGAATGTATTCTTAGTAAATATTAAATGCATAATAGTTTTGTATGCTTTCCTTGAGTAATGTTTGTAGATGAAATGGAAGGATGCACTAAATTATAGTGAGTTACTTTGTTGAAAAAATTAATTATTGTTGTGGAAAGGAAATCAATCATACTTAAAAATAGATTAAGTTTATATTTCTTCATTTGAGTTTGAAAACAATTTTGAAGGAAAAATATTCTTGTAGTTGTTTTCTTATTACTATTGAAATAGAAAATCTTTGAATTTAGTAAATTAAAGCATGAAATGAATAAATGGTTTAACCTTTAAACTAGAGACTTTAGACACATAAAATCAAGCTAAGGATAAACTGTAAATCACTCTAGTAAAATTTATTTTTGGAAAATTTGTAGAGTCGATGGTTCTGTTTTCAAAGAACATGACCACCACCTTTTGAAGATTGGTGGTCTCTGAACGACCAGCATGATCAGACCAATGGCCTATGAATCACTACCTAGGAAAGTTGACAGTTTTGAATCATCACCCAGGTAGGGTGCTTTGGTCCCAAGATCCGCTATAACACACCGCCTAGGGACACTGGAAACCACAACAACAAAATTCTAGAAAATTTGGATAATTTTTTTTTGAAGTGATTAATTAATACTAATCTTTTTCTTAACTATTTCCTATTAATAATTAATTTAGAAAAATTTAATTTACCCAAAATAAATTATCTCTAGTACCATAGAAATTTTAAATATTAATTTCCATAAAGTTTACTAGAGTCATCACTTGTAAATATACACCCCTTTAAAATTAAGTAGTTATCTTGCCCCCTTTTTAATTAATTACCACACACATCCCTTTCAATTTATTATCCCATTTCCATAAAATTATTTTGACTTAAAAGTATGTAGGGCACATATGGACCCTAAGATTAAAAAAATATTTGCCTTTGATCTCATCTTGCCCTAGATTTGACCTAACTCAACTTTATGTTTCCTTTTTCATTTACTTTCCTCCCATTTGGTTATATTGCTTGTTTCTTTTGTTGTGCGGAGTTAAGGAGATATGATGTGATTGATTTCATGGAGGTTTTCTTTTGAGAAGCAGTCTCATTGTTGTTTCCTTATTAATTTATTTATTTTTCTACTTATTTTCTTACTCATGAATTTTTGGGTTGTTGGGTATATGAAATACCCACAAATATTCTAGTGTTGAATAAGAAAAACTACTGAACACATACACACACACACACACACACACACACACACACACACACACACACACACACACACACACACGATATATATATAATGATCATATTTATACTTATACCAATAATATAGTGAAAAACCTATATATAAAAGGGGACCCGAATGATTGAGTCGTAATTTTTAATGGTGCGAGTTATTTTTTTTTTGGAATGGAGGCATGTTGGAGAGAGGGGATGGATCAAACTTTTTAGTGGGGAAGAGTGGAGGGGTGATGAGGTGGAAGTCACGTGGAGGAAGAGGTGTGGGGGAGTGAGGGAAGAGGGATGTGGAGGATGTTGAATGGGTGCAGGCAGTGCGAGGGGTGGGGAAAGGTCTTGGGGAAGGGCCATGGTAAAAGATGTGTGCATGTTTTGGGGAGGGGTTACACCCTCACCTCATTCTTTCTTTATTTTAATAAAATTTAACAAAACTAAGCTCACTGCACCCTTTTTTGTTTAATTTTTTTATTTTATATTATTTATTAACCTACATAATATTATATTATTATCCACACACACACATATATAGTATATTTTGTATAATAATATACGCCCATATATGCTAGTGTAAAATTATTGCAATATTAATTTTTAAATTACAATATAGTTTTGTATGAAAGGTAATATAGTTATATTATATAATTTGACTATATTAGCTTTATTCTATTTTATTTATTTTTAACTATATTCATACTATATAAAATGTGTAACAATTTTCAAGTGGTGAATAGTAGATTTTACTTTGTTACCTATTGGAAGTAAGAAACTTAATATATGTACTTACTTATGTGATAAGAAAGCATGTGACAACGTATTTCAAATAAGAGAATAACCTTGAAATATGTCAAAAGAAGTTGGTACAATGAATACATATTTTAAAATTTATTCTCTAATGCAAACACCCATTAAATTTTCACATGAAAAGAGAGTGCAAACTAATTTCACTTCTTTGTATAATGCCACCAAACTTTGCAAGAAAGAGACCTATTACAAGGCTAACATTATTTCCAATAAACCAATTTTATTTTCAAAATGGACTTCCATCAATTTCATATTAAATAGATAATTCATTTTACAACATTTCTTTCCAAGGAGCTTGAGATCACAATCACACCATGATTCTAAAATATTTAAAATACATAAGAGATCAACATACAAGTCTTCCTTCCAAGATTGAAGAAAGGTTACAACTACCAAAGTGACACTAGTTTACAGGTGATTCCAAATCACAAAGAGGATACTTTACAAGACAATGAACTTTCCAAATAGTCACATTCATGAGATTACAATGAGAGTGGTGTCCACACCAAGGAAAAAGGAGACAATGAGAAGCCAAGATGACAAGAGATTCCAACCAACTTCCAACATGAGATACAACTTTGGGTGTCTTTCATAGACCCAACACAAGGAGAAAAATCTTGTTTAACCACCCAAAATTTAGGCATCACTACATGCATTTCCAAGGTTGTAAGACATGCTAGCCTCCCCAAGCCCATGGAAGAGAGAGATAGCTTCAAAAATTTGTCACAAGATATAGGGAGACATAAAAAAATTATATGTTCACAACCAAGACTATCCAAACACTAAGAAAAAAATCAAATTTTGCAAACAAGGAAAGGAGGAGAAAACCATATTCATCCTCCAAAATGGGGAATAGAAGATGAGATATCCAAGGTGTCAAAAGTGTGGTCCAACCATAGGATGCACACAACAAGAATCTTCACAACCTCCTTATTCCTCCCAATCATCAAACCCTTTGTATTGCTCCACTCATTTGCCAAAATCCTTCTTGGGAGGATTTTCAAACCCATTGGGTTTCCTCTCCAAGAATGGGAAAGGGGTTCAAGCCATATGAACCACCTTCCCCACCTCAAACCATATGAGGGGAGTAAAAAAAACCTACATGGCTTGTCCATTAAGCCATGAGGTTTGAGAGGAAAAATCCCTCTCTCTTCCCTATACACTCCAAAATCCATCAACCCATATGATGGATGGAGAAAACTAAAAACATAAAGGAATACTTGACAATAACCACACATGAAACAACACATATATTTTAAACAAAACAAGGATAAGATCTACCATAACTTAAAACATAAAATAATCACAAAGGACCTACCTCCAAAATATATCCAATACTCTAATCTTTTCCACTTCCTTATCCAAGCAAGCTCGGCTCCCAAAATCTCCAAGCACAAAAAAAAACTAAAATTAAATTTTTCTTTCTCCCCATGAGGAGAATTTAAAGAGAAGCAAACAAATATCCTCACAAATTAGGGGGTGACATGTGTCACCTTTCTCTTCCCTGTAAGTCCAAGATTCTAAAATAAAAAGAAGAAAAGACAAATTCTCTTTTAACACCCCCTTCCCAAAATGCCCAAAATGAAAATAAAACCAGATTGTGCAAATTTCTAAAAACACACATACCAACCCATCTTACATGGATGGTGACCAAAGAGAAGTAAAATGGGAGGGAAAATTCCTTTATGCCTTGAAATTAATCCCCTCTACCTATTAGGTAGGGTCCAAGGACTTATTTTCATGCTAAGCGAACTCCCAAAATTAAAAGATGTCACTTAAAATGGCATGAATAACCCCATTTCGGGTTTGGCACATTTGGGAAAAAGTGTAAAGGATGAGGGGCCCACCCAAGGGTTAAGATGTGACCCTAATCCCCTCTAATTAATACACAATTACCCAACCAAAAAACTTAATGCAAGTGGGGACCATTAAGTCCACAAACCTAGTTTACTTAACAAACTAAAACATCCTAAACAAGATTAATTTTACATGACATACTACATAACAAATGAGGGTCACTCATGGTGCCCAAAATAATGAAATCTAATACTAAGGCCTCATACAAATAACATGGTTAGGGCTTAGCCCCGTGGGCCGCTTGTGCACAATTTGTGTAGCCACCTTGAAACCCACATTCTCCTGTGACATGTCACCTGCACACTCATTGCACACATTAAATGCACCTATCCGATACAATGTAAATCAACTACTCAATAAGTGATCAATGAAATCTATGCTATCATATCATCATCATGGAATCGTAAATGCGAAAAACATGCATAATTACATATAATTTACCATGATTTAGCCATAGAGATAAACATAAATGACATACAACCATAAAATCGACATGTGACTAAACTAAGTATCCAACATATATCAATTATGTCAAAACATCATCACAATAAGTTAGTATCCGCAACATCAAATGAAAAAGTTTCAACATACTAGTCAAGTCAAATTGGCGCTATGCACCCAAATCTCCATACATTTCCAAGAAGGTCAAATATAATAACATAATGTCCAAAATATATAAAATCCTCGTCAAATCATGTATATGAATAAATAAGTCAATAGATAACTGAGGCTATCAAAATGTAGGCACTACATGGCCCTCTCCTAAAATTAGACTTCCTCATGTAATTCACTGAAAGAGATAGGAATATCTAGCCCTTAATGGTGTAGCATCCTCCCAGGTAGTTGTTATCTCATCATATTTGTCCCATTTGCACTCTAACTTGGGCCAAGTCTAGACCCCGAATGGCCAACCTCCGATGCTCCAATATACGTATGGGCTCTAGCCTCCACTTGTCCTCTGTCCTTTACCCTTAATGCCGACATATCTAAAACATGAGAGACATTAGGTACATATCTATGTAGTACATAAACATGAAATATATCATGGGCACGTGTAAGATGTGGTGGCAAAGCTAGGTGATAGGAAACTACATCGATGATCTCCAAAATATCAAAAGGCCCCACAAAATGAGGTGATAGCTTAGAACCCTTTCCATAGAGGATTGGGATCTTATGTGGAAGAACTCTCAAGAAGACTTTGTCACCCAATGAAAAGTGATGATCAATCCTCTTGGTGTCTGCGCATATGCCTTCCGCGTGCTTTGTATCCTACTCAAGATGTTTTCTAATTAGAACAACTTGTTGCTCTAAGTCATGTAGATAAGTTAGTCCCAGAATGATCCTATCATCTAGCTTGTCTCAACTCAGAAGTGTCCTGCAAGGGAAACCATATAAATCCTGGTATGGAGCCATGCTAATGGAACTATGATAGTTTTTATTGTAGGAAAACTCAAATAAATGTATAAAATATTCCCACTTCTTCTTCTAGTCCATCACATACATCCTCAACATGTCCTCTAGTACCTGATTAACCCTCTTTATTTGTCCATCTATCTCTAGATGATATTGTGAGCTAAAACTAATCTATGTATGTAGAGCATCCTGAAAGAAATTCAGAAAACTGAAATGTAAATGGTATCCTGTCATTAATGATGGTCTTCGAATCCCATGCAACCTAACAATGTCCTCCATAAATACTTTGGCGATGGCCTTTGCATTATAGGTGACCTTGGTTGGTGAAAATGTGCAATCTTGGTCAACTTATCCACAGGGACCATAATGGAATCTTGATGATAAGAAGACATAGGGAGTCCAACAATGAAATCCATGAAAATCACATCCCATTTCCACTTGGGAATATCATGAGGATGTAACAATCCTATGGGATGAGAATGCTTTGCTTTGACCCTTTGACACTCAAGGCAACGTGTAACAAAATCTGTTATGTCCTGTCGAATACCAGGCCAATAGTATAACTCTATTAGATCAACGTGCATTTTCTTTACTCCTAGATGTGCTGCATATGGAGCTCGATGAGCTTCTATAAGGATGAATCTATGAAGATCACTTGACTTAGGCACATATATGCACCTATGAAACCGAAGTAAACAATTTTCCTCTAAAATACACCACGAATATCTGCCCTCTATAGAACCATGTGACTCCAACATATGTCTAGCACACTTAGAAATCTTGTCCTTTAAAAGATCTTTGAAGAATCTTACCTCTCAAATATGACTGCAGTGTCAATGATGTAAGCATGTGTCATCGTCTACTAAGTGCATCTGCAATGACATTTTCCTTTCCTTTGATATATTGCACCTTGATGTCATACTCACATTCTAACTCCATCCAAAGCCGTGGTGAGCATTGATGTTTGGCTATAAGAATATATGCTACAATCTACGATGATATGTCCTCAAAGTGGAAGGTCTACCAAAAAGGAAATGACACCAATGCACAAGATCATGAATGATCACTACAAGCTTTAAATCATGGGTAGGATAGTTAATCTCATAATCCTTGAGCTTCCATGGTTCAAAGGAAATAACACAACACTCCTGCATAAGGATGACTCCCAAACCCTCTAGTGATGCATTAGTGCAAACAATAAAATCCTCTTTGTGGTGGGAACCACTAAGATGGGCGCTGTGGTTAACCTTTCCTTAAGCAATTAAACTTATTCCCCTTTCTCTAGAGAGAAGTAATATGGTGAGAAATCTTGGAAAAGTCTTGAAAAAATCTATGGTAATACCTGCTAAACCCATAAAAATCCTCACCTCGGTGGTGATGTGGGCACTGCCAATCCATAATAGCTTTGAATCTTAGGGGGATCTACTGAGATACCTTCACTTGATAAGATGTGACCCAAGTACTTGAATCTCTATCTAAAAGAAGCTGCATTTTATAGGTTCCCAAACAAATTTTGATCTCTCAAAACCTGTAGTACCTATCTCAAATACTCGTCATGTTCCTCCTCGGAATGAGAACAGATCAATATATCATCTAGGAAAACTAAGACAAAGCAATCCGGAAAGTCATCAATACTCTATTCATGAGACTCATGAAAATAGTGGGGCATTTGTCAAACCAAATGAGAGAATGGTGAAATCATAGTGCCCATAACGTGTGCAAAAGTTTGTCTTATGAATGTATGCATTTAAAATGTGCAACTGATGATAATCTGACTTGAGATCTATTTTGGAGAAAACTCTCACTCCTTGCATCCGATCAAACAATTCATCAATCCTAAGAAGTGGGTAACGGTTCTTTATGGTGACTTTTTTGAGTTGTATAAACTCTACACAAAGTCTAAGAGAATTAGACTTCTTCTTCACAAATATGGTGGCTCTCCCCAAGGAGATACACTAGGGAAAATAAGGCCCTTCTCTAACAACTCCTCTAACTAAATCTTGATCTCATGAAGCTCTAGAATCGTCATCCAATAGGGTGCCTTAGAAATTGGTCCAGATCCTAACACTAAATCAATGGTGAAATCAACCTCTCTACGGGTGCTAACCCCGAAAGATTTCCCAAAAACACATCTGCATACTCCTCAAACCTGCATGATCATCTAAGGTTAAATTCTCTCGGAGTGCTCTTTGATAGATCACTAACGGTGATACCAAATAACTGACAACCTTTACCCATGCTCCGCTTGAGTTGCTTAGCCAAGATCATGCACAAGGAGATAGGCCTCTGCATAACTAAAATCACAATTGCACTTCCAATATCATCCTAACACTCAATGACCTTATTCCTGTAATCTACCTTGGCCCGATGAGCCTCGAGCTAATCCATACCCAAAACTACCTGATAGGATCCTAAAGGAATAACTCAAAGGTCAAGAGTAGTGGAGAAGACTGCTAAATAAAGTACCCAACTCTCCACATATGAGTCCATGACGAGATTGGCCCTAGAGGCCAACTCAACCTGCCAACTATCTGGTTACCTTGCCAATAGCCCACATTGGTCGACTACAAAAGGAGATATAAAAGAATCTAAAGCACCTAAATAAAAACTACTGAGATATAAATATCCTTGATAGTACCTGTCATGTCAATGAATGTGGCCTAATACTTAGCTTGGTGGTTGTACACCACCGCATATACACGATAGGCATGATGTACATCACCCAATGTCTTCTCAAATCTAGGAGCTCTCTGTATATCTATGGAAGTGGGTTTGTGTGGACACATAAGCACATAGTAATCAGGAGACCCACAAATGAAACATCCTCCTGTACCCCTCTCAAATGGGGTCCCTCCTATACTCTAGTGAAATGATCCTTCCGGTCAATCCTAACAAACTATTACATGCGGGATGACTTGTACCTATTGATTACCCTTCCTCCTATCCTTGGCTCCACCAAAACCTCCTCTGGTACCACCTCTCGGTAAGCTCTAAATTTGTTTATCCCTCTCTTTGTTGGTGCCTCTGATGTTGTGTCTACTTATTTGGATGTGGTGGAGCCCTCGATCTGCTAGTGGAGTCTATAATCCTCCTCTGCAGGGGGTGATGATGTACCTCATTACCTCGACTCTGAAATTCCCGTATCCTATCCCGAAACTTTCTCTTGTTCCTATATCGGTGATCCTGTGCCTGGTCCTATTCTACTTAGCTAAGTATGCCTTCTCAATGACCTTTTCAAGCTTGGAAGGAGATAGCATCCTACATTCTGGTTTTTACTGCATTAAGGCCCCAAATAAACCTGTTAACCTATAATTTCTCATCTTGCAGGTAGTCCACATACTACAAAAGATCCACGAACCTAATCTCATCTTGTGCTACTATTGTAGATCCCTATTGTAAGTCATGAAAATAATCAATCTTCTTTTGCACGAAATGATCGACATATAACAAGCCCTAAAACACTCCTCGAACAACTCCTAGGTCATTTTATCTCAAGTCAAATGGAGATTCCATTCCTCATTCTTACACCAAATGCTGCAAAGATCGTGAAGGAGGTGTATGGAAAACTTGGCTTTGAAATTGCTCTCGTAAGAGTGCAATCTAGAGCACCTATCAAGGATAATGAACCATGATTTAAGCCCAAATACATTTTTAGATTCATTGTACATAGGAAGCTATAAGCGAAGAAGGTCCTAATCACACTTCTTGTTTCACAATCGTGGTGTTGCATTCCAATTGTGAATGGGTTTGTTTATCTCCAAATGGTCCCTCAAAGCTATGTGAATGGATATAATGGTACTAGGCCACCCTCTCATGATGAATAGAACAACTAAGTGACCTCTCCGCCTAGGGGTTACTATCCCAATTTCCCAGGAAATATTGGTCTAAAATGACCTTCCATAAGAAAATCGGAAGGGTCGCCGGTCATCCACCGGATCACAATCAATCCCAAAGCGAGGGGCAAGAAAGGTTGACAATGGAGTCTAAGAAGGGTTAGAAAAAGAGGATAATGATGTCAAAGGAAACCAAAGGCTCAACAAGAGAAAATCGGATAAAGGGCTCAAAGTTTCATACTTCACATATGAGTCAACTTAAAGCCAAACACCAAGGTCGTGCGGAAGCCTCCACGTAGTCGAACTTGATGAGTTAGTGTTCACTCAAGGCCCTGAATCAGCTAAGTATAAGAGAGTCAGTAGAAGCCCCCATATGTCTCAATGACATAACTTCAAAGGAAGAATCAAGAGTAGAGGTCCCAAATGTGCCCCACCCTCCACATTGTCGAGCCCCAAAAAGTTAGATTGGCCGTTGAAAAGTCTAAGGCCAGCAGATGGTGCCACATGTCTCATTGGCATAACACCAAGGATGGGTCGAAAGAGTTGGTTCCCAAATGAGCATAGGCTTGCCCGTGGTCAAAGTAAAAAAGGGACATAGTTAGTAATTGAACCGGCTAAGTATGGAAGGGCCAACAGAAGCTTCCACATGTCTCATCGGCGCACCTTGAAGGGTTGAAACAAAAGACGGTCCCCCAGACAAGAGCCAACTTTCCATGTGTCCTAGGTCGAGAAAAGGACAAAGAGTTAGCGATTGAAAAGTCTCGGGAAGTGGAAGCCTCCACGTGTCCAATCGGCACACCTCTGAAGGTCAGGTCTAAATAGGGTCTCCAAATGAGCAGGAAGCCTCCACGTCTCCCGGTCAAATGTAAAGCCTTTGTCAAATAAAAGGGACTTAGGCGGGACACGAGGAAGGTAGAGTAAAGTCACGAGAAGGTGCCACCTATCTCATCGGTGCATCTTCAAAGGTGTGGCCCAAGGAAAGGCCCTGAATTAGTTCCATCCCTCCACATCTCCAAGGTCTGAAAAGGGGACAGAGCCGGCCATTTGATTGGCTAAGTATAGGTGAAGATTACAGATCAACGGGAGATATTTTGGCATTTTGCACTTTTCGCTAAAGACACAAGTTATACTTGTGGGCCTGTGATCCTACAGAGGATATTTGTTCCAATCGAAGAAAAAATTACCTAAGGTCTATAAAGGGACATGTGGCCATGTCTTAGGCCAAAGAAGGAAGGCGGGTCATTGTGGAAACTTTGGAAATTTTGCAACTTTTGTAAATGGTGCAATTTCAATTTTGGGCCCGTAGAGGCTTTTGGAAAAAAGTGAATTTCAGGTCTGTGGGGTTGTGGGAGGTTTTGTGATTTTTGTGTCTTTTCACAAAAGCGTAATTTGTATTTTCGGGCCCGTGGATCCGCTTTGCAAAGATTACATTTTCACCATTTTGCACAGTCTTGATGTAGAATCTTCAGACGGCCATATCTTTTCACCGAAGCTCGGTTTGAGAAAAGAAGAATTTTGGAAAGGTATCAACATCCTCTATGCCATGGAAGCCTAAAATTTTAATTTTGGCAAGGTTAGGTGGGTGAAAAATAGGAAAAAGTCTTTCAAGCCATTAATATGGAATCTGATTGCTTCAACTACCCATATTTGATTTGATCTGCCGTGCTTCCTTCTCAAACACGCCAAACAAACATGAGGAACTAGAACCTGCAAATTATAGGTTGATTTGTAGAGGCATTGATGGTTGGTGGTTGAGCTTTCAGAGAAGAATCTATTTTTTCCTTCTTTCTCTCTGGTTTTCATCGTTCTATATATTGTAAACACTTCTCATTTGAGAAGCGGGAGAAATTTTAGGTGTGGGAAAACTCTGTAAAAATTTGTTTCTTGACTCTATTTGAATTGTAAGCCTTCTGATATGCACGACAAGCATATGTTATGCCTCGAGCAGAAATGTAATGGTTTATGCACCTTCTAGAGCAATAAACTCATGTTTTGTGGTGTTCTTCAATCCTCTCTTATGTTTTATTGTTTCTCCATGCCTCTCCCTTTCAGATCTATTTTTTGTTCATGTATTTCACATTTGCAGGTGCAAGATGTTGTGTTTGATGGAATTTTGATGGTGTATTAGGATGCGGGTGCATGTCACTTCTTTCTGACCTCCCTCATCTCCCTTTTCCCATGTTTCATCCTCCCTCAGTAAAGTATCTCACCTCTTTCCTTTTCTGGTGTATCACCTCTTTAGTGTAGGCTCTCTTTCACTCTCTAGTTCTCTCTAGTTCCTTGGAATGGTTAGATTAGGATAGATTAGCTTTTTCTACGCACTAGATTAGATCATGGCGGTAGTTTAGGAACAAGAACCATGTTTCTCTCGGAGGTCCATCTTAGTTTTGTAAGTCCCATAGCTTGAGAGATGGTCAAATGTTATACAAATCACACCGAATTCCCCACGCACATCCGAGGCCATTCGGGGGTTCTCTAATTTTGTACTAATAGTTTTGGCATGTCTGGTGGGATGGGTTTGAAGAACCTTACCACTTCATTTCATCAATTTGGTGTGTTCTTGGTGAGATTCAGCCTTTGCGGGGAACATGCGAAGCACATCTAACAACTCCATCTGGTCAACAACCCATTCTCTGAGTTGGAAACCTTCTCCCCATCTATTTCCATCCATTATTCCTTCCACATCTTTCATTTTCTCCCATCCCATGAAGTTGTGCAATCATGACTTCATTTCCATCTTAGAATTCACACTTGCAGTAGTAGTAGTGTAGTCCACCTCCAATGTATTTCTCAACTCCTCTAAATCAACATTATGATCAGATCCAGAATAATCATGCTTACCCATATGAGTAGTGCCAAAACTAGTTTGGCTATGGAGCTTATCAAGAACAAGGGTATGCATATAATGATAACAGCTACATGGAAAATGCTGATCTGCTGGAGAAGATTCAAGGGATGGAGGCACGCATGGTACAATCAAGGGCCACAACTCATATGAAAGCATTTAGAATTGGCTATAGGGAACCTTGTCCATGGGCCGACCCTATGCCAAGACATTATAGCCCTCAGGAGAAGATTGACTTCATGGTTGAAATGTTGCCTCAACTTGCATAGTGGATTGAGGATATTGAGGCATATGAGAAAAGTGCGAGACAACCTTGTCAATGGGTAAGTCAATCACTAGCTCCTTATGCTCCATTTTCTCCATCCCAAACTTTATCATTTTAGCATGGTCAAGAGTCAAGCCCCTCACTTGCTGCCCCAAATGTTTTTTTCCCTTCTCCATCTCCTAGTCTTCCATCTCATCTCAATTCTTCTACCCTTTTCCCTTCTAAGAAGTCATCCCCTCCAAACAAATAAGAAGTTCCACTTCCCTCTCCACCACAAACAATACCAAAACTGGTTGAATCCCAACCTACCACTCCTTCTTTCCTAAGTCCATGTTGGGAAGAGACTCAAGATTTCAGTCAAGGAGAACAACAAAGAAAAGAGGAACCCAATAGAGAAGAAATGATAGAAAATCTGAAGAGTTGGGCTGCCATATTTTGGATTACAAAGATCCCCTTGATGGTTAAGCCAATAAAGGAGGTCAAGGTTGAAGAGCTAGTGGTGGCTAAGGCTGAGTTTTCAGTAGAAAAGAACAAGAACAAGAAGGAGAAGATCAACAATGTTTTCTCTGAATGTAGTGTCCATAATGACACTTTGTTTGAAGAGGATGTTGATCTAATCCAAGCTGCACAATCAGTCATCAAGGAAGAAGAACAATCAACTCCAAGTCCAATTAAAAAGGAGCATATGGAGGAGAACCATATAGTTCAAGAGGCTTCAAGTACATAGCAGGCCACAGAAGAACCTTCAGTTCTTCCTCCCACTTCATCCCCTTTAAGCTCTAATATTGAATAGCAGTTTGAGATTTCATTTTTCATGTTTGAAGAAGACGAGAACCATGGTGATAAAGTTTCAAATCAGGTGGACACCATGGCGTAGGTCGAGCACATGCAGTAGGACAACAAGGAGGTAGATTATTTGTCTGACTTGGAGGATTGCTTTGATGGAGAGGAGCCCATGGACATCACATCATTTTCTCCTCCATCATCCACCCTCTAAGAACATGAGCCTGTTTCCATGAATGAGAGCATTCAAGGACAACAACCTGCACTTCATAACAGCCCTCTGGAACCAAGGTTGGAAGATATGAATCTTCCATGTTCTTCACAGGAGAAGGAAGGGAAAGAGCAAGAGGATGTCATCATCTCTCTCACACCATCCACCCGGAAGATAAGCAGGAAGAATCCATTTTTGGAGTTAAATATCAGAGCAGTGGGAAAATTCAAAGGACCATACCTTGCCCAATCAAGTACTTGGCTTCATTGGAGCTAAGGGAGAAGCCACAACCAATCATGCTTTCTTCTAAGCATGAGGGAGAGCCTCAAAGTGCCAAGGATCAAAAATTATACCTTTTGAAACTAAGTGAGAAGTAGATTGAAAAGGTATTTGTTATATTTCCAGTTGATACCTTGATGGAGGGAGTGAAAAAACAATTTGCAATCAAACTGCCACTCCTAATAACAACCTTATTCTATGCCAAATCATTTGCATGGCTATCAATTGTAAAGAAGGGAAGTTATTTCTCATCACCAGTAGCAGATTTTTTTTAAAATTTCCCATCTCTCTAGTTAGAGTAGGGTAGGTAGGTTTTTTTAGTAGAATAAGTGCTTGTGCACACTTTGCATATCCCACTTGGGGTATGTATGATTTCTTATTTTGTACATAGAGTGTTGTGGTATTTTTGCTCAAATGCACAATGCATTGGAAATGGCTTTTGGTGAGATTAGATCCAGATTTTAGTGTAGTTTTCAAGTGGCTCAGGGATCAGATTTTAAAATTTCAGATCAGATTTATGTTTATCAGACTATCATTTGTGACTCCATGCCCAATGGATGTAATAAGGCAAGTGGTCTCTTCATCTAGCAGGCACATGTCCCCATGAGTCACCAAACTTTTATCCTAATTTTACCCCCAGGTAAAATTGGTCAAACATGAACTTGCATAAGAAAATTAGAAGGGTCATTTCAATTCAATGGACTCACAATTGATCCAAAATATGAGAGGCATGAAGGCTCGACAATGGATTCTAAGAAGGGTCAGAGAAAGAGGCCAACAACGTCAAAGGAAATAAGAGGCTCAATAGGAGAAAATTATAGAAAGGGCTAGAAGTTTAGAATTCACACAGAGTCAACATAGAGCCAAGAAGCAAGGTCGTGGAAGCCTCCACGTAGTCAAAATCGTGACGAGGTAGTTTCCACTCGAGGCCACTGAACCAACTAAGTATAAGAGAGTTGGTGAAATCCCCACATGTCTCAATGACGTAACTTCAAAGGAAGAATCAAGAATGGAGGTCCCAAATGTGTGCCACCTCCACGGTCAAAGCCTCAAAAAAATTAAATTATCTCGTTGAAAATTCTAAGGCGATGGTAGATGGCACCACGTGTCTCATCAACACAACACCAAGGCTAGGTCAAAAGAGTGGGTTCCCAAATGAGTGCAGGATCGCCATGTGGTCAGAGTCAAAAAATAGATAGAGCAGTGGTCATTAAATCAGCTAAGTATGGAAGGGCCAATGGAAGCTTCCATGTGTCTCATCATGCACCTTTAGGGGTCAAAGAAAATTTGATCCCCCAAACAAGCACAAGATTTCCACATGTCCCAAGTCCAAAAGGAGATAGATTCGAAGTTGAAAATTCTCTGGTAGCGGAAGTCTCCATGTGTCCAATCGGTGCACCTCTGAAGGTCAGGTCCAAACAAGATCTCGAAATGAGTGGGAAGCCTCCACGTGTCCCAGGTCAGATGTAAATCCTTCCTCAAATAGAAGGGACTTATGCAAGACACAAGAAAGGTAGAGCGAGAGCCACGGAAGGTGTTACGTGTCTCGTTAGTGCATCTTCAAAGGTGTGGCCCAAGGAAAGACCCTTAATTAGTGCCAACCCTCCACATTTCCAAGATCTAAAAAGGGGACAGAGCCGACCATATAATTGGCTAAGTATAGGTGAAGATTGTGGACCAAGGTGGGGGCGGCAGGGAGATATTTTGGCATTTTGTACTTTTCGTAAAAGGAAAAAGTTACAATTGTAGGCCCACGATCCCGCGGAGGATATTTGTGCCAAATCAAGAAAAAAATGCCTAAGGCCCGCAAAGGGACATGTGGCCATGTCTCAAGCCAAAGTGGGAAGGCGGGTCATCGAGGAAACTTTGAAAATTTTGTAACTTTTGCAAATGGTGTAATTTCAATTTTGGGCCCATGGAGGCTTTTGGAAAAAGGGAATTTTGGGCTGTGGGGTTGTGGGAGGTTTTGTGATTTTTATGTCTTTTTGCAAAAGTACACTTTGTATTTTCTGGCCCACGAATTGCTTTTCAAAGATTACGATTTCGCCATTTTGCACATCTCGATGCGAGAATCTTGAGAAAACCATATATTTTGACTAGAATCTCATATTTGAGTAAGAAGACTTTTTGAAAGGTCTCGACATTATCTATGCCATGGAAGCTTGAAATATTAATTTTTTCAAGGTTGGGTGAAAATAGGAAAATGTCTTTCACACCATTAATACGGAATCGATTGCTTCAACTACCCAAATTTGGTTTGATCCGCCACGCTTCCTTCTCAAACATGCCAAAGCAGACATGGGAACAAAAATTATTATATTGTAAGTGGATTTGTAGGGCCATTGATCATTGGTGGTTGATCTTTCATAGTAGAATCTATTTTTTCCTTCTTTCTCTTTAGTTTTTATCGTTCTATATATTGTAAACACTTCTCATTTGATAAGGGGGACCCCTAACTTTGTTAAAAAAATTCTCGACTCCATTTGAGATGTAAGCCTACTCCTATGGTTTGCAAGAATATTTTAGTCCTATGAGCATAAATGTAATGGTCTGTGCACCTTCTAGAGCAATAAACTCATGTTTTTGTGGTGTTCTTTAACCCTCTCTCATGTTTTATTGTTTCTCCATGCCTCTCCCTTTTAGATCTATTTTTTGTGCATGTATTTCACATTTACAGGTGTAGGATGTTGTGTTTCATGGAGTTTTGATGGTGGATTAGGATCTGGGTTTATGTCACTTCTATCTAACCTCCCTCATCTCCCTTTTCCCCTATTTCATCCTCCCTCAACAGAGTATCTCACCTCTTTCCTTTTCTGGTGTATCACCACTTTAGTGTAGGCTCTCTTTCACTCTCTCTTTCTCTCTGGTTCCTTGGAATGGTTAGATTAGGATAGATTAGCTTTTCCTACATTAGAGTAGATTATGGCAGGTAGTTTAGGAATAAGAACTAGCTTTCTCTGAGGTCCATCTCAAGTTTTCAAGTCCCACAGCTTGAGAGATGGTCTAATGTTATGTAGATCACACCGAATGCACCACTCACATCCGAGGCCATTCATTGGTGTTGATATTTTTTCTATCAAGGTTATTGTGCTTTGGTGCCTCCAACCTGTCATCCTCACCTATCATCTCCTTGTCTCCTGACTGGATGTCCTCCTCTCTCACCTCTGTGGTGTTGGAAGGCATTGATGTACATCACCTATCAACTACTACAGGGCCTCTAAGATCTGAGGTCCGAAATTGGCTACCTAAGGCTTAGGATTAGGAAAACTACGTCCCAAATCCCTAACCGATTTTCATCTCATAAAGCGTTATCCTGTGAATGACGTAAGAAAAATTCTTATTAAGTTACAATGATTGCGAATATGTTTTAATTGTTTTTGTTTCAATGTTATTAAAGTATTAATTAAATATTAAATGTTTTACCCAGAGTGTCCACATGTGAAAACCTCATGCTCTGATACCAAATGTAACACCACGCCTTGGGACAACGAAACCACAAACAAATGTCTAGAAAATTTTTGTAATTTTTTTTTTGAAGTGATTAATTAATACTAATCCTTTTCTTAACCGTTTCTTGTTAATAATTAATTTATAAAAATTTAATTTACCCAAAATAAATAATCTCTAGTCCCATACCAAATTAAAATATTAATTTCCATAAGGTTTACTAGAGTCACCACTTGTAAATATACACCCCTTTAAAATTAACTAGTTATCCCCCACCCCCTCTTTTATTTAATTACCACACACACCCCTTTCAATTTATTCTCCCATTCCCATAAAATGACTTTGACTTAAAAGTATGTAGGGTCACATATGGACCCTAGGATTAAACAAATCTTGGCCTTTGATCTCATCTTGCCCTAGATTTTACCTAACTCAACTTTATGTTTTCTTTTTCTTTTCTTTTCCTCCCTTTTGGTTATATTGTTTGTTTATGTTGTTATGCGGGTTGAGGAGCTATGGGAGATTGATTTCTTGGAGTTTTTCTTTTGAGAAGAAGTCTCATTTTTGTTTCCTTATTGATTTATTGATTTATTTATTTTTGTAATTATTTTCTTACTCATGAATTTTCGAGTTGTTGGGTATATGAAATACCCACAAATATTCTTGTGTTGAATAAGGAAAAACTACCTGAACACACACACACACACACACACACACACACACACACACACACACACACACACACACACACACACACACACACACACACACACACAATATTCATATTTATACTTATACCAATAATATAGTGAAAAACCCATTTAAAAAAGGAACCCAAATGGTTAAGTCGTAGGTTTTAATGGATGCAAAAATTTTTAATGGAGGTGTGTTGGAGAGAGGGGATGGATCGAAAATTTTGGTGGGGAAGAGTGGAGGGGTGGTGAGGTGGAAGTCACGTGGAGGAATAGGTGTGGGAAAGTGAGGGGAGAGGGGTGTGGAGGATGTGGAGTGGGTGTTGTTGCGCATGGGGTGGGGGAATGGCCATGGGGGAAGGGCCATGGTAAAAGGTGTGAGCAGGTTTTGGGAGGGGTTAAACCCTCCCCTCATTCTTTCTTTGTTTTAATAAAATTTAACAAAACTAAGCTCACTTTGCCCCCTTTTTTTGTTTAAATTTTTTATTTTATTTTATTTAATTATTTATTATTTTATTTTTTGATATTTAAGGTGGGTTGAAGGGACCCATTCCCTATTTACAAAAAAGAGGCATTTTATTTTATTTATTAACCTACATAATATTATTTTATTATATACACACATATATAATATAATCATGTATAATAATATATGCGCATAAATGCTAGTGTAAAAATATGGCAATATTAATTTATAAATTACAATATAGTTTTGTATGAAAGGTAATATAGTTACATTATATACTATAACTATATTAAATTTATTCTCTTTTATTTTATTTTATATATATTCATACTATATAAAATGTGTAACAATTATCTCAAGTGGTGAATAGTAGATTTTACTTTGTTACCTATGTGAAGTAAGAAACTTAATATATATATATATATAAAATCTACGATAAAAAGATTTACTTACTTATGTGATAAGAAAGCATGTGACAATGTATTTAAAATAAGAGAAAATCTTAAAATATGTCAAAAGAAGTTGCTTCTGATGAATACATGTTTTAAAATTGATTTTCTAATGGAAACTCCCATTAAATTTTCACATGAAAAAGAGTGCAAACTAATTTAATTTCTTCCTATAATGCCATGAAAACTTTGCAAAAAGAGACCTATTACAAAACTAACATTATTTCCAATAAAAAAACTTTCTTTTCAAAATGGACTTCCATCAATTTCATATTAAATAGATCATTCATTTTACAACATTTCTTTCCTAGGAGCTTGAGATCACAATCACACCATGACTCAAAACTTTTTAAAATACATAAGAGATCAACATACAAGTCTTCCTTCCAAGATTGAAGAAAGGTTACAACTATAAAAGTGACACTAGTTTAAAAGTGATTCCAAATCACAAGGAGGATAATTTACAAGACAATGAACCTCCCAAATAGCCACATTCATGAGATTATAATGAGATTTGTGTCCACCTAAAGGGAAAAGGAGACAACAAGAAGCCAAGATAGAAAGATATTCCAACCAACTTCCAACTTGAGATCCAACTTTGAGTGTCTTTCAAAGAACCAACACAAGGAGAAAAATATTGTTTAACCACCCAACCTTTAGGCATCATTACATGCCTTTCCAAGGTTGGAAGACATGCTAGCCTCCCCCAAGCCCATGGGAGAGAGAGAGCTAGCTTCAAAAATTTGTGCACAAGATATGAGGAGACATAACAACATTATATTTTCACAACCAAGACTATCCAAACACTAAGAAAAAACACCAAATTTTAGAACCAAGGAAAGGAAAAGAAAACCATATTCATCCTCCAAAATGGGGAAGAGAAGATGAGATATCCAAGGTGTCAAAAGTGTGGTCCAACCATAGGATGCACACAACAAAAATATTTGAAACCTCCTTATTCCTCCAAGTAATGAAACCCTCCTTATTTCTCCACCCATTCACCAAAATCCTTCTTGGGATGATTTTCAAACGCATTGGGTTTCCTCTCTAAGAATGGGGAAAGGGGTTCAAGCCAAATGAATCATCTTCCCCACCTCAAATGATATGCGGGGAGAAAAAAACCTACATGTCTTGACCATCAATCCATGAGGTTTGAGAGGGAAACTCCCTCTCTCTTCCCCATACACTCCAAAATCCATCAAGCCATATGATGGATGGAGAAAACTAAAAACATAAAGGCATACTCAACAACAACCACACATGAAACAAAGCATATATTTCAAACAAAAAAAGGCTAAGATCTAAAATAAATTAAAACATAAAATGAGCACAAAGGACCTACCTCCAAAATCTCTCCAAAAATCTTAAGTTTTTCCACTTCCTTATCCAAGCAAACTCTAGCTCCCAAAATCTCTAAGAACCAAGAAAAAACTAAAAAAGTTCTCTTTCTCCCCCATGACTGAAAATTTGAAGAGAAGCCAAAAAGTATCCTCACCAATGAGGGGGTGACATGTGTCACCCCTCTCTTCCTTCTAAGTAAAAGATTCCAAAATAAAAAGAAGAAAAGATAAATTCATTGTTAACACTCCCTTTCCAAAATGCCAAAAATGAAAATAAAACAAGATTGTGCAACTTTCTACAAAACACACATACCAACCCATCTTACATGTATGGTGACTAAAGATAAGTAAAATTGTTAAAGATGCAAGGCATTAAGGGGCTCAAGTTTGGGTTTCTTGTCCAATGAAGATAAGCGATAAGCACTTGATCCATAAGTATAAGTCATGATGTATGGTCCAACCCAATTAGGAGACAATTTTACCCGCTTACTTTTTTCTCGCTTTGGTTACATGTTGATTTTCTTTTAAGACAAGGTCACTAGCTTGGAAGGTTCGTTCATGGACACATTTTTCATAGGCACGCTTGATAAGTTTTAGTAAACTTGAAGATGGTCAAGAGAATTAAGGCGTCATTTGTTTAATAAATCAAGTTGTGCTAAATTGATCCTGAAAAAGTCATCATCATTAAGCATGTCATGAAGAGAAATACAAAGTGATGGAATCTGGACTTCAAGAGGTAGAACAGCCTCTATCATAGACCATAGAAAAAGGGGTTCCAGTGTGGAAGTGTGAATACTAGTATGGTACACCCACGGGGTGAAAGGAATGTACATATGCTAGTCCTTCCCATGTATCGTTAACCACTTTCATGAGAATTTGGTTCGGGGTTTTATTAGTGGATTCGGCTTGACCATTGGTTTGTGGGTAATAAGGTGGTGAGAAACTTAATTGAATACTTTGAAGGTGTCGCAAAGTTTCCGAAAGGTTTTATTTTTAAATTGTTTTCCATTATCGGTGATGAGGGGATGCACGAGAACACCAAAGCGACAAATAATGTGATGGTTGATGAACTCACATATTTTCTTGGCTTTCATGGAGATGAGAGGTATGGCTTTAACCCATTTAGTATAATACTGATTAGCGGTGATTATCCATTGATTTCTTTGGGAAGAATGGGGATTCATCTCTCCGATAAGATCCAAACCCCATCTAGAGATGGGCCAAAGGTCACGGATGACCATAAGGCATGACTGGGTGTATGATGAAGATTGGCATGTTGTTGGCATTTTACACAACACTTAATGTAGTCGCAACAATCATGGTTAAGGGTCAGCTAGTAATAGCCTAGGAAAATAATACGCTTAAGCACAACAAGGCCACCAAGTGACCTCCATATATGCCATCACGAACTTCCCTAATGGTATAAGGAATTTCATAACTTGTAAGGCACCGTTAGAGAATACCATTAAACCAACACTTATAGATCAGGGAGACCCATGATGACGTAATGAGAAATCCTTTTAAGAAAGGCACATTGTCCATTGCGAGTGAGGTTGAGAGGTAAGATGGAGAGGGAAAGATAGTCGAGTATTGTTTATACCAAAGGTTACTCGGAGTCGGGAGCGAGAGGTTCCAATAGAGTAAAATTCACAAGGTAAATAAGAGGATGATTGGAGTCTTTATACGGTGACAAAGATTTTAAATTCAGCGAGCAAATCAAGTATCTAAGAAGCCAAGCAAGCCATGGTATCTACAAATTTGTTGGTAGAACATGGGATGGTTTGAAGGGTGTAATGGTGGAAGGTGGTCAAAATTATGTCCACATGATGCTTATAATTTTGAACTATCTCATTATAACACTAGTATATACCATTGACTTGGTTTATGACCAATTGAGAATCACCAAATATGTTGATAGACTTGACATCTAAGCATGAGAAGCTTGGAGACACAATACGAGTGCTTTGTATTTAGTAATAATGTTTGTACAATCAAAATCAAGTTTGAAAGACAAAGGCATGGGCTCACCATCAAGTAGAATGAGGATAACACCAGCCCCACCCCCATGCTGACACTTGGAACCATCAAAGAAGAGTTTCATTTGGTAAGCGGGTTCATCCAGGAAAGAGTAATAATAGAATAATTTGGAAAGTCAAAGTTGGAAGGTTGAACCCCGGATATAGGTGCGTCGAGTTAGTTGGTCGGTGATAGCCTAGCCCTTGATGGAATTTTAATGGATAAATTTGAGGTCGAGGTCGGTCGAATCATAAGCCAGCGTGCATCCGTTGATTTTGGTAAGGTTTGGAATACATGAAGTGTAAGGGATCAATATTGGTCACAACATAGGTTTTCCTATTAAGTAGGTAATGGCGAGTTTTGTGGCAAAAAAACTAAGGCTAAGAAAAAAATTTCTACATGGGTGTATCGGGTTTCGTAGTCTAGAAGAGTATGGCTTATGTAATAAACCACATACTCCCTATGTTGTTAATCATGATGAGCGACATGGCCCCTAAGGAATGATCAATAGCAGAGATGTATAGGTAGAAGGGTTGATCGTCTTTAGGTGGAATGAGCACGGGTGGTTAGAGAAGGTATTGTTTTAAGGCCTCAAAAGATTTGTGGTAGTCATCATCCCATTTAAAGGAGACATCCTTTTTGAGAAGATGATGAAATGGATGACATCGATTGAAAAGTTGTGAAATGAAATGGCAAATAGACTGCAACTTACCTTGCAGGAGCTACGGAACTACCGCAGGTTAGTGGGAAGAGGCATTTTGAGAATGGCCTTGACTTTAGCTGGGTCAACCTCTATACCACATAAAGAAATGATAAATCCCAGGATCTTTCCCGAGAGAACCACAAAGACACACTTCTTTGGCTGAAGGTGAACACAATACTTAATTAGGTGATCAAACATGATTTTTAGGATGACGACATGCTCGAGTGGCATTTATATTTGGAAAGGAGATCATCTACATAATCTTCCAATATCACCGTGAATGATGTCATGGAAGATATAAGTCATGGACCACTAATCATGGCACTAGCTTATTTAAGGCCGAAAGGCATGACTCGATGTGAGAAGCTCCCCGAGGGTAATGAATGTGGTTTTGTTTTGATATTATGGGGAAAGAAATATTTTATTATAACCCAAGAAACCATCCATGAGTGACAAAGACATCTTGTGACCAATGGTAAGATCAACCATTAGTCAATACTAGGGTAGAGGAAAATCATCTTTTGGGTAAGCTAGGTTAAGGTCATGGAAATCTATGGAAATGTGAAGTCTCTCGGTATCCTTAGTGACAAGGACAATATTATAAATCCATTAGGGATAATCAATGGGTAAGATGAAGGAAACAGAAAGAAGGTGTTGAAGTTCCTCTTTGAAAAAATGATCAATGCGAGGGTGCATTTTCCTCGGCTTTTGTTTCATGGGTTTGGCATCAAGAATGGTTATGATATTATGGACCACTATGGTGGGGTCACTACTAGGCATGTCTATGTAAGACAAAGAAAAATCATGGTTATTATTTTTGAGAAAAGAAGTGATGGCTTCCTATTTAGCAATATCTAAAGATTAGCCAATCTTTACAATGTGTCGGTCATCCCGAGTGTGGATGTTGATTTTGATAGTCAATTCATTTAACATGGTTTACATCTCGAGATGGTAACAACCGATGAATCCATGAGTCTTTTCACCAAGGTAGGTGAGTATAGATTCATCATCCTGACATTTAACGACATTAATGGAAGGTGTATTGTCATCAATCATTTTAGGATACAGGAAGGGAAGAGAAGAGGGAGCCTCGCCCTCATGTTGATAATTTTTTTAGGAAATATGGATTTTGGATCCATCGACTCTTTTGGTGAAGGTGGTTATGGTGGAGCAGTGAAGAAGGTGGAGAAGGGCTGATGTCCTCAATGAGTTTGATGCGGGCCTTCTTGGTAGGTAGTTTAGCAAAGTTGATACCATTACGGTCATTATGTTTGTGGGTAGTACATAGAATAACAGTCTGACGACCTTGCTCGTAAAATCCAAAACCAAAACCCTTCCACACACATTGTTGCAAGAAGGTGTGGGCAAAGCGGCAATGGTGAGCAAGCCAAGGTCGACGGAAAAGGGGTGGGTTTGTGATGGTGGTTCGGGTGTATAAGTGGTGGTATCAAGTCTCCCATAGGTGAGATTGGTGCGAAGGTGGGGAGGACCATAAAGGAGATGCTCTCCTATGTGTTGATCATAGCGAGGGTGTTGGTGAAGACTTCCATACTCTTGTGGAGTAAGGAATGTGTTGACACTATATAGGCGGTACTCCCATAGAGTGAGGTGTTGAAAAACAACTTAGAAGGGATTGGTGGTCGATATGTGAGTGGATGGGATAGACAATGTGTTGGAAGTCAGATTAGAGGTGGAGCTAACGATTGGGAAGGCGACGGGTCAGCCATGGAGGCTATGGAAGTGGTAGGAATGGAGGATTTAGGTGTGGTTGAGGTTGCGGTGGCACCGGTGAGTGGAGGTGTAGAAGAAGCAGGGAAGTGGTCATAAAGGTAGATGCCTTGATAGGTATAAGCACGCCATTGGGTCGATAAATCATGTTGCAAGTTTTGAAAGGTGATGGGTAAGCCGAATGTTATAGGTGTGTCCTTAATGCTCAAACTTTACACAACTATGCAAATCCCCCTAAGGAACATAACCCATGACATGAATCTAGGGTCTACTAACCAACAAGTTATATTGAAATTCCCCCTCAATACGTAAAATAACTCTAGAATAGTGTGAGGGTCCACGCAAACATGGACGATGATGGTGCTAAGTGTAGAGATGATAGCATCATTAAATGAATGCAACATGATGGGATGTTTATCCATGTAATTATCAAGTATGCACATTTAGTAGAATCCATGGGAGGAGATGATGTTAATGCTAGCGCCCCATCGATCATAACATGTCCTGTTAGTGAAGATCTATAGCACCCCTAAATGACCTTGAGATCTATACTTCAGAATGGGGTCATTTAGTGTGATTGCACAACATTGAATTTTCTCCAAGGTGTAGGAACTTGCTAGATGAGAAAATTCTCCAGAAAAATCTGGTTCTTACTCCTTTGTTTAGGTGTATGCATGAATTTTGAAGAGGTTTAATGCTAAATCGTAGTTTAAATTCCAAGGAAACAAAACTAAGTAAAAATGGTGATACACCAAAGGAGTGATGAACTTCTGTCTTGCAAATAAACACAAATCATAGAGATGTAACACCAAGCATGCACAGATTGCCAAAATGTAATGAAAGACCATAAAACAATAATAAACACATGAGAGGATTAGAAACTCATTCATAAAACATGCATTGCCATTCCCAAATTTGATACAATGCATTACACTGATAGAAAGGAAAAAAACATGTCACAGGTTCCATGGAAGGTCTAAAACTCCTTGAATTCATGTGCCAAGGGGAAGAGGGGAGTTTGCAAGAAAAACATCCAACCCTTTACAAATGAGCCAAAACTAGCTTTTAATGGTGAAGCAGAAGGAGGGAAAACAAAAATGCGGGAAAAATGGTTTATGAGCTCAACTACCAATAAAATCCCTTCAATTTTTCTGAAAAGTGATGGGCTTCATGGAAAACCCATACACCAAAGTACCTTGCTCTGCAGATCCAAAAAATGACCCATACTTCATTAATTTTGGTGGTTGAATGTCAATTCTATATTTTTTGCGTGCTAGAGATGTTTTCTCATTTTTCTCCCACTAAACTCCACCAAAAAACAAAATTGAATATTCCATCATGTGGATAATTTCAATAGCTTTCCAATGACATAAAAAACACAAAAATATGAGTTCTGGATCAAAAGATATGGCCCTCTGAAGATTTAGGGCAAAACTGGCAAAATTAGGGAAAAATGGGTTCACAGCTGAAATTTGAAATTTTTCCCTTTTTGAGTTTGGGAAAAATTCCCAAAAATCCCCTCTCCTCGCTGCTCCGCTACCATGTGCCACCTTCCCATTCGCCGATGAAACGCAGACTCAAACCTCACCTTTTTCCTCTGATTTCACATTGGAAAAATTTCCCAAGATTTCCCCATGCTCCATTCTCCCGGTGACACGTGTCACTCTCTAGTTCAAGTCTGCGAGTCATGGGGCCACCTTTTCCCCTTTGCACTTTAGCCACTTTGGAAAAATTTCCAAAGTTCTTCCGCCACTCCAACCTCGCCGACAGGACATGTGTCATCCCCTTAATGCTCGACAGGCTTCCATTCATATTTTCTCCATTGACCCCTTTGACCCCTTTGCCAAAAAACCAAAAATTTCTTTGACCTCCCATTTGTTCTGCTACCACGTGGTGCCTTTTCATTGGCTATGGGCCTGCCTTGGGAAAAATTCCCCAAAAAACTCCGCCGAGCCATAACTCAAAATTTACAAGGAGTTAGGAGGAAAATTTTACCTTTCTGGAAAGGTGAGAAAATTCTCTATCTGATGGAGCCATTTCCAGAAAAAAATTGAGTCTTGAAATGTGTAAAATTTGATATTGAAGCACAAGGGAGGAAGGAAAGAAGGCAAGTTAGCCAAAATAAGTAGGTCACTCATTTTGGATAACACATCCTACATGGATATTATTGATATGGATAGAGATGAAGAGAGTTGGATCTAGGTCATCACTTTGGTACGGTGTGATCTCTTTATCCGAGAAGTTAAGGGTGGCTACTTGGTGAACAAGTGGACATATAGAAGAAGGTAATAATTTGGTAAGAGAGGCTACATGATGAGGTGTGATGATGGAGGCTACGGGTGTAGGATCATTGGGTAAAACTTCAATAGATTGAAAGACCTCCATAAGAGCTTGATGATGGGATTCGAGGTTTAGATGAGGTCATATAGGCACATTTTGAGGGCGGATTGGTGTAATTTTTGAGCATTGTGTGATGTGTAACCCCATTAGAAAAAGGATATGTGGGGCCACAAATAGTGACTTTAGGTATGGGTGCGAGATGGTATGTTGGGTATCGGTTGGTATGTGGGTCGGTTGAGTTTTCCTTGCCTTTGTCCTTCATGCATGGTTAGTAATGTGGATCATGTTTATTTAAGGTGGGGAGGTAGGTAAAGTAGGTGATCCATGAAAGGTATAGCTACGGGAAGGGTAGAAGCCAAGTTGCGGGATGGAACCTTGTGAGATGAGTTTGGCACACCGACATTTGGGTGGAGATTTGGCAAGTTCTCTTATGCACACCATATTAATTTCAAATCTTAGAGGTGGCTCTAAGAGTTGTGGGGGTGGAGGTCTTAGTCATTTGAGTAGGTAATGAAGGAAGAAGCTGTGAAATTGGCACTTTGGTGAAATGAGGTCCTCATCGAGAAGGTCATCATCGGTAAAGTTTTCTTCGAGGAGGACACAAATGGACAAGAGCAACTTTCAAATCCTTACATTCCTTAACATCATTACCACGACACGCGATAATAGGCACAAATATTGGTTTTGTCAAACCCTTTTGGTTTGGGCTTGAGTAGGTCGTAAGGTCTAAGAGGGGGTAATGTGATGACGAAGTTTCGAGGATATTGGTGAAAATTTTGGCATAGGATCCGCTAGTGGATCATAATGGGAATTGAATGTGGGTTTGGGTGCGAGTGCGGTTGACTATATAAGAATGGTCTTTACAAGAGGGGAGTGGGATGAGCTATGGTTTTATGTGTTGGTGTGGTCTTAGGTGTTGGTCGTGTCTACTTGGGTAGGGGCATGGTAGATGAACTTGCATAGAGTGTGTAGTTGGTTTAACTACCTTATTAGAGTGTAGCGGATTTTTGCCTTTAGGTTGCACCTTCTTGGGTAAAGGTGATATGGGCACACAATATTTAGAGGAAAAGCGGATGGTGGAAGAGGGCGGGTTACCCATGGGGATAACGAGGTTACTGTGGAGGTAGATGTCGCGGGTCATGTAGGCGGTGTAAGGAAAGGAATGAAGTGTCACGAGTAGTGAAGAAGTTATCCATGGTATTGGAAGTATGGGTGGTAAAAATGTCACGGTGTGGGTGGATGTTGTGCCAAGCACTTGGGTATATTAGATGTCTTTGATGGAGTAATGGGCTGTTATGTTTTTAGTTTACCGGCGGGTGGAGGTTTCTTAGCCGGAGGTCAGGGGTTTTGTCCTAAGATAGACGAAAGGGGTGAAGGTGATGAAGGTTTGATCGACGAGGATGGGGTATGAGATCTATTGGATTGGTTTTTCTATTTGAGGGAGGATTAATTTTGGTTTTGGCTTTGGAGGATGTAGATAAATCAAATTTGATGGTTGGATGAGTGATACTAGCCGTTTGGATGACCCCTAAAGTAGCATTAGGTTTAGGTAAGGAAGATGATGTAGGTGTGGGTTTGGATGTAGATGTATGTTGGGTTATGGATAGAGGTGTGAGTTGAGCCATGAATGGTATCGTGGGATGATTTGTGATAGTTATGGTTGTGTTTGGTTCAACCAATTTGAAACACTTTTGGATAGATAGTGGAGGTATCAGCAAGTGACATCTGCATTTTTGTTGAGATAGGAAGTAGAAGATGCCCCTAAAGTAAGGCTCTATCCACATTATCTAGGTCATCGGCTAAGCATGAGAACGACATTGTTGTGGGTGAGGTCAATGAGGATCCAATGGTGATTCCCGTTAAATGTTTTTTAGAAATAGGGAAATCACTAGCTTCAGCCTCTGTGGGTAAGAGATCCAAAAGTAAGTCGGTAGGATTTTTGGTGGTTGATGGAGAATGATCACCTAGAGGTAACGTTATTTCTACTCGATCTTTTATAGGTGGAGGAGATGACGGGTGATCCTCTATGGGTGGAGGAGATGAACAAGTGTCTCCCATTGGTTAGAGAGGTATTGTTGGTGATGGCTCTCTAGGTGGAGAAGTGAAAGGTGAAGTGGTCTCGATGTTAATGAAGGCTCCTTCATAGGTGAGGGAGGAGATGAAGGGTGTTCCTCTATGGGTGGAGGATTAGGTGATTTTGGTTCATGTGTAGGTGGAGGACTTGGGATAGGATTTCCTCTATGGAAGGAATATGAGGCAATTAGGAAGCAACTAGTGCATCACTAAAAATAACATGGACCTCGTGGGTATGAATATCATTAGTTGAGGTCTCTCCAGTTTGATCAGAAGAGGGGATTGATTAGAAACAATTTCTTGAAGATGTGCAAGTTTTGGTTGGCAGGTGCATTCGGGTTATCCAAAACCAGCTCATCGTTCTCGAGCATTTCCTTGACAATGTTCTTGAAAGCGATTCAATTTCTGTCACTATGACATTTTACCCAATGATAGTTACAGAAGTCATGATCTCTGTACCACGTAGGTGTGGGGTGAGCAAGATCAAAACCAGTGTGTGGTTTTATAGGAGGAAGGGTGATGTCCCCATCTTTAATGAGATTTTCTAAAACAAGAATAAGGCTCCTAATTGGGGTGTATTTCCATTTTCTCATCTAAATTGAAATGTATAGATGGGAGAAAGATTAGATGAGAGCTTATCTTGATTTGATGGATGAGTGGGCCAGCCTTGAGTACCACCGTGTGTTAGCGGTTCCCTTGCTTTTGAATAATTATCTTGTGGCTTTGAAGAAGAAGAGGTATCATTTGAGTTGAATGCCGCATTCTTATTGCGTAGTTGAATTTTCTTTTCTTTGATGGCCCAAATCTCTAGCTTTCATGCTATGGTGAATGCCTCATCAAAGGTTTGGAAAGTCTCCACCTGTAGGGTCGGTGAGATATGTCTAGCACAAGCCCACATGAAGAGCTCTATGAGTTTGGTTTGTGGTAATTAGAATGTGATTTAATTGATCAAGCTATGCCAATGAGCAATAAAATCTGTGATAGACTCGTCGTCATATTGACATGTAGAGTAGAGGTCAATTATGGTAACCTTCTTAACAATTTTGATGAAGAAGTGATCCAAGAAGACTTGGGCTACTGATTAAATGAAAAGATAGAATGTTTAGGTAACCCACTATACCAATCTAATGCAAGCCCGAGTCAAAGACATGGGAAAGGTCCTCAAAATCAAAGCTTCTTCATGGGTGATCATATAACAAGCGTGTTTGAAAGACCATAAGTGTTATTCTGGGTCCTCTTTGTTATTGAAGAGGTTAAATTTATGCATTTCCCAATGTACAAGATATGGACGGATAGGAATAAATGGGTGTATGGGCTCATTGCGAATTTCATCATAGGTTAGAGAGTTGTGTGATCTAAAAAATGATGCCTCCGGTTCTCCATCTTGTACATCATTAACTTGATTAGGTCATTAGTAGGCGGTGATGGATGGGTACCTCCTCTAGCATAAGAGAGTTGGTGTTGGGCATATGATGGAGGTGGCATTCAAGTATATGGCAATGCCGCATAGGTAGGTTGAGAATGAGGGAGTGAGATAGTAGGTACGTACCCAAAATGAATGATAGAAAAAATGGGAGGTCATTGATAGTATGTATATGGAGGTGGAAGGATTGAGGTAACCCTAGTAGCGATGGGGGCTAAGGACTGTGGAATAAAAAGGAAAATGTTTTGAAAAGGGGTAGGGGTCATCAACACCGGGGGTGGTTGTGTTCTTTATGGGTATGTGTGAGATAATAGGAGTGGATGAGGTTATGTTACAGGTGGTTGTGAAGGTGTAGTGTAGGTTACGGTGCAATAGATGTGGCGAGATGCGGTGGTCATAACAGGTGTAGGGCCTAGCTGCAAAATGACTAGGGGTAAGTTAGGTGCGGGAAGTGCGGAGCTAGAAGGAGTTGACACAAAAGTAGGAACAAGTGTCGGGGGATAGATATGGCCATACCTTATATCAACTAACCCGAGGCATCTCGATTGGATGAGTGGGAGAGATAGAAGCGTAAGGTGGCGGGGTTTTGGTCAAGGAGTCGTGTGAACTCCTTGTCACTTGTGGTGATAGCAATAAGTTGGATAGGCTCCATGGGTGATAGAATTGAAGGTGGTGAAGGAATAGGTGGGAGTGGTTGGTGACTAGTGTGGAATATGAGGGTGTTTGGTTTGTGAAGAGTCGGCACCATCCGAACAAGTACTAATTTGGTAGGATTACTTTACGTAAATGACACAAAAATACAACGAAATAGAGAAAATAGGCGGTGGTAGGTGGATTGGGGTAAAAATGTTAGTGGAAATACTAAACGGGGGTAATCGATGCTTGATTAGGGTAAAATGATGTCGGTCGAGAGTAACCATGATCGGTCAAAGATAACCGTAGTCGGTCATCATGTGGAAAAATACCAGTTTTCCAAAACAAGGCAAAAGGTTAATAATCTACTAGGAAGATAAGTTGTAGATGGATTTTATTGGGACGAGAGGAGGATGATGAGAGTTATAAAGTCTTTAAATAACAAAGAATGTGAAGCGGTGTTGTTTTGGGTAGGTTAACCAAAAGAATAGTAAACCAATGCTAGTTGGGTAAAGCTGATGAAGATCGAGAGGGTAACTAATGACATCATTTGGACCGACACTAGTTATTGTAAAATTGAAACAAAAGATGAAGAAAAGGTGGTTGTGATTAAGAATCAAATGTGGAATCAAACCCAAAATTCGAGAATGACGAAAAGAGGGTCCAGGCACACTCGGAAAAAGTTGGAATACGCCAACTATGATGAGGAGAGTGTAAGGAGAAATAAAAAGATGAAGGATGCATCCTCTCACTTCAAAATGCAAGCCAAGCATTAACACTAAGAAAAATATGATCCTAAGAGTGCTTTTTCTATTATGTTTGTTTATCTTATGCTATGAAGTCTTGACTCATGAAATTTAGAATATATTTTTTTGGTGAGGAAGGATTCCTATGAAGAATGAGATCTACTGAGGAGAGGTTTCATGTATGTTATGGTGGAGGTGGGCCGTCCTGCGAGATAATGGTGGGACAAATTAATGAACCAGGTGCCAAATATGTCATGATCATGTGATCACCTAGAGCTTCTTCCGGGTAAGATGTTTAAGAATGTGAATTTTTTTCAATTTTGGGATGTTTGGATAAGACTCGAGAGAGAGAAGAAAAGAAAGGAAGTGCTTTTATATGATTCATTTGTCAACCATCAGCTGGGCATGACTTCCAGCTTGTAGGTTTCCCTCATTTAATGTGAGCTAATGTAGTAAAGCAGAATGAAATGTAGTTAATTTTAAACCCAAATCAAAGTATTGAATTCGATGACACAAAGAAATGAACAGGAGAAGGGATGTTCTTTCACTAATGTGATACTAATGAAAAGAAAGAAATGTTTGTTTTAAAGCAATGAAACACGATTGGTTTTAGACAATAGAAGAATAGAAGATTATAGGGAAGAATTTTAATGTGAGAACCTTTCAGAAATGAAAC
The DNA here is from genome assembly GCA_018340775.1 of Taxus wallichiana var. yunnanensis. NCBI lineage: Eukaryota > Viridiplantae > Streptophyta > Pinopsida > Cupressales > Taxaceae > Taxus > Taxus wallichiana. The sequence goes on along the minus strand of CM031237.1, from coordinate 72,247,918 downwards.
AAACATACAACTTTTCACCTAGAAATCAACAAATGCAAGGAACCCCGAATGGGTCCCATCGGGCATGCCAAAATGTTTCACCTGATTCATAGAGCATTTCTTTGAATATTGATGAAACAGATAAGGGTAAAGGGGCTAGGAGGAATACATGTTAAAAGTTGGTTGAAGGTTGTTGCACACGTATGACTTCTTGATCCATAGCTAATCGTGAGAGCTTATTTTTGGCTAGGAGGAACTACCGAAATAGACAAAAAAAAACACCAAATGAAAGTTAAATAGTATATGTAGTGGATTGCCTAGCGTATGCTAGATCGGGAAGTGTGATACTCCCTAGAAGGTTGTTAGTCCACTGTTTAAAACAATTCAATGTTAACAATAAATGAAATCCTACTGTAGTTAAAATGATTTAGGTATCTCATTTGACTACAACAAGTAAATTTGTTCACAATAGGCTAAGCTATGATTGAATCGAAGGAAAGGTCTCTGTCAGTCTTGTGATGCTTGAGTCGGGGTCTAGTTTTAGGTTGTTTTGGGTATTTGGTTTGGATTTGAGGCTCTGTTCTTGGTATGAGGGTAAAAACACGAGAGATCAACGTCGATCTGTATGGTGATGTTGGTTGTGGGTAATGGCAGCAGTCATCGGTATGGTCGCATGAGGAAACTTATTAAAATATCGGTGTGAGGACAGATCTAAGGCTAAATGGAAATGGAAAGGGCAATGACAAGGTCTATGAAGATCTTGGATATACTCGAGAGATCTTTAAAATTCAGATATGGGAAATTTAATGGTGTGGGTGAAGGAATTATCAAGTTTGCATGAAGGTGAATAATGGGAGAACGGAGCGCAAGTAGAAAGCTGGTAATAGGGCCTACTAAAATGAAAGTAGATGAATGTTAGTTAATAAAACACTTATTTTTGTATGAGTTTGATGGCTAGATGGCAATGGTAGTTGAATAGATGGATGGAGTTTGATGTGGTGATGGTGCTTCCTTGGATGCTTCAGTGAATGAAAATGGCTCTATGATCACTTATGATGCTGGCTGTGAATGCTCTGATGCGTGTACAAATGCTAGTTTTGCTTGCATGTAGTAGTGCGTTTTTCTCTTGCTCTCGAAATGTGCCAACCTCAAAATAAAGTTTTTTTGGGAATAAATGGTAGCGGAGACGGTTCCGAGTGACCGGTGGCTATTTTGGGTAACCGGCGTTAGTTAGGGTGGGATTTCCAAGGTTTTCTAAAAATTGGCAGATCCCCTTGATTTCTTGGATCTCATTCATTTTCTTACGTGGTTAAAATGGAAGATTCCTTTGTAATGGGTAGGAATGTGGTTATATGGAATGTAGGCTTTGATTTTTAGGGTTTAGGTAGGTCTTAGTTAGTTTTGACAACATACTAATAATAAGTCTTAGGGTGAGGTGGCTAAATGAGGTGTACAGGTGAGGTGGGTGTGTGTGCATTATCTCAATTAGGATATTCAAATAATAGATATTATGAGATCATGAATTAATTTAATTAAATTAATATTAGAGTGGGGTGAAAGGGGCCATGGTTAGGTGAGTGTGTTTTATTTGGTTATTTGTCGAGGACCAGGGAGTGTGACTCAATTTTGGTGTCCACAAGACACCAAAATGGTTCACACTCCCCTTGGTCCTCGTCAAATAACTAGCTCAAACATACTCACCTAACCATGGCCCTTCCACCCCATATCATTATTAATTAAATTAAATTAATTTATATCCTCACAATATTTATTATCTAATTATCTTATTTTCTACCCCACCACCTTACCTAGACACATCACCTAGACACCTCATCCAACCACCTCACCCTAGACCTATTCTTTACATGTTTCCATAAACACTAATAATTAAGTCTTACTTGCCTTAATGAGCTAAGATTTGGTCTAACCTAAAATCAATCCCTACAATCTCTCTAACCACATTCCCCCATTAGAAGGAAGATTCCATTCTAATACGTGAGAATAACATAAGCTGGGCCTAAGAAATTAGAAAGATCTGCCCATTTTAGTAAACCTACGGAATCCCACCTTAACCAACGTCAAATCACCCATAAACCAATGCCGATCGACCAAGCTGTCGCGGTTACATTTATTCACCTAAACAACCTTGTTTTTGGGTTGGCACATTTCTAAGAGCAATAAGATGAGAATAGAGTTACATGTAAGTAGAACCGAGTCTTTTCACGCACTCAAACATCCATATCCTACAAAGCAGGACAAATCTAGAAGCATTTGCACTCATGAGAGCATTCCAGGAAACATTACTGTGGCACCAAACACCATCCTTCTGATCAACTGCCATCACCACTCAACCATCAAGCCTACATCAAACAGTAAGTATACCTTCTACCAGCCTAGTCCATTTCAGTATAATAGTCTTTTGTCATTTCTATCATTAGTTCATACCTTGCATGTCCATTTCCCATCTCTTATCTGCTTGTAGAGTTAACCATTCCTCTACCCACACCCCCAAATCACCATTCTCACCTATTACCCACCTTTGAGCATACCTAAGGATTTTATCTACCTTCCCCTCTATCCTTCCATCTTTGTTTAGCCCCAACTCAATCCCCACAACCAGATCTTATCAAGTTCCTTTCACCCCGACCTTACCAATACCGGTTATCTAAGACCATCATCGTCTCCCCTTAACCGTCGTCGGTTATACCCAACCGACATCGGTCTCTGTGTTTTATACCCTACCCAAGAACAAGCCAAATAAACCTCCTACCAGTTGACCTACATAACCCAGAATCAGACCCTGACTAGTCCTAGTACCTTGATAGATACCTCATCTTTTAGATCTAACTATAACTTAGCCTATTGTGATTGGAATTTCTTATTGTACTTGAATGAGAAACCTAAATAAAACTACGGTAGGACTTCACTTTTTCTCGCATTAATTTAATTTTAAACAATGGATTGACAATCATCTAGGAAGTGTCACACTTCCTGGAACTAACATCGCTAGGCGATCTCTTGTCATATATCATTTAACTATCCTTTTGTGGTCTTGTTTTCTATTACAGGTAGTTCATCCTAGCCAAAAGGAATTTCTCACAATCAGCACTAGATGCGAAGTGCAGAGCGTGCGTAACAACCATCAAACGACCAACATAAATAGGTATTCCTCCTTATCCCTTACCCTTATCTATTTTGCCATTCAAAAAGGTAAAGAAAATGGTGAAACAATAGGTATTAGACGCCATCTAGAAAATCTTGTGTTGATCGGCATCACAAATCAGATTTGTCAAACATTGATGTTGTGGGAGGTAATTCAAGAGAGAAATAATGTGATCGGTAGTGTTTCGATGATGATACTATGTAGGGGAATATGGATTGGATTACCAACATAAAAGGATCGAGATTCTTCGAGAGCCTCGGGTTTTCGGGCGGGAGAAAGTATTTTCAACTCTTACAAGTTCCTATTGAATGATGAAGGACATAGATATAGCATTGTGGGCATGGGTGGGTCGGGAAAGACCCTTCTTCTCAAGATGTTATACAGCAAAAAGAGGTGAGGATTGTTTCCGAGGATGGGATTATAGCTTGGATAACGGTTTATCGAGAATCCATCCATTGCTGACTCTCGAGTCTAAGCTTGCTATAAAGATAAGCTTGCAAATAAGCATAAGCTTTAATCATGAGGAAGAGAATGCCCAAATATGGTTGCATGATAAGTTGATAGAAAGGAAATTTGCATTGTTCTTGGATGATTTACTGGGAAGGAAATTTGTTCTTCTGCTAGAGTCACTTAGTGTGCCTCAAACCGATGAATCCAAGATTGTGGTAAGCTCTAGAGACAACAAATTGCTTTTACAAATGGGAGTCCCACGAACATCAACCATTCCCATGGAAAATTTGCTGCAAAGTGAAAGTTGGGAGTTGTTTTCTTCCGTTCTTTTTCCACAATTATGGAAATCCTCCCATAAACATTAGGAAATGGCTAGGTGTGTTTGTGCGTAGTTTGGAGGACTTCCGTTGGCACTCAAAGTGGTCGGGAAGCCATGGTAGGCATCATAGATCCAATGGAGTGGGAGCTCCCATTGTAGAGAAGCGCAAAATGGAGATAGAATGTTAATGAACCCTCAAGTTGAAAACATACTTTATGACGGGTTGAGGTGCGATTATGATGATTTGGGAAGGTATGATATTGCTCTCTAGTCATGCTTTACGTATATGGGTGCCTTGAGGAAAACCGAGGTTATGATTGCGGAGAATCGATTCACTATGGATTGGAGAAGGATTTCTTACATCGAGTAACCATGGAAGACATGATTTATTCGATGTTGGATGAAGCTATCTAAATTTGCTAGCAAACCATTACTTGATTGAGGCAAGGTTGAGATATTTGGACGGGTACATGATCTACTATTCCATGCATGATGTTTTACATGACTTGGCACAATAAATTGCTGAAAGGGAGGAGAGTTGTTTGTTTTGAGCCGGCGAGAGACTACAAAGTGTTTCCAACCGACCGGTGTATGGGATGCACTCAGATTTCCTTGATGTCAAGATCATTCATTTCAATTCCTCTAAAATTCAGAGAGTCTCGAGATCCGTTCTTTTCTCTTATGTGGAAACATAAACCTGATACAACTCTCAACAGTAGCCATAGAGAGTTTCACCTCTCTTCGCATCCTAGACTTGACTGCGACCTCCCTCAAATAGTTACAAGAAAGAATGGGAGGTCTAAAAAGTTTGTTTTTCTTGAGGTTATGGTATGCGCAGATAGAGAGATTTCCCAACTCTATTGTTTCTCTTAAAATCCTTGCGATACCTGACCTTGCATGCTCTAAGCTCAAAGAATTTCCCTTTGGTCTTGATAAGTTGACCTCCTTAAAGTATTTGGACATTAGGTTATGTCTAAATCTATAGTTTATGCGTCATGACATCTCGTTGCTCGGATCATTGTAGTGCTTGAAGATGCACAAAACCCCAAATGTATGGGCGAGAAGGGGAGAGAAAAGGGGAGAAGAGCATCTTACATTGCTAATTTGTAGATTTTGGAAATTGTAAAATGCCTTGACTTCAAAATAATTGGAACACAATCGTAGTTGGAGCGTTGGGAAAGATGAAAGAGATGAGAACCACTGTTCTTTGGAACTCAAACATATGCTAGTCTACCCCCTGACATGAATGTAATGTCTCAACTTAAAAATTAGACTTGAGGTGCCCTCATTTGGTAGAAATTTAACCTTCTTTCTATCATTTCCAACACTTGGGTCATCTTAGATTGGTGAAGTAATATGTTCGGGGCCGAATTAAGGTTTCGAAGCGCCCTAGGCAAGACTCGGGCGTGCGCCCCAGGACCAACGACCCACCTATATTTGAATGTTTTTAAAAAATTATAGACTTAGTATAACTCTTGACACATTTTATTAAAGCTATAAAGGTTTTTTTCTTTCCTTTGCCATAGCAAAACTATCAATGACATCATCATAATTTATTGTTGTAGCGATGTCGCATTCAATTGTCAAAATAGAAAGTCTATTCAATCTATTTTCACCCATTGTTGACCTTAAATTGCTTTTTACTCTTGTTAGAGTGGAAAATGCTCTCTCAGAACTATGATTTCAATAGGAATGCAAAGAAACATTCGTATTGCAACATCTAGATTTGGGAACATGGTGTCTAATCCACTTTTCTTAAATAGTTTGACATTGATGATATACTTGTCAAGTTTTCACATTCTTGCTAATGCACGAAATGGATGCATTCAATGTCAAGGAGGTTTCAAGTCTGTGTTATATGTTTTTACTAAAGAATTAGAGCATTTCAATATTGTCTCATTATCAAGATATTTTAAATTGTTCAAAAATCCAAACCTATCATTTAACACACTATATGCTTCATTTCTTCTTGATAATTCTCTTATTAAGTTGTCTATAATAACATAAAATACCTCCACCCTCATACGATCCCTTCCTATTTGTGGAATTTCGACATCTCTCGTTTCATCAAAGTGAACTTTTCTTTTTCTTTTTCTTTTATTATCAATTTCGTACTCTTCTTTTCCACTAATGATCTTAGCATGTTGCTCATATGTATCGAAATTCTCTCTAATATTTTGAATATAATCTATCAATGAATTATATTGAGTCACAACCATGGTTAATTCAATGTCTACCTTTTGTAGATATTTGCTAGTTGCATCCATTCTTTCAAGAATACTATGCCAAATACAACACATCACACAAGTTTCTAACTTGTCTAGTTTTTCATGAATACACTTTGCTTCATGTCGCGTGGTAGTTGTTTGATTTTTGTCTTGTGCTATATTTAGGAAAACATCTTGAATTTTACTATATCCCAAGAAAAGTGCTTTAACTGCATCAGCTCTAGCTGACCATCTTGTTTCAGAAAGAGATTTTACAACGGGACAAATTCCATCCAAAAAATTTAATAAAATTTCCCACCGATAAGTTGAGGCACTTAGGAAAGTGTAGATAAGTTGAAGTACTGAAAAAAAATCTATAGTTGTTGTACAACATTCTGCAGCTAAAGATCCAACAAGATTTAAGGAATGCCTTGAACAAGGTACAAACTCAGCCATACAGTTGTGATTTTTAATCCTATTTTGTAGACCTGTGTATTTTCCAGACATGTTACTTGCATTATCATATGCTTGCCCCCGACAATCTTTGATATTAATGTCATAGTCATCTAGTGTTTTAAGTACAGAAGCTTCTAAATCACATGATTTGTGTCCAACCGAAGGAATGTATTTTAAAAATCGTTCAACTGGAAAACCTTCTTGAGAAACATACCTTACCACAAATGCTAACTGGTCAGTGTGAGATACATTAGGTGTTGAGTCAACAATAATTGAAAAATATTTTGCATTGTGGAGTTCTTCAACTATTTTTTTATAACTTTTTGTGCCATAAGGTCAATAAATTCATTACATGTTGTCGTAGATAAATAAGATGGAACTCCTTTTCTGCATTTCCATACTATGAAATGTGATTTGCCAAAAATGGGTCAAACTCTGCAATAAGTTCTAAACACCCTAAAAATTTTCCATTTCTAGAAGATCCTAATAAATTGTCACCACCACGAAAGGCAATACCTCTAGTAGCAAGGAATTTCACAGTTGCAATAATACGCTTTAAAACATTCCTCCAATACTCTACTTCATTTTGGTATTGACTTGCAAGTGTAGAATCAACTCTTCCCAAAACATTACTTCGAGTGATGAAATTAAGAATTGAAGTCCTATGATCAGGGGAATCCTCATGCTCTCTTAAACTAGCCGATGCATTTTTCCAATCATTAAATCCAATTTTAGAAAATGTGGTTGATTTTGCTTGAAAAAGGCGACAAGGAATGCAATAAACAACTCCTTTTGACTCTGAGTAAAGCAACCATTCTCTTAATTTTCGTTCATTGTTTAAAAGTTTCCGTTGAAACAAATCTTTAGAAACATATCTAAAACAATCTGAGTATTGGCGTTTTGAATTTGAAAAATCAACATTCATATCTTGTTTTGGTGTATTTAAAATTATATATTCTATTGTATCGTTGTCTATTACCCATTTTGCAGGATCAGGATCAACAATGAAATGTTCATTAATGATGGGTTGAACAATAGTATTTTCATTGTTCTCTTGTTGTGTGTTCTCCTTCTCTTGTGTGTTTTCATCTCCTATTGACTTTGATTGTGTATTTTTGTCACTAACCGAAGAATAATTCTCATTTTCATTAAAAACTACATTTGACTTTAAATTTTCATTTGATGCACTTAAAAATATATTTATTTTAGGTATCTTTTTCAAAAGGTTTTTTTCCTCCTCAATTTTTTGTTTAGCTTTTTTTCGAAATTGAGCACCACTTAATTTTTTAGTTTTATCCATTTGAACAAAACAATTATATTATTATCAAGTTACAATAATTTCCGATCTACCCGAGGGCCGAATACTTGTTGATAATGTATTAATGATGTTATAAATTATATTCAATGACAATACTATTCCAGAATGATTCAATGAAATAATATAAATACAATCAATAACTGATAATATAAATATTGAATACAATCAATAACTGATAATATAATTTATAAATACTATTATACTGAATACAATTAATAAGTATAACTGATAACAATTAAATAATAAGAATAATTAAAAATTTAAATCAAAATGTAAAAGTTAAAAGTTTTAAGTTGAGCCTGCATACCTGTAACCCGATGAGGCGATGACTATTATAATTTATTGGTGGTGAGTTGTAACTACTAACGACTTTGCCGCCTAACATAACGATAATAAAGCTTCCGAACTCGAGAACAAGTCGGTGAGACTAAGGTTTCAAAGGAAGCAATTTGCAAAGCTTGCTGCTCCTCACTTGGCGCCACGGCCCGCCGCCCACCGATGACCGTGCCCACGGATCAAGTTAATAAGTCCTACAGGCTATGGCTACACTCGGTAACACTCCGGTCTCCGGTCTCCATAGACTACAGTCTGATCCAGTCGGATCTGTTTTACTCGTGATTCCGTGAATGCGCGTCTCGAGTACTCAAGTAGATTGTAGGTACATTTATTATTTTATACACAAAGTGACAGACCTACGAGAATTTATTTAGGTCACGATTCACATTTAAATCGATTCAAATTGTTTTTTTTTTCAAATTTTAAGCCGACTCAGAGTCAAACTGTCCAGCCAACTTTCACTTGCCACTTGGAAATTTGGAAATTTTTTTAAAAAAAGTGGCGCCCCCATTTTGCGCCCTAGGCAAGCGCTTAAGTTGCTGGGAAAGACATGCCCCGAATATGTTGGAAGATCTTCCCGGACTTGCACAAGCTTCCCACGCTCAAGAGATTTGAAATTATTAAATGTAGCGGTCAAAACACTCCCATATGCATTTGGTGAATCTGAGGCATTTCTGCATTAGAGATGCTTTCTTTAGTCTCAACTGGATTTGCTACAAGAATTAAGGATTTCAAGGAAGGAGGAATGTGGCAACTTACAACATTTACCATCATGAAGTGTGAGGCGTTGAAGATGCTATCAAAGGGTCTTGTAAATGCGGAATGACTAACGAAATACAATTATATGGTTGTTCATGGATAGATGGTGATGGAGATCTAGAAATGTTGAGAAACTTAATGTTTAAAATGAAGCAAAAAATTAATTTGACACTTTTGACATGAAAATATATGCCTGATTTTATTAACAAATTCCACAAAATTTATGAAGGCAGCTAATTATGGGATTAAGGTGAATTTTGGCATAACAAGTTTTTTTAATTTACTAAAGAAATATTCATATGATTTTTTTAATCCATATAAGTATCCTAAGGTATGTAGTTCATGCTAAGTCTCGTGTACGATCTTTGGATGCACAATAGATATGGTTCCTTCGAGTAACAACCATTTCACTTGAAATAGAAGGAACCCTCAAAGGTTACCCCATCACGGGTTTCAAGTCTTCGATTTTCGGAAGTATTATGTGGTTGATAAATGAAAATGAATCATAGCATTAGATATACCCTTGTACTAATCACATCATTTTGCAATGGTATTATGTTGTTGAGCGCTTGTCCATAAAATGTATTTGATATTATTTGTCTTCTTTTATGGTAATGTAACTAATATCTTCATTAGTATCGATCGATTTATCTTCTCGAGACGGTTTTAGTAAAAGTTATAAAATTATATGAAATATATTTTTCCCCATGAATGCGGTGGCTTCGGCTTTTATTTTTAAATGATAGCCATCTGAATTTTAAAAACTAGTTAAAAATATTTATACTTTAAAATTCAAAGCAACTTCTATTTAGGAAGAACTTTATTTTAGAGGTAGAAAGCAATGGGGGTTGAAGATTTATAGTGGCTTCTAATTTTTCCTTTTTTTATTGAATCTGTAAGTATGTTTCTAATCGATATTTTTATTTATCTATTAAAATTATTTGTTTCTATAAAAATCTTTTAATTGCATAAAATTGCAAACCCATAAGAATTTTAATAAGAAAAATGACTCACAGAACCTATAGAAAACATAAACATTTCCCCTTCCATGATAACATGAGCTAAAGCATTAAATGTTTGTGTATACACCATATTTTTTACGTGTTTTCTAGATTTTATTATATTATATATATATATATATATATATATATATATATATATATATATATATCCTTGATTCACTCGATGGAAGTGTATAAAATTCACCATAGTTAGGGATTGTCACTTATCGATAGGGTGACATTTCTCTTTGTTTAAGATGGGCGGTTCCCTTGTATGATGGGGTTTTATTATTTTGGTGCTTTTAACCGAGAAATCACAAAGGGAAACAAATTTGGAAATGTGAAATAAGTAGGAAGAAGATAGAAAAGATAAGAAATATGCAACGAGAAAAGTCTAAGAAATATTAAGATATCTTAGACACAAAACAAAATCGCTATACCTCACATGAAGAGAAGAATACAATTAAAAACGTAAACCTAAAAAGCACAAAGTCTTTATCATCTCTAGAATCTATAGATATGGCAAAAGTCAACGTACCATGACAACCGACACCAAGTCCAATATCACGATATCAAATACACTACAAAGAATAATTAACGTCAATAACATCATCCAATCATAAATAGAATGATTGATTTTACAACCGAGGAGCATTAGTGTAGTAGTGAGAAAAATATTGTGTTTGTGAAAATAAGAAGAAAAAAATACGAGAAAGTTATAATTACTATTCTCTAGCACTCATAAAGTGAAAAGAGAGATAGAAAGAGAGAATAAGAGAGTGTCCATAAAGTCCCCATTACAATTACATTTCTTTCCTAATATAGGCATATGCCTTAGAAGTTGTTAAAAAACCTATTTCTAATCTCAAGTTGACTCAACTTGGGTTTTACATAACTCAAGTTATATTTACATTATAATTTAAACAAACATAATATTTAATTAATTTAATGAAAAAATTATTTAAATGTATTTTATAATTTGTATATTTAAAATAACCAAGTACGAAACACCCTTGCCACCTTTTATGACACATCTTTGATAGTGTCAATCATAGTTTCATACATGAAACTTGCATCAATATTAAGCATATTGAAATCGGGCTTTTGTTGAAACGGTTTTATTACAGCCTTTGGTTCATGTTACATAGCTAAAGAGTGTTTTGATGTCCTTGAAAAATGAACACATTTTCTTTTTGGTGGAAAATTTCTTTATATTTATATCTTGTTCAAGTTCATTCCTTATGGTGATATCTTGGAAAACCAAGCAATATATGTCCATACAAATCCACTCTTTGGATATGAATAAGATATAATAATAGATATGTCAATGTAATAACAATGTACATTATTTTTGTGTCTATTGAGGATGTAAACTATATTTCTAAAATTCTCCTCAAAACTCGATACTTTCTTTCTTTTTGAAGTTTGAAACTCTTGCTTTTTTCCCCAACCATCACAATGCTTCCAAAACTACCTCATATAACATCATGCTAATTCCAACAATACCTCACATGATTAATCATTTTTGAGATTTCCTAATCATCATATTCACCGGTGTTCATTGTCTTAACAACTCTATGAGCATTTGGTGCCAAATATTATCTCATAAACTACACAGAGTTTATATATCATTGGATTGCATTATGGGTAGTTTCTAGAGGAATGATTTTATTTATCTGATCTTAAATATGGTATATATTAAATTTACAATGTTTATAGGATACCCTCTTTTATGTTCCTACTTCAAAAACTTCTTTGGTAGGAGTATTCTTCTTAACATCTCCATTATGGATTCTTTAATATTTCTACTAACAACCACATTCAAAGGTCTCTTGGCAAGCTTATAAATTGTCATATCACCCCAAAACCACTAACCTTTTCCTTTTGAAAGTATCTTTTGAGATTTTTCCTCCAAAAATTTGCAAAAATTTAAGCACAACAAAAGTTAATCCAAGAAATTGTGAACTATCTTTGTCCTCTATACATATAATTTGAAGTTCCTCAAGCAACATGCTTCTTAAGACATATAATTAGATGTCAGAGTTTATTCTAGAGTAATTTTTGGTTAATTCATATTTTTCAACTCCAATGTAAGTGATGCATTGAATTGGTATGCTCTAATTCGAAAATCCTTGGCATAAAATTGTAAGTATTTTGAAGCTACAAAGTTAGATAATATATCAAGCTATATTAATGTAACGAGCCTTGTTAAAAATTGAAATAAAATTAAAATAGTAATTATACTTAAAATTAATAAAAATTACAAATTAAAATTAATATTTTTATTATTTATATTATTAATATTTTTTTGGATAAGGTAAAAAGTATGTGGTTTTGAAAGGACAAAAAAACCTTTACAAAAAGCACCCATACCACATGATGACAAAAAAGAAACAATAATGACTTTAAAGGGATCATGAATCATGTACAACCAAACGTAGGCATCAAGGCACAAAGTACAAAGTGAAGCTTGGTCATAGACTAAAAAATGACCCCGAATGAACCCACCCAAAAACAAAGTTAGGAAATAACAACCAAGACTATAGTGCTCCATAATTGGCATAACCAAAACCAAGCTTAAATACCTAGAATTTCAACAATTAATTTTTACACGTATTAATTTCCTTCAAAGTTTATTTTCTCTAAAGGTTCTTTGGAATAAAGTACACCCTTAGTCCACATTTAAACATTTTAATTTATTTTCTTATTGTAATATTTAATTTTCCCATTTAAAACTTATTCCCAGTGATCATGTCAAAAATATTTATTCATTTCCCAATAATAAAAGTCACCTTATTTTGATTTAATTTTCCACCATGATGATTGGTTTAGCCTCCCAAGGTATTCAATTCAAGTTAATCCATCCTACCCATTTAATTAATTCACCCCACTAAGTCATTTTAATTCCCATAGCATATCTATTCCCATAAAGTAAAAGGGGAAGAGGATTAGATCATATCCCTTATATTCTTTTAATCGCAATCCTTAGATACTTAGGTTTTCCTATAACCCTAAATTTTCTCAAGAGAGTTTTATAAATTCGTCTTTTTTTTTTATTTTTCCCTTTTCATTTGCGGTGGTAGGGTTTGAGAGAAGGATGGAGGAGGAATGACATATTATGGAGGATTTTTGTGCTTCCTCTCATACGGGAAGGGATTTACTCTTTTTATTTAAATATTTATGGTTATTCTACCCTATCAAGGATTTCTTTGTTTTCTTATTTCCTTGCAAATAAACAGAGATAAAACCTTTGGTTGAGAGTGTATCTATATCTTTACAAATATTTATTTACACACACACACACACATTCTATCAAAATAGGGATTTCGTTACTTTTTTATATTCCATTGTTATAGATATAACTATGCATGGGGTTTGTAAGGAGAATATTTTCTAAGGGGAGGAATAGGCCCATGAATAGGGTTTGGGTTAAGGAACAATGGGATTTGGCCCAACCGCATGGGAAGTAAGGTGGGGGTAGTGGTGTGTCCGCGACCACACCACAAGTGGCTAATGGTGTGGCCACGACCACATCACTTCATATGAGCGGGGGAGGGACGGGGCGAGGCCATGGCTGTCTCCTCCCTCAAAAATAATGTTTTTATTATAATAATACTCCAATAACCAAATGGGTTTGGTTTAAATAAAATTTTCATAATATGTTTTACTAATACTTGTATATATGAGGTTTTTCTTGGTATATATGAGGTTTTAGATATATACTTAAAGTGATATATATATATATAGATATATACATATACATATATATATATATATATATATATATACATATATACATATATATATATATATATACATATACATATATATATATATATATATATACATATACATATACATATATATATATATACACACATATACATATACATATATATATATATATATATATATATATACATATATATATATATATGTATATATATATATATATATATATATATATATGTATATATATATATATATATATATATATATATATACATATATATATATATATATATATATCTATATATGTATGTATGTATGTATGTATGTATGTATGTATGTATATATATATGTGTATGTATGTATGTATGTCTATATAAATCAAATAAAAATTGACTTTCCTTAAGTCTATTTTTAAAGATCAAATAAGAGATAAATAAGATGGAGATCATCCTGAAATTTTTTTAGTGAACTCCTTTATTAGTTTCTTTTAAAATTACCACTAAAAAAATGGACCAATGGATATTAATTTTCAAAAGTGAGAGAAAGATTAAAAACATTATCACATTTGAGTACAAGATGCACAAATTTATCCCAAGAGAAATCCTTCCATTATAACTTTATTGATCTTTCATGTCACTAAATGTATTTGAGGTATGGATAAGATATTTTGTTAAAATTTAGAGCATGTGTTACTCGATCATACTTTCCAAGTTTTAACAAAATAGAGCAAAGAATAGAATAAAAATTATTCCTTTAGAGTTGAATAAATATTTAAACTACACTATCACTTTACATAGTCTAAGAATTACAACAACTAAATCTAGATTATTTACTTCCCTAGTTCATGCAAGTAAGATACTCATTTGATAAAACAATAAAGAAATAAGAGTGATATTTTTTCTCTCAATACGATGTAAGGAAATCGAAAGAACAAGGATCACACATTTCTTGTGCACAACATACATTCATTTCTAAAAATCTTATTCTAATACAAATGAAAGTGCAAGCTTCCTATTCCAAATTCTAAGCTTTACAATATTCTTCTCAAATATATAAAAGTGTTCCCAAAACTCCCAATAACAAGGTTTATAACATGCACAAAAAAAAGGGATGGGATCTTATTACAATATGAAGGAGCAATGTTACAACATGCGAATATTCCTTCTCCAAGAAAAGATAAAATACTCAACATTTTTCAAATGCAAGATTCAAACTTCATCCTAATCTAGGAGAATACTCATAAGTATTATAATACCATTTCAAATCATAGTAACATATAAGTGGATAAGCCTCCATAAAATGGGGAACAACATGTCAAAATTTCCAACTTTTCTTCTTCAAATCCAAGCCAAAAATGTAAGTTTCCACTTCAAAAATAGTCTTCATATCTCAAGAAGAAAGGGCTCAGTTACCTCGCATCTAAATGATATCATCACATGCCATCTCCAAAAAATGTAGGAGATGCTCACATCCCTCCAAGAACATGGGAGAGAGAGTAGCAAGCCTCAATAATGCACAAGGAATTTTAGGACAAGGGTGACAACCACACAAACACAAATTTTTCACACACAACAACCAAATGAACATCAATTATCACATGAGGAAAAACTCCATGTTTTTCCTCTAAGGGAAGGAGTGGAAAGAATTCTTTAAGAAAAAAATATTAACCAACCATAAGAACACTATAAAAATATCAAACATGACTTCTTTATCTCTCCATTCAAAAATACCCTCCTTATCACTCCATTCCATACAGGTATGAATCCTCCTTGGAAGGATTTTCAAACAATACATTGTTTCCTTTCAACTGATGGAGAAGGAGGTTCAAACCATATGAACAATACTTCTCCAAAGCAAACCATACGAGGGGAGGAATAAAAAAAACCATCCTTGATTTCCCATCAAGCCATGTGGTATAAGTGGGAAACATCTTCCCTCTTCCTGTACATTTCAAAAGATTCATCTCAAAAGTTGAATGGATTGGGGAAAAGAAAGCAACAAAAAAACACACAATACACCCATACCTAAAGATGCAACAACAAAGCTCAACAACCATTATTTCTCTTCACATTATACTATGGAAGAAAAACCAAGTGTATGAAGCGTCTTGCAAAAATGAAATCCAACTTCAAGCACAATGAGCTCTCCCATGTTCCAACTCCAAGGTTTAAGATCTCAAAATCCAATGGTAAAAATGACAAGTAAAAGTCCCAACTCCTCTCCATGAGGGAGTATAAAAATAAAAACAACTCACCAATCCTCACAAATGAGAGGGTGACATGTGTCACCCATATCATCTCCCAATAAAATATTCCCAAAATCACAATTATTATAAAAATAATAATTCTAAGAGGTAATCTCCCAAAATTTCTAAAATGGTAATAAATCTAACACCCTACAACTTTTAAGAAAAACAAAACCAACTTTTTTACAAAATAGTGATATGAGAGGGGACAAGTGGGAGGAAAATCCCATTTGACCATGAAAAGAAACCCCCTACCCATAGGTAGGGCCCAAGGATAATTTCTATGAAAATAGAACTCCCGAAGTGAAAAGAGGTCCCTAAAATTGCCACATTTAGCTAAACTTCGAGATTGCGCTAAGTGGCACAAGGGTTGAGGTGGTGGGGCCCACCCAAATGACTAGTAGGTGGTCCCAAACCATAAAAACATAACTAATTAAATCAAAACACAATTAACGCATGTAGGGACCATTAGCTCCCTAAACTAGCTCATTATAAGATTATAAAAATTTACTGATAAAATAATCGCAAATAAGAATCACCCATGGTGTCCCAAACATGAACATACACAATTATACATGGATAGGACTCGGCCTAGTTGGTCATTTGTGTAACTTGAGCCATAACTACCCTGAAACCCACATTCTCCTTTATTCCCTCTAATTTGTAAAATCAATTAAAATATTAAAACATACATCCTTAATAAAATATATCAATTAACTCATACTATACCATAGTAAATGTCAGTATGAAATCGATAAGCACTAAATACATACATCCAAATTAACCCAAGTTATCATATCCATCTAAGAACTACATTACAATATTCAATTAGCTATTCTAAACCAACGATATCAAAATATATGACAAAACCATACGTATATCCATCATATATGACATAAAACTAACTATACCACAACCCTTTAATATCCAAATCCATCGATACGAGAACTAAGATAATTTTCCATATTGCTAACTTTGCACTATGCACCCTAATAATCACAAGTACCATCAATAATCCATAATAAAACCATATAGTATCTAAATAATGCTAAAATCCATGTCCATCATCAAATAAAAGAAATGAGTCGATAAAAGAACTACTTTGAAAGAAAAGGTGGGCATTATATCCCCTCTCCTAAAATTATACAAGGTATAGCATCATCCCATGTAGTTGTTGTCTCATAATTTATTTCCCACTACAATCTAATGTGGTCCAAGTCTCCCCCAAAGGGCCAATCTCTAATGTTCCAGGATGCACACATGATCTAGTCTTCATTGTCATTCGTCCTCTACACTTGAATGCTAACCAATCCAATCCATGTGAAATATCGAAACATATCTATGTAAAACTAATACATGAAACACATCATGGGCCCAAGTTAGGCATGGTGGCAAATACAAGTGCTAGGTAACTAGACATATGACCTCAAATATCTCAAATTTCCCCATAAAGTGAGGAGAAAGCTTAGAAACCTTTCCATAAGGGATTGGCCTATTATGTGGATGAATTCTCTATAATACTTTGGCACCCACTACAAAGTGATGATCGTTCTTCTTGGTGTCTACATACACCTTCGACATGCTCTAGCCTACTTAAGAAGTTTCCTAATCAAAATATCCTCTTGCTCCAATTCCTTAAGGTAAGTTAGCCCAAGTATAACCCTGTTGTCTACCCTATCCAAACTCAAAGTTGTCCTATAAGGTCGCCCATATAAAGCGTGATAGGGAGTCATACTCATAAATTCCAATAATTATTTTTAAAGGAAAACTTGAAAAGGTGCAAGTAAACCTTCCATTTATTCTTATGGTCCATCACATACATGCACAACATATCCTCAAGTACTTGTTTAACTCTCTTTTTCTATCCATTTGTCTTTAGGTGATACACTTTGAAATGAAAGTAATCTTTGTTCCTTAAGCATCCTGAAAGGAAGTCAAGAAGTATTAATTTTATATGGTTTCCCTGTCATTAATAATGGTCTTTAAAATCCCATGTAATATGACAATATCATCTATAAACACTTTATAAATGGCAAGTGCATTATAGGTGACCTCTGTTGGTGAAAAGTGTGTAACCCTTGTCAACTTTTCCATAGTTACCATGATGGCATCATGATGATAAGAAGACATAGGGAGACCAACAATGAAATCCATGGAGATGACGTGCCATTTCCACTCGAGAATCTCATGAGGATATAAATTACCTGCAATATGGGAGTTATCGTCCTTGACCCTCTCCGAAAATCAAGACAATGAGTTACAAAATATGTTATATCCCATCGAAGACTAGGCCAATAATATAACTCTCTCAAATCAAAGTGCATCTTCTTCACTCCTAGATGTCTTACATATGGGATTGATGATCCTACGATAGAATAAATATGTGAATATCACTTGTCTTAGGCACATAAATGCACCTCTGAAACTTAAGTAGACCATCTACATCTAGAATAATCCCTACATACTTTCCCTCTAAGGAACCCTATGACTCAAAGATCTACTTAGCACCCTCATAAAATATGTCCTCTGGAAGATCTTTGAAGAATATTACCTTGAAGGTGTGACCGTAGATTTATAGTGGTAATCACATGTCATCGTCTACTCGGGTCATCTCAAACAAAATTATCCTTTCCTTTGATATAATGGACATCCATGTCATAATCACATAAGAACTCATTCTAATGCCATTGGTGAGCATTGAGGTTTGTATTTGAGAAGATATATTGAAGGTTATGATGATCGGTCCTCAAAATGAAAGGCCTACCCAAAATGAATTCACGCCAACACACTATAGTGTGAACTATTGTTGCGAGCTCCAAGTCATGGGTAGGATAGTTAAACTCATAATATTTGAGCTTACACAACTCAAAATAAATAACTTGACCCTCCTGCATGAGAACTACTAAGATAGGTTCCATGGTATGTCACTCCTTGAGTAACTTAAAATCATCCTCACACTTTCTTTGACTAGTAAAATTTGTTCCCTTTTCGTTGAAGAGAAGTAATAGGATGTGCAATCCTAGAAATGTTTTGATCAAATATATGGTAATACACTCCTAATCCCATAAACCTTTCTTACTGTGTCACTGATGTAAGAAATGGAGAATCGGAAATGGCTCAAATCTTAGAGGGATCTCCCAAGGTACCCTCACCTAAAATGATGTGACATAAGTACTGAATCTTTGACTAAAAAAACTGCACTTCTCTAGGTTCCAAAAAATATTTATATCCCTCAAAACTTGTAGTACCTATCTCAAATTCTACTCATGCTCATCCTTGAAATAAGGATATATCAATATATCATATAGAAAAACCAAGACAAAATGGTCCAAGAAGGTCCTAAAAACCCCATTCATGAGGCTCATGAAAAAAGTTGGGGCATTGGTTAAACCAAAAGGTACAACAATGAACTCATAATACCCATAATGAGTGTGTAAATTGTTTTATGAATATTTACATCTCTAATGCATAACTCATGATATCCTAATTTTAGATCAATATTGGAGAACTCTCTATATCCCCTCATCTGATCAAACAAGTCGTCAATACTAGACAATAACGGTTCTTAATTGTTACCTTATTAAGCTTCCCAAATCAACACAAATCCACGAGAGAACCACTCTTCTTCTTCGAAAAATAACTAACACCCCCAAAGAAACATACTAGGGTGAATAAGGCCCTTCACCAATTACTCCTCTATCTAAATCTTGAACTCATGAAGCTCTATAGTTGTCATCGATAAATTTCCATAAAACTGGTTCTTCTCTTGGTACTAGATCTAAGGTGAGATCCATCTATGTGCGGGGTGGTAAACCAAGAAGGTCACTCGGAAACACATATGTAAACTCCCTCAATAATGCGTACACATCAAGAGGTGAATTATCTAGAGTACTCTCTAATCAATCATGGTCATAATCCTAACCAAATTATATCCCTTACGCATGCTCCATTTGAGTTACTTAGTCGAGATCATACACAAGGAGATAGGCATCTACATCTTAGAGATAGAAAATAAATTACTAGTATCATCATGATACTCAATGATCTTACTCCTATAGTATAGTTTGGCCCGATGAGACGTAAGCCTTACAGTCTAGTCTTACTCCACTACAAATGGTGATATAAATGAATTTGATGTTCCTTAATTAAAACAAACTGAGGAAAAAATACCAATGATAGTATTTATTCTCTCGATAACCATGGCTTGATACTCATCCTAAAGTTTATCTATTGATGCATATACATGATGGGCACTTCCTACATCTACCACTATCTACTTGGAGATAGGAGATATCTATAGATCAATGGTGGTGGGTTTGTGTGGACACATACACACATAGTTATTAGGGGACCCACAAATGAAATATCCTAATGCACCTCTCTAAGAAGTCGTCCCTCCTGTACTCTAATTTACTTGAACCTAATGGCCCAACCCTAGTAGGCTGTTGAGTATGGGTTGGTTATACCTACTAGGTACCATGTCTCCTATCTCTACCCACACAAAAACCTCCTCGAACTCTACCTCTCTGCATACTCTATATATACCTAGTCCTCTACTACTAGCATGCATGGTGATGTGACTACTCTTGTATGTGCGGTGGAGGCCTCGTGATCGACCATAGAGGCCTAAATCCATCTCTAGGGTGAGGATTCATACCCCATGACCTCTAACCACTGAAATGACTAAATCTTCTCCTAAAAAATACCCCTATTCTTATCTCTGTACTCTTGGGTTGTGTTCTTGTTCACGTCGGGTAGGTAGGCCTTATCTACACATTCTCAAGTTCTAGAGGAGATAAAATCCCAATGGATCCATCGATATTTGTGTTTAGTCCCAGAATAAACTTGTTAACTTGTAATTTGTCATCCTACGAATAATCCACATATTGTAATAGATCAAAAAATCAACTCTCATACTATGCAACCATTCCTGAACCACCGTCAAGATCATGGAAATTATAATTCCTCTTCTAAAAAAATAAACATACATGTATCACTCTCTAAATATTTCATCAAGTAGCTCTCAAGTCACCGTATCTTTAGCCAAATGGATATTTCACTCCTCATTCCTCAACCATATGCATGTTGCATCATGGAGGAGGAGTATAGTGAACCTAGCCTTGACATTGATCTCATATGAGTGCAATCCAAAGCAATTGTCAAGGATCAGGAGCCATGAATCAAATACAAATCCAAATGAGGTTCCACTATAATTAGGTGGTTGTAGACAAAGGAGATCTGAATCACATTGCTTATCTCTTGATCCTGAAGTTGATGTCCAACCATCCTCTCAACTAGTGAATGTGGTTGTCCCTCCATGAAATGGCCCCTCAATGCTGTGAGAGTGGCTACGACAAAGTGAGGCCACTCTCTCAAGGTGAGAAAAGGGGCTATGGGACCTCTCCCATCTCTGAGTATTATGCTTTGATGTGGGTCTAAATGTGTGCACTCGTCGAACACCGTATCCTCTCTTGGACAATCAATCTCCTCTACTAACTCCTATTGTGGAGGAAGACGCTGCTACAAGATCCTAGTCATCTACTTTGTAGAACCTCTAATATCTATGGTCCGAAATCATGGGCATGCGAATCGGGCATAGGGAACTATGTTCTAAATCTCGTATTGAATGAATTCATGTACTACATTCAGAAATCCTATCTACAAAATGAATGGGTAGGATATGAGCTTGTATAAGGTAGCGGGAGCGATGTAAAAGTTTTCATTTATTGATTTATCCATTATTAATTTAAAGTTAAAATTACCTAGAGTGTCCCACGCAGTAGCCCATGCTCTAATACTAGATGTAGTGCCCCATAATTGGCATGACCAAAACCAAGCTCAAATACCTAAAATTCCTGTAATTTTTTTACACGAATTAATTTGATTCGAGTTTATTTTCTCTAAGGGTTACCGTACTAAGGTACGCTCTTAGTCCACATTTAATCATTTTAATTTATTTTCCTATTGTAATATTTAATTTTCCCTTTTAAAACTTATTTCCACCACTCATGTCCAAAATATTTATTCATTTTCTAATAATAAAATTCACCTTATTTTTATTTAATTCCCCCATGATCAATGGTTTACCCTCCCTAGGTGCCCCATTCAAGTTAATCCACGCCACCGTTTAATTAATTCACCCAGGTAAGTCATTTTAGTTTCCATAACATATCTCTTGATAAAGTAAAAGGGGAAGAGTATTAAATCACATCCCTTAGATTTTTTTAATCCCAACCCTTAGATCCTTATGTTTTCCTACATCCCTAAATTTCCTTAAGAGAGTTTTATAAATTTATATTTTGGGGTAAGTGCACCAAGTTGATGGACAAATATAGGGTCATCCGTGGACGTCATATTGCAAAAAACAGTGAAATCTCAACTTGTAGGGATTATTAGCTATACATGCACTCTAAATTAGAAAAATTTATATAAATATGAATCGTAGCATTCGGAATCTAGTTTCTAAAATACTAATTTTTGTAAAAAACGGACAAGTTTAGCTATATTAAACACTTAAAATTATATGACTTACTTTTTTTTTTCGAAAAAACTTATAAGATTGTAGTCCGTTTGCCCGCATTTTGGATGACCAAATCTTGTTATTTTTTTTTTCCTTTGGTGAAAAGTTAGATGTAGTTGTCTATCTTGGGATGGATTTTATTTTGTATTTTTTTTAGCAATATTTTTTTTTTATGATTTTTTCCGTGAAAGTGGTCTGAAAATATTTAGAAAATGGAGCGCTTTCCGTTTGCCCGCCATAACTATATCAAAAAATATCGAAATCAATTTTTTTTTTTTTTTTTTTTTAAGGTGCATAGAATTTGTCCATGCTTGGGATGGTATAATTTTTATCATATTTTTATAAGCGAAACAAAAGTTACAGTCTTAAACGTAGACATGAACATTCACGGGAAAAAATGTCTTAAGGACCTATTGTTAGTAATAAATTATAAAATGATATTTATCTTATTCTATTCACTTTAAAAACAATATTTTTACAAAGCTAAGAGTCTACCCTACGTGATGGCACCATTTTTGTGAAATGTTTTCAGTTTTTTAGCATGGTTCAAGTCTTTGGAAGAGCAGATTTGAGGTTTTTTGATCTTTTGCACTTCATAATGACCTTCCATAGCTTTGGTTGGGGAAAAACAAAGATTTTCCGAGGCTAAGGTTCGGAAAATAGCTCCGCGATCGCGGTTTTTTTGTAAAACTACCGCGAACGCGGTTTATAAAGCGCGCTCGCGGTTTATAAAGCGCGCTCGCGGTTTATAAAGCGCGCTCGCGGTTTATAAAGCGCGCTCGCGGTTTATAAACCATATTTACACACATCCCAACGTCCGAATTACCATGTGATTTTTACTCTCTGACCTTACCGTACGAATTACTGTGAAATTCTGTCTTTTTCCAGGCACGTTTTTTTATCACCGAAAGCAAAACATCATGGGAGACAAAAAACGAAGTCAAAAAAGGAAGTCATTAAGTAAAAAAACACCAAACGAATTAGAGGCCAACAAAATTGAAAATGCTGAGCGGATGCGGAAACTTCGTGAATCTAGAAGAGGTTCATCTTCAATCCCAACTACTGTAAGCAATGAAGAACTAGGTAATGTTTCTACTGTCAATGTTGAAGTTGAATTGAATACTCGTGATGAAGAAGTTTTTACTGTCAATGTTGAAGAAGAATTAAATACTCATGATGTAGCAAATGTTGAAATTGAAGGAGACAATGAAAATGTGAATAAGGAAATTCATGTTGAAACTGTAGACAAACAAAATTTGACAAAAACACCTCCTAGGATTTTACATAAGAAACCTAATTTTTTGATTGAAATTGATGAAAACATTTTGAAACCAATGTCTGACAAACTTTCTGAACGACAAATCAGAAGAAAAGCTAGTGAAATTTGGGATAATCATTTTGAAATTTTAAATGATTCCCAAAGATGTCAGTTGTTGGTTAGTTTGATGAAATTGATTAAAATGAGACCTACATTAAACACCTTAGGATTGACAACATCTAACATACGTGGTCAAACCTCTACAATTGTTGAAAACCTTCATGATGCATATCACACTGTTGGTGTAAAGAGACGCACTAGGGATAGTAATATTGTGCGCGTGTGTACTTCTTTACTAGTGTTGTAAGTGAATCAATAAAAAAACAACGTTTGATTACGCAAACAAGTCGAATGTTGCAAGTTAATCGAAAAACTCTAATGAAAGCAATTGAAAGACGTAATATCCTTCAGTCACTCAATAATGTCGATTTTTGGGCATTTTCTGCTAGAGCACCGCGTAAGGACAAAAATAATTCTAATGCTATAAGAGAAGTTGTTATTAAATTTTGGCATGATAACACTAGAGTTTCACCTAATACAAGAGATGTTATAAAACGGAGAGTTGGTTCTACTAATCGTGAACCACATCCAAAGCATTTCTTAGATATGACTCAAACTCAATTTTTTCGTAAGTTTGAACAAGAGAATCTAGAAATTAAAATTAGTCAACGTTTTTTTGAAATGTTGAAACCATTCTATGTGAAAATCAACCATGCTCGCACCACTTGTTGTTGTAGGCAACATGTTGAATTTGCAATGCATTATGCTAAATTTTTACGTATTCGTTCCATTTTTCATTCTGAAACTATGTTATCTGAATGTGGTGTTCAAGTTCCACCAATATCTTCTAGGGATTTCATTCCTACTATATTTTGTGAAAAAGAAGTTGGACAATTTTTTTATAGTCAGGATTGTTTAGATGAAAGTTGTAGTACATGCGGCGGATTACCTAAATTGGAAAGTTGCATCCATGAGCAAATGGAAGGTACAATAGGACATAATTTAGTTGAATTTGATAAATATAAATCAGTTGCATACCAGTTGAAAGATGGAAAAGAATCGAAACGGTGTGAGCTAGTTACAGAACAAATGCCCATTTTTCAATTTATGAGAAAATTTAAGGATGAACTTGTTTATGAGTATGCGAGGCATACACATAGAGCTCGATGGTTGGATGAACAATTCCAGCTATGCAAAGACACATTTCCTATTGGTACTATTGTTTCAGTGGTCGATTTTGCAGAGAATTACACATTGCAACCACAAATGGAGGTTCAATCGCAATATTACAACTCGGTACAAGTTGCCATTTTTGTGCATATAGCATTTCTACATTCTCTGACGATCTGAGAGAATGATCGAAAATTTTAAGAGAGTACCACTTTTATATCGGTGATGATCGTACTCATTCTCTTTGAATTTGTGCAAGGGTGTTTCGAGTTATTTTATGAAAACTTGTCTGATAGGGACATCCACTTCAAACAACATTATATATGGTCAGATAATTGCACGTCTCAGTTTAAGAATGCACGAATGTTTTATTGGATGAGCAGAATGCATGTCAAGATGGGTGTGCAACATATTTGGAGTTTCACTGAGGCTGGACATGGAAAAGGAGAGCATGACGGTGCAGGGGCATGTGTGAAAAGAGCTCTTGCAAGAGAAGAGTTGAAGTACAAAGATGGTGCTAAATTAAAAGATGCAAAGAGCATAGTGGAATGGTGTACTGACAACATGACCCGAGGTTCTCAAGAAAATTCCACAGTTTGCAGATATTTTTGGTTGATAGAGGAAAAACATATTGCTAACTACGAGGATTGTATGACACTCACCGGGGTCCAGTGATATGCACTCATTTTGTAGCTCGAGGCGCTTCTGCCGTGGGCCGTATGGACAAGAAAGTTGACATGTTTTTGTGCATCTTGTATCGAATTTGTCAACTGCTTGAGTGTGATTCACAAGAATGGGTGGAAGGATGGATTTGTAGGCCTCTAACTCCGCTTCCTGGTTATCAACCTCCACAAGCACTACAACTTGTTTCTACGGATGAAGTTACAACATCCAAGGACTTTGTGAAATTTCAATTTTGGTGCGACAAGGTATTTATCCGAGTTATTTATTTAATTTTTGTATTGAGTTATGTCCATTGAAATTTTAATATGTAATTTAAATTTGAGTTGTTCAACCTTGGTTATTTTTTGTAGGACATGTGTTTGCAGTAATTGCGACAGAAGACAATGAAGAAGGAACAAACTATTTCTTATGTCGTTGCATCGAGGAAAGAAAGAAGTTGACTTCTCCTATTATAGATGGCGAAGAGATTGAGTATCCTACAGGGTCAGTGGTAGTTACTGGAACTTGGCTTCGACGGTATCCATTAAAAAACTCCTCTGTTTGGGTGTTTGAAGACTTTGAGACACACAGGAAAATACTCTTATATTCACATCTAGTTCTAGCGACAAATATTCAGTTGTATAGATATCGAGGAAGACCTAATAACAAGATTCTTTGGAAGGTTCGAGAGTCAGATCATGAAGCAATCTTGTCTGCTATTCAGAGTAGATCCGATCCTGATGGTTCATTGGAATGAATTTACAATGCTCACATGTCTGGTATATATTTAATTTCAAGTTTCAATTTATATAGCGTATATATATATATTATTTTTTTAGTTTAAAGATCTAGTATATGGTTTTGATTTGAAACTTAAATTTCTTTGACTAACAATTTTATGTTTAGGTTAGTGGTGCCAGAAAAGCTTCCACCTTCACGTGGTTGGTATCGTTAGTAGAGAATTTTAAATTCTCGAAGCTAAGAGAAGCTTGAACATTGTTTGAAAAATTTGTAAATTTTGAAAAGTCAAGTTTGTAAATTTTGAAAATGTTGTAAATTTTGAAAAAGTTGCAAATTTTGAAAAAGTTGTAAATTTTGAAAATGTTGTAAATTTTGAAAAAGTTGTAAATTTTGAAAAAGTTGTAAATTTTGAAAACGACTCCTCTAGGTGCCACGGAGTCCGAGTAGTCACCCGTCGAATTTGAACGATATTTTGGTCTCAGGGCTCTTAAGGGACGTGCCGGCGCAGGCGGTTCGGTGCCACGGCCCACCGTTTGCAAAATACAGCGTTTGACAACCTTAAACTGGCTCCAACTGCACTATTGTAGAGGGTTCGTATGCCGAGGTGTCGGATCAGACGAGGCCTCTCTAGGT
The DNA here is from genome assembly GCA_018340775.1 of Taxus wallichiana var. yunnanensis. NCBI lineage: Eukaryota > Viridiplantae > Streptophyta > Pinopsida > Cupressales > Taxaceae > Taxus > Taxus wallichiana. The sequence goes on along the minus strand of CM031237.1, from coordinate 72,220,908 downwards.
GCCACGGAGTCCGAGTAGTCACCCGACGAATTTGAACGATATTTTGGTCTCAGGGCTCTTAAGGGACTAAGCCCGAACGAAGTAGCCCGGAATCAACGACCCTTCCTTTCGCGCACCAAAACACCACCTCCTCTAGCATTCACCCTGGCCACCGGGACGTGCCGGCGTGGCGGTTCGGTGCCCACGGCCCACCGTTTGCAAAATACGGCGTTTGGAACCTTCTGACAGCTCTCAACCGCACTATTTCGCGCGTTTGCAAACATTAGGACAGCGAGAGCACCGAAATGAGAAGGAAAAAAATGAGAGAGGCTATTGTAGAGGGTCCGTATGCCGAGGTGTCGGATCAGACGAGGCCTCTCTAGGTGCCACGGAGTCCGAGTAGTCACCCGACGAATTTCAACGATATTTTGGTCTCAGGGCTCTTAAGGGACTAAGCCCGAACGAAGTAGCCCGGAATCAACGACCCTTTCGCGCACCGAAACACCACCTCCTCTAGCGTTCACCTGGCCACCCGGACGTGCCGGCGCAGGTGGTTCGGTGCCACGGCCCACCGTTTGCAAAATACAGCGTTTGGCAACCTTACACTGGCTCCAACTGCACTATTTCGCGCGTTTGCAAACATTAGGACAGCGAGAGCACCGAAATGAGAAGGAAAAAAATGAGAGAGGCTATTGTAGAGGGTCCGTATGCCGAGGTGTCGGATCAGACGAGGCCTCTCTAGGTGCCACGGAGTCCGAGTAGTCACCCGACGAATTTCAACGATATTTTGGTCTCAGGGCTCTTAAGGGACTAAGCCCGAACGAAGTAGCCCGGAATCAACGACCCTTTCGCGCACCGAAACACCGCCTCCTCTAGCGTTCACCTGGCCACCCGGACGTGCCGGCGCAGGCGGTTCGGTGCCACGGCCCACCGTTTGCAAAATACAGCGTTTGGCAACCTTACACTGGCTCCAACTGCACTATTTCGCGCGTTTGCAAACATTAGGACAGCGAGAGCACCGAAATGAGAAGGAAAAAAATGAGAGAGGCTATTGTAGAGGGTCCGTATGCCGAGGTGTTGGATCAGACGAGGCCTCTCTAGGTGCCACGGAGTCCGAGTAGTCACCCGACGAATTTCAACGATATTTTGGTCTCCCGACGAATACTTCCTATGTTGATCAACTAAAGTTATATCATATTGATAACAATACAATTTACAAGCTCAAAGGATGATCTAATGTCATATTTTATCGAATGTGACAAATGACTCATATAAATTGTCACATTTAAGGAAATAATTACGTAAGAATAAAAATAGAGTACAATAAGGTCCATCATCCATTATAGATTGCAAAGGAAGTAGATTGTATTAAAAGGGGCGACATTCCAACTTATAATCAAAGCTAAATGATCAAAGTACAAACTAAGATATCTGTCAAGACTAATGAAATAAAATTGAAAGCATATGTTTAAAATTTTAGCTCTAAGAACTTGTCAAGCTTCAAAGATTAAAAAATTTATAAGAAAAGTTTTCCAGTGATATTTCAATATGATTAAGTCTAAAAATTTGCAAAATATTGCAAGAAGGAGATAGAATAAGCTTTGAAAAAGTAGAAAGAACATAAACAAACTTCAATAGAATAAAATACATTGCATCCATAAGGTTATAATTTATTAAATGTAAGGAAAATTTCTATACAAAGAGTGTATCATATGCAGCACTTGTATGATAATCATGGTTAAATGAGTAAGATGCAAAGCAAGTTAGAAAAACACTAAAGAGGAGAACCAATTTCCATGATTTTTTGAAGTCATGAAGAATAAGTACACAATATATGAGAAGAAATTTGTGAAGAGGCCTTTAAAGGTCTGAATTAAAAATTAAATACAACAAGGAATGAATCTCAGAAAATATAGATTACAAGTGTACAATAGGTACAAAAATTATCTAAATACCATAGCTCTTACAAGGAAATCACAGATTGAGAGAAAGATGAAATAGTTATGCATGTACAAAAAGAGTTCATGTTGCTAGAGATATAGTTTCTTAAATGAAATAAAATCATTAAGAAAAACCTCTTATTCATAATAGTCAAGAAACTCAAAACTACTTAGAAGATGACAAAGTGTGCATATAGAATCATAATCTACATGTATTCAAGAAGACAGTTCACAGATCCACATCATCATTGAAGGTAGAAGATACATAATTTAAGAATACAACTTATTCCAGATTAGTTTAAAGTTTTAAATGGCTAAGTATAGTTTTGAGTTTTCCAAAAAATTAACTTATTTAAACAAAATAAAAAACTAGAGAAAAATAATGAGAAAAATAAAAAGTAATCAACCTACAAAAAATATCCATCTTTCTCACTCCCAAATTCTAAGTCCGCCATTTCATTACTTTCTCCACTAAATCCATAACTAGAAGTAATACACTAAATCCACCGAACAAAGATCAAAACCCACTTTCTCAGAGTTAGCAATAATACCAAAATAACCAAATTTATAGCCTTATTTAACCAACACACATGGATATATATATATAAGAATCAAATAAAGTGTGCTCCAGACGCGCACGTCTCTGAAAATATATATGTACATGTATAAGTTCATAATGTATGTATACAGATCTCGAACTAAGCACGTGCCATAATGTACATATGGGACCACATGCGGTCGCAAAAGGCTAGATATATATACAATGGACTGTGAATAGATGTACTCATGACCACATATATGTGGCATCCAAGTGGACTATAAATCTACTCATGAAACATCTTCCCTCTCTTCGCCTGCTAAAGTAGAAGTAGCGTCCATGACACAGGGATGTAGTGGAGGGAGATGCCACTACGGATTTCATCCGTGTGGTCCTAGGTGTCTCCAAGCATGCCTGCAACCTAACCTGCACATTCATAAACAACAAGTTTTTAACACCCAAAATTTTAAAATACCTTCAAAATTTAGAAACTTGTACAATTTAGTTAAAATGCATGTGCAATCTTACCGCAATGTCATGATCCCTATCGATTTGTTGTTGACGCTTCGCAGGGACAACAATAGACTCACGAGGGGTAAGCTACATACAAATAATTAATTTTCAAATTAAATATTTCACACTCATATATATACCTACAAAATTTGATATTGTAGATTTAAGTTTAATAAGAAATAATGAACCTCCAAAATTTAACAAATTTAAAAAATTGTGTACCTCGGTTAGTGGATTTGCAGATGCTATGGCGGTATCTACAGCAGCCTCCACAGTCTGCATATGTGGAGGAGTCTCTGTAGCAGTCATAAGCTATACAAAAAACATGTACAAATCAATTTATTAAAATCTACTTAAGAGCTATACAAAAAACATGTACAAATCAATATTTAGTTACTCAAGAAAGAATAAAAATACATTATTAAATTTTATCTTCTATTTAGGCTAAATACATAGGATCTATAAATGTTAGCACGGAGGCCATCTATCTTCATATGTATTTGTGTCCAAAGGTTGGGATGGAGAATACTCGTTATCTAGTAGAAGCGAAGTGGATATAGAGTGAGACATTGGTCACATTGGGAGCTTTTTGTACAGGAATAACAACTTCAAAATCTGTGATCGACTGATATGTGTTGCTTGAACAAGGAGAATGAGGAGGAACATTCTCCTTTGCCGCTACATGCGGTTTTGATTTAGTGTTTCCGGTCCTCTATGTTTCACCCACGGATAACCCCTTGTTTACATGATCTGTGATCTCTCTCAAAGGGGTTGCTAGGAAAGATTTGACCATGTCTTCCTCCTTAGTGTTTGAATTAGGGATTTACTTAGATTTAAATACGATATGTTTAGGGAGGGCATTTATCCACCAATTATTATTCTCTTTTTTAATGTTTTACCATCTCACAATCAGGAGCAGAATGCCCCAAAAAAATACATCTCCTACATCTGAAACCTGTAGGCCCTTATAGTCCAGAGGATGAGTGCAAGTTTGATTTTGCACTTTAAGATTAAGGTGGGTTGGAAGATTCTTTGAAGTATCAATCTCAACTAGGATTCTTGCATATACATTGTATGTGTGAAATCATAGGTTTGGGATTCGACGTTAATGATGTTTCCCAAGGTATTTCCTATGGATATCAGACAACTATGGTCCTAAAATTATAGGGGTAAGTGGGGTAATTTGATCTAGATTGGTTTGTGTGATAAAGATTCAGTGAGAGGGTTGAATGATGTGAACCATGGTTTTAAGATAAGGTACCTTTGTTGGAAAACCCAAAGTTGTTTAGAAATTTTGTCCTTGTCAGCTATAGAGGGGAAAAAATAATAAAAATTCCCTTAGCATAGGGGTAGAGGTCTAACTTACCCGCTAGAAGCGGGAACCAATTCTTGGAGATCTAATCATGGAGGATAGGGAGGCTAGGCTAAAGATGAGTGAATCTACAGATCAAGGCATGATCTTGGTAAAATGAATATATTTCGAGGACTTCATCGCCAAAGGTTACACTTGGGTTTCTCTTAGTAGGCCTCATGGTTTTGATCTATGTCTTCTTTTACAAAACCTCATTAAATGAGTGATTGACTAAAGCTTTAGTTGTAGCAGGAGTTTCCAAGCTATCAACAAGGGAGAAAACCCTAGTGTTTGCACCCCTAACAAAGATGTTAGGATTCACTCAACCTCCCAATGGGTTATTAGTGTCCCCAACAAAGATAACAGGATTTTCCATTCCTCCTTGCAAGTTCTTGGCAACATTGGTGCCAGTAGTGTCAGATCCAACCCCAACAATGGCTCCATTGCCACCTGCAGTTTGAGCAACTGAAGCCCCACACCCAGTGCCCAAGAATATTTCTAGAAACAAACCCTTAGGGGTCTACATGTTCTGCAGAGGGGGATGTAGTTTCTAAAATGAAAGGACACCTCCATCACGTAATTTCACACAACCCTACGTGTGCACATATATATGTCCGCCGCCTCCAAATCTATTAGGGTTCATATGAGTGGTGGAGTTAGGGTTCGCAGGAGTTGTCATAAATTGGAGGAGCTGTCTATTAAGGGTACAATGATGTTGTAAATTCTTAAATCTCAGTACACCAATCCATATAAAACTTATAATCATATGGAAAGGACGCATAGATTTTTTTAGATAAAGGGTACGAGAGGATTTAACCTTTTTTACATTTCTTCATCACTCTTATCATTCATTAAAGAGATTTGTAACTAACCTGCGTAAAACTCACGGGAGGCATGCCAGTAGCTTCAGTTCCCTGAGCAGATGATGACCCGCCAGGCTCCTGTGTATAAAAGAGAAAAATATTAATACATGTGCAACATACACGTGAAACAAATTATAATAATAATCTAGTGCAATTAAATGATTTATTAAAAATGTAAGTTTGTACAACTTGAAACTTACGTTTGAAACACGCCCAACCGCAGTAGCTAGCATGTCAACACCGGATGTTTCCTTCACCGGCTCTTGCTATTTAAAATAAAATAAAAAATTAGTTTTTTACATGTATGTACATGAAGTACAATCATATATATATTAATATCTCAAACATGTGAATTAAACTATTGTACATATATATATTATTTAAATTTATTTAAAATTTACCTGTGAAAGACCAATATCAGTGGCTCCAGTTCCAAAAACATTCCCCAGCATCTCATCTATAGAAAAAAAATCCTGTGAACCAGCAAATGATGTCTCGCCTGCAGTGCATACGGCACCACATGATCCACAGTGGTGTGGTGCACTAGAACTGGCACCTCCACCAACATCACCGGATGCAATCTGGGTGCTATGCTGGGTGAGAGTGTCAGTGAGCTCCCTCAATGCATGCAATGTATCAATCTCCACAACCTCCTTCACTGTAGGAGGGATAACTGAAGGCAATGGGGGTTTTGGGGCATGGGGGATCCTAGGCTGACCTACGCGTGCACCGGTTTGCTGCATGCGAGCCACCTCCTCGACCAAAAAAGTCTGAAAAGTCAAAATAATTCGGGACCTCATTGAGCACAAACTCACAATATAATTTCTTCAAAAAATAAAGAGGAACCTCATTGTTGTTGCATGGTGGATAATCAAAAACCATCCACCATCGGTCCCAAAAATTGTTTTTGATTCTATCATCATGGCACCAATGGATTGGGAACCGTTTGCAAGTAACTGCAGGGGGGGCATTGGTTCTAGGGTCGGTAAATAATGCACAAATTAGGTCTTTTCCAATTTTTTTGTCTTTGACGGCCGCATGAGATAGTTTATCCGCATACCACCGCCTACAGTCACTTCTAAAGGTGTTCCATCTATGTATTTGGTTGGTTGCAGACTCGACTTCGCCAATCAATGTTTGCAATGTATTGGCTAAAGTCATGCGGGATGGATTTGTAGCATGGTTTTGTCTTATAGTTTGAATTAGGTTCTCAATGACAATTTTATTTTCTTGGATTCTTCCAATGATATTATCTTGCGTTCCTGTTGGCTCAGTGGGGACAGAAGGAGCCACAGGGGGCGGATCTATGTTTGGAGGAGGGTTTTGAGGAATGTTCGGAGGGTTTTGAGGAATGTTCGGTGGGTTTTGAGGAATGTTTTGACGGTTTGCACGAGCCCGAGCTTGCCGACCAACTGATAAAACAATAAAATTGTATACATAAACAAACAATTCACAAAACCCATGAAAATGCCAAAAAAAACCTAAAATGCAAAAAAACAACCTAAAATGCAAAAAAATGATTACAATCGGGGACTTACCTCCTCGTCTTGGCGGCATGGTTGAATCTATCGCTATCCAGAAGTCCGATGAGCAATTTTGAGATAGTATTGAAAGTGCGAGTGAAAAACGTTTAGGAAAAGTCGCGGTTTGAATTGAAAATTAAGAAAATAACGAGTCGCGGGACTGTTAAATTTTGTCTCAGAGTTCCGCGATCGCGGAACTAGGTTCGGTAATTACCGAACCTAGAATTCAATAACCGCGATCGCGGTTTTAGGACCGCGCTCGCGGTTTTAAAACCGCGATCGCGGTACCTTTATTTCGGGTTTTTATGTCCACGGAATTGTCCACCAACTTCGTGCACTTACCCTTTGTTTATTTTTCCCTTTTCATTTGCACTGTAGGGTTTTAGAGAAGGATGGAGGAGGAAGGGAATATTATGGACGATTTTGGTGCTTCATCTCTATCAATAATGGATTTAATCTTTTGTTTTTAAAATATTTATGGTTATTCTATCCTATTAAGGGTTTCTTTGTTTTCTTATTTCCTTGCAAATAACCACGAGATAAAACCTCTGGTTCGAGTTTATATGTGTACTTTCAAATATTTATATATATACATAGATACATACATACAAAGATATATTTACGCACGAGACACACACGTGTGTGTGTGTGTGTGTGTGTGTGTGTGTGTGTGTGTGTGTGTGTGTGTGTGTGTGTGTGTGTGTGTGTGTGTGTGTGTGTGTGTGTGTGTTTGTGTCAAAATAGGGATTTATTATTTTTATATTCCATTGTTGTAGATCTAGCCATACATGGGGTTTTGAAGGGTGGTCGTGTGCTAAGGGGGATGTAAGGCCACCGCTAGGGTTTGGTATGAGGGAAAATGGGAGGAAATGTGGCCATTTGGGAGAGCAAGGTGTGGGGAGCGGTGTGTCCATGACCATACCACTTTATAGGGAGTAGGGGAGGGACAACAAAGGTCGTGCCATGTCTCCCCTCTTATTTTTTTAATTAGAACAATACTTCAATAGCTAAAAGGGTTCATTCAAACCAATTATTCATAATATGTTTCGCTTAATTATACTTGGTAAATACAAGGGCTTTAAAAAATTTATATATTTATTTATACTTATACTTATATATAGATTACACAGTTCCATATTTATGTAAAGCACTATTGTTATTGCAATATGGATTTCCTAGATATTCAAATATTTAAAAATAAGATATGAAAATATAATTATATATCTATATCTATATATGTGTTTATATATATACATACATATATAAGCTCCTATATAAATCAAATAAAAATTGACTTTCCTTAGGTCTCAAATATAAGATAAATAAGATGGAGATCATCTTGAATTTTTTTGATGAACTCGTTTTTAGTTTATTTTTAAATTACTGCTAAGAAAAAATAGAACAATGGATATTAATTTTCAAAAGTGGGAGGTAGATTAAAAAACATTCTCGCATTTGATTACAAGATACAAAAATTTATCCCAAGAGAAATCCTTCAAATATAACTTTATTTATCTTTCATGTCACTAAATGTCATTAAGGTATGGATAGGAGATTTTGCTAAAACTTATAACATGTGTTACTATGATCCTACTTTACAATTTTTAACGTACTAGATAAAATAATAAAATAAAAAATATTCGTTTAGAGTTGAATCAAAGTTTAAACTACACTACCGATTTACATTTTATTTCTAACATAGTCTAAGAATTACAAAAATAAATATTCTTTTGATATCAAAATGAAAAAATTATTGTGATATGTTTTTCTCTCAACACAGTAAGTAAAACGAAAGAACAAGGATCACAAATATCTTTTGTACAACATACATTCATTTCTCAAAATCTTCTTCCAACACAAATGAAAGTGCAACCTTCCTATTACAAATTGTAAGCTTTATAATATTCATCTCAAATATATAAAAGTGTTCCCACAAAATCCCAATAACAAGGTTTATAACATGCACAATAACATGGATGGGAAATTATTACAATATGAAGGAACAACATTATAACATGCCATTATTCTTTCTCCAAGAAAAGATAAAAGACTCAACCTTTATCAAATGCAAGATTAAAAATTCATCCCAAGCTAGGAGAACACTCAACAATATTACAATACCATTTCTAAGATAATAAAATACAAGTGGATAAGCCTCCCCTAAAATGGGGAACAACATGTCAAAATTTCCAAGTTTTTTTCTTCAACTCGAATCCAAAAAAATAAGTTTCCACTTTAAAAATATTTTTCATAGTTAAAGAAGAAAGGGCCCGATTACCTACCAACCAAATGGCATCATCACATGCTATCTCCAAAAATGGGAGATATGTTAGCCTTCTTCCAATCCCATGGGAGAGAGAGTAGCAAGCCTAAAGAATGCATAAGGAAATTTAGGACAAGGGTGAAAACCACACAAACACAACTTTTTCACACACAACAACCAAATGAACAACACTTATCACATGAGGAAAAAATCCATGTTTTTCCTCTAAGGGGAAGAGTAGTAAGAATCCCTTAAGAAGCAAAAATTTGAACCAACCATAGGAACACTATAAAATATCCAACATGCCCTCCTTATCTATCCTTTAAAAAATACCCTCCTTATCACTCCATCCCATATATTATGCCTCCTCCTTAGAAGGATTTTCAAACCATACTTAGTTTCCTTGCACAAGGAGCGAGAGAAGGAGGTTCAAACCATATGAACAATCCTTCAATAAAGAAAACCATATGAGGGGAGGAATAAAAATAATACCATCATTTCTTGCCCATAAATCCATGTGATGTAAGAGGGAACAATCATCTTATTAGATTCTACAATCTAGATTTATATATCTATATATGTATATATGGAAAATTTAATCAAATTTCAAAATCATTCCCAAAAATGTTGGTGAGTGAGACAAAATGACCAGGGAAGGTTGTAGAGAATTCTTGGAAATTCAAGAATATTTTAAAATCTTGGCCCGTCGATCATGTGGTGATTCAATAAAAATATAAGTTTGGATTATATATTCTTTGGCTATTCTCATGGAATAAATTCATGTTTTTGGAATTTTTGGGTGAAACACGGAATTTCTATGGTTATAAAAATAGTGTAATTCATATTCCATAATTCATACTTTTAGTCAAATTACGAATATCAACCACTAAAATTTTCCATTCTTGAAGGGCATATTATGAAACCTTGATCATGTGTAATCACCATGATGTTCCACAATTGTTCCAAACATATCTACATGATATTTATTCAGCATGAGATGCTCAACATTATTTTTTCTTGACCAATATCCTAAAACTTACTATTTTTACTAATCCTCAATGTAGAAGTCTTTTTTTAGTCACTAATTATTGAATTCAACAACTTTGAGTTTTCCAAATGTATAAGGAGAGACAACTCGATGATGAACTATTTACAAAACTTGTTATTTATAGACTATGAGGGTTAGGAAGGATTAATATTTTAGAAGTGTTTCTTCTTGGTGTTGAAATGGAATGAAAGTGGTCTATTTTTTTATTTTGTATGGATTTTTTCTCCAATGTTTAGAGGATTTCAATTGCTAGACCTATGTAGATTTGAAAGGCTCAGTCAAATTGAATTCATCTTCATAACCAGAGAAAAGGTTTTTGAGTAATCAACCCCATCTACTTGGTAGAAACCCTTAGCTACAAGTCATGCTTTATAGTTCTTGACTTCTCCAATCGCTCCATACTTTTCTGATATATCCACCTACACTGAACGATTTTTCTTCCTTTCGAAAGAGGGAAAGATCCCAAGTGTCATTCTTTATGAGTGAGGAATACTCCTCATCCTTAGTAGAATCCCACTCAAGAATCCTAGAAGCTTCCTGGAAAGACGGTGGATAAGAAGCAAAGGCGAAGAAGGAGTGGGGTCCAATGAAAATCGAGCGACTACGTCTCTCATGTGAAGGATCTCCAACTAAATCTCCAACACTCTGTAAATTTATCCTAGCCCAAAGAGGTTGCGAAGGATCAAGATTAGATTCAAAAGATTCTTCACTCAAGTGAGAAGGAAAATAGTCCTCATCATCACTACTATTAAAATCAAGACTTGGAAGTTTGAGGATTGGGAGAAGCAGGGAGAGGAGGAACTCGCTCAACAACATCATCATCTGATGAGCTAGAATCTGAATAAGTGGGAAAAAGAACCTCATTGGAATAAAAATTCAAGGATGACTCATCAAACTTCACACTCCTCTCAATATATATCTTATGGGTTGTAGGGTTCAACAATCGATATCCCTTCATGCCATCAAGATACCCAAAAAGATACAAGCTTTGGATTGTGGATCCAATGTCTTCTATTTCTTCTTGGGAATCCAAGCCATAGCCTTAGATCGGAGACTCGAAAGTGTTCAACATTCGGCTTGTTTCCAAACTAGGATTTAAATGGTTTCATCCCTCTTACTATCTTGTGTGGAACATGATTCCGAATGTAACAAGCACAATTCACTGCTTCATCCCAATACTATGGGGAAGGGACTTCAGTGAACTATTGGTACCAAAATTTGTTCTCCTTTTCATTCTAAACAACATCAAAGATATGGCATGAATATTGAAGATAGATGGATCATGGTGTGTGTCATTTTGTAGTGGGGATATGTTCTAACCGGTACTCAGATTTTTGGAGAGATGGATAGCAATGAAATAGAACTTGATCTTGTCCTAACTATTTTAGGTTGTGCCTTTCAACCAAGGTAAGAGATCCTATTTTGTAACCCTTAAATGGTCAAGGAGATGAAGATATCCCTCAATTTGTGTAAATAGTATGAAAAGGGACTTGGGAAAATATGATCAACACTCCAAATCTGATTTTCACAAGTTGTCACTTCCAGATTATGGATATACTTTCAATGCATGAAAAGGGTTATTGAAGACATTTTGAAATCCTAATGCTTTACGCATACTTTAGCAAATGGATTTTGATCTTCTCGTGGGTATACATGTCGGAATAGGGGTAAAACAGGGGTATGATTAGTTGTTTTGAATGATTTTTTGGATGGGAGTTCAACAAGATAGATTAGACTTTGCGAGATCCTTGAGGAGCTTCACCATAATGAAGAACTTCAATAAAAAAAGCTTTTAAATAGTTTAAAAATTCCTTCAACCGAGAAGGTGTGCATTAATGGAGGCCCAGATTTACACCTTTTCACACAATCTTTGAGATTCTAGCACGAAGGATTAAGTTAGAAAACCCAATAAAACATCAAAATCTAAGATAAATCACGCCTAAGGTACACCCAAAAGCTTACAAACAATCTCTGTCAACAGATGAAAGAAAAGTGATTTTAAATTGTTTATTTCATTCCTAGATGAAATATCTTCTGGAAAATGAAATTACAGATGCCACTAAACTATCACAAGGATTGAGACCTGTGTGATTCAAATAGATTTTGATACAAGATTGCAATAGGAACTAGAACAACTACTTGCAGACATTCTGAAATGAAATAAACACAAAATTTCAAGAGATTTAACAAAAATTAACTCAAAGTTTATCAGATTCATCAGTAGGGGAGAGTTATTTAAACAATATCAGAGCTTGTTGATGGCTATACACTTGTAACCAACTCAACATGAATGAAAATCTGACATAGAGGAAGTTAACCTGGTTTCTCTGAAAGTTTTCTCAAAGATGAGCTTTTCTCAAAATTTTCTCGTGAAAATGAACTCTCAACCTTTTGCATGTCTCAAAACATGTATTATATATCTCTCTATTACATTCAAGCCTTCTCTCCCAAGAAAATAATATGCCAAGCATCAAGTTTGTTACAAAATTCCATCATGATTTGCAGACAGGGACGTTTAACATATTTACAACAAAAGTTGCCAGGTGTTTCGAAAAAGGTGAATCATTGAGGATTTTTGCATCATAGTTTCAACTGGGAGCACGTTTTTCCTCCTTTCATGCAGCATGCTCCTCTTTCATCATTTCACCTTTACACTTTCCAAATTTTCCTCTGCAACTTTTGGATTTGGTATTTCACATTTACGCTTTCGAGCCCGAACAAAATTTGATTACAAAAGTACCTCGTGTCTGAAAATTGAATTTTAAAATTGATTCCATTGATCCTTTAAAAAAATGACATGAATTATCCAAAAATTTGGTGAAATTTGATGCAAAATTCACATCTCCAAGCTTCATAGAGCTCAAATGGTGACCAAACTGAAAAATTCACAATTACTGTTGATCTTCCTTTATCCTCTAATTTGAGCCCTTCACGTGTCATAATGTGATTGGAAATTGGCTTGGGATCACTTTTTGACATTTTAACACTTTTCGAAAAATGTAAAAATTTGACATTTTCTCGCCCCTCGCCCTTTGAAAAGGAGCTTGACACGTGTTGCAAAGTGGGCCCTATTGGAATCGGCAGACAGATTCTAGAATTTTCTACCTTTTTTGGAAAAAGGAAATTTTTCAAAATATCCCCGCATCTCTGCCCTTCCGCCCTTTACTTGATATGGGTCCTAGCGGACCTGTGCTCCAAAATTTCATTTTATACCTTTTTTTTTTAAAAGGAAAAATTTCCATATTTTCCCCATGGGCTTGCGATTGCACCTTTGAACTTGCCACGTGTTCATCTGTGATTCATTGCGAGGTTTCAGCTCATACCTAAATTTTCATATCTTTTGCCAAAAAAGACAAAAAATCTCTAAGTCTTTTGCCAATCTGCATCCCCCTCCTTTGATGCAAACATGACACGTGTCCACTTGTGATTCGTTGTGAGCACTCGTGCTCTTATTTCATACTTTAACTTCTTTCCACTAGCATAAGATGCAAGCTGCACCACCAGATCTTTGACACACCCAATAACTAGCACTTCCCTGGAATCCATAGCAGTACACTTGCCATACGCTGCTGTCACTTTGATTCCCAATTCATTCATGGCCTCTAAAGGCATGACATTGCATGATGCCCCAGAGTCAAACATACATTTATGTAATAGCTTGTCTTTGATAACCAAGGTAGTGAAAAATAGTTCCACATTCAGGTTGAGATTTAACTAAAGAAGTTCCTATGTAAACCTCAGGTGGTTCCCCCAACTCTTCCAACACTTGTGGTTGTTCCAATTCTGCAATGGCAATAGGAATCCCAACCTTGTTTCCAACTCTGCCTTGGGTACTCTCTTCCTCCTGAATCATAAATATTTAAAAGCCCTCTTCTTGTGCTTAGGAATCCTAAGCAACTCAGCAATTGGGACAAGAATCTTGATCGACTCAAGACTTGGGCAATATAATAAGGAACATTCTTTGGTAAAGAAGCACTAGGGAAATATTGGCAAATTCATCGGATGGTATGGAAGTCTTTTCAGTTTGGGCATGGGAAGGATCACAATTTTTCTTGGGGAATCAGAGCCTTTACCGGATGTATTTTTCTTTGGAGTTTCTTTAGTATGCAATGGAAATTTTTACTTGGCTTGTTGCCCTTCGCAACTTTACTTCTAGTATTGTGCTCCTTCTCGTCGGAAACTATAACATTCATAAGCATTTGCTTATCCTCCTATGAAGGAACCCCTCCACCATACTTCTCAATCATCAACGCCCTCAAGTATTCAAAATCATTATTGGGCAGCTCAAAGGATTGTACATTATCAATTTCTAAAACATGAGGAGGAAGAAGATGTACCTATTAGATACAATCCCAAAAAACATCAGTAGTCCTAGAACTTATGACATCCGTTGAATTTTCTCCCCTTGGTGAGCTTGCAAGGATCTCCATCATGCAGGCATCATCATAAATTTCATCTTCAACTTCCTCTTAAATTTTCTGATCTGTTCCACATGGAGGATGGGGTAAAAAACACTTATCACACCAATCAATATCAAAAAATTCCTCAATAGAAGTAACCCTAGTAGTTAGGGGATCAGGTAACACTCTTCCTTCATGTGCTTGAGGATGTATATTTATAGACTCGCATGGGTCTATTCCCTTTGTCATCGATCTTTGATCACTTCTAGGATGATTGGAAAATCTATCACGGTTTTGTGTTTTTTGTTGTCCTTGTGAAGTCTTCCCAGTTTCCTTCTTTGCCCAAGCTAACTTGTATGAGATTTCTTTGACAACCCCTACCAATTTTTTCACAACCTCCTCCAAATCAACACCCTTTCTAGCTTGAGGTTTTTCAAGGTTTATCAACTTTACACCATCTCTCTTGAGAGGTTTCCCAATTGCTTTGATATTGTTTTCAATCTGCAGTGCCATGGTGAAGGCCTGCCTCAAATTAGTAGGGTTTTTGTCTCTTAAGTAGTAGGTTTCCTTCTTATCAAATGCATCTACATATTTGATCAAGCATGACTCATCACATGGCCTCAAATTAACAGAAGCCTTCTCAAATTTTTGTTAAACCTTGTGTTGAAGTCATGAACTAATTCATTGGGGTTCTTCTTGATATTTTCAAACTCAGACAAGAGAAACCTAGGATCAGTCTTATCACCATATTGCAACCTAAATGCATTGTTCATTTCAGTCCAAGAGTCAATAGAATTATCAGGAAGATCCTTGTACCAATCCCTTGCATCCTCTTCTAGTGTATGAATGAACAATTTAACATACACATCTTCATGCTCAATGTCAAAGTCATCCATCATATTAACAAAAATTTAGGTGTTGATCACCAGTTATTGCATTGTTACCTTGGAACTTTGGCAACCTATTCCTGACATCTTGTGGGACAACATTTGGGTAACCATTCATTCCTCTAAAGTTTATAGGACCAAAGGTGTTAACAACAAATGGAGGTCTAGGCTGAGCCATATTGTTTTGAGGTGGTGATCTTGGAGGAGAAACAAAATGATGAGGAGTGAGAGGTCTTTGGGGAATAGAAATGTAATCTTCAAAATGGATATCCCCTATAGGATCAGCTTCTTGATAAACTCTAGCAGATTTGGAAAAAACAGGGGTAGAATGAGGAGCAAGATTTTCAAAGACAAATGAAGGTCCCTCTCTAGATGGAGAATGCAAATTTTCAAGAGGAATATCTGATTCAGATTTACCTAAAGAAGAACTGTAGTCCTCAATGACAGGCTGATCAATCTCAAGTTCAACAAAGGTAACTTCCTTCCTTGAGCTCTGCTCTCCAACCACCTTCCAAACTCTTCTCCCTTCTAACTCTGAGTTCCTTGAATATGAAAACAACTTCTTAGCAGAGTCTCTAATTGAGTTTGTGGAGGATACTTTGTTGGAAGGGTTCAACACACAAAATTTTGAGAGTGGTTATTGGTGGCTGCTCTCTTCAAAGATGCAACCCCTGCTGGTTAGAAAATGTGAAAGTTGTCGGCATTTTCTAGAAGAATAAAATCTTGAGGTCCCCTTCCTTTGCAGCTGTATCAATTGAGGCTCCTTTCAAACAATGGGGAATAGACTTCATTGGTGATATTTCAAACCCTTCTAGCGCTAGACATAAGTGGATCCTTGTAGCCATAATATACTTCACCAAGTGGGTAGAAGAAATCCCCACCAAGAAAGAAACACACCAAGATGTTATGGACTTCTTTTTGAATCATATCATATGTAGATTTGGTGTGCCACCAAGATTGTTTCTGATAATGCCATGTGTTTCGAGAGATAAGCCCTTGATGGCAATGTGTAGGGAGTATGGAACCAATCGACTTATGCTTCAAACTATAACCACAAGGGAATGGACAAGCTGAGTCCAACAATAAAAACTTTTTGAAGATCGTTCGAGAACCTTAGATTTGAACAAGAGAAAATGGGGTGAACAACTAAAATTTGTAGTTTTGGTTGATAGAATCACTGCCAAAAGAGCTACTTGTAAGAGCCCATTTGAGTTGGTGTATGGAACTCAAGCTTTGCTGCCCTTAAATATGCAATTATATTCATTTTAGTTTGTTCAACAACTTGAAGATCAAGAGGTCAAGTACATATGAAGCAAGGATTAATCAAATTGTTGAGCTAGATAAAAAAAAGAAGAGCATCCCACCAAAGGCATGTCATATTTAGAGAGAAGTTGAAAATATTGTTTAACAAGAAGGTCACTCCTAGGGCCTTCAATATTGGAGACCCGGTTTTGTTATGGGGTAGCGAAATGAAGATAAGGGAAAACATGGTAAATTTGATGCATTGTGGATGGGCCCTTACTCCATTGATATCGATTTGATGAAAACACAAAAAAATTAAGTCTTTAAAGAAACCAACCGATTCTTGTCCAACCAAAAGCGGCCACGTAAGAGACATCGTTTGAGATTAATTTTGACAGGAAAATGACACCCGTATAACCATGAAAAAACACATAATTTGAGAGCTTCCCAAATTTGATTTTTTCTTCGTGGGTGAGGAATTTTTCAATCAAAACACAAATGGAAGGTGTTTTAAAGCAATTTTTAACCATGGGGATAAATGTTTTGGGAAAATAAGCACAAAATGAGAAACTAAAAGCTCCAAAGGGCAGAAAAGTGGAAAAAAGCGCAGAGGCCCGTGGATTTAGAAATTTTGGGCAAAAATAAGGCATACATGTATTTTCTCTCAAATTGGGGAAAATAATAAGTTGATGAGCTTTTCAAAGCACCCAACTGGAGGGAAAGTTTGTAGATCACCAATTTTGAAGAAAAACATTTTAGATCATGCAAACCAAATGAAGAGAGATGGAAATATAATAGAGGATTAAAATGGGCACCAACATAAAGAAGACATGAAATTTTAAATTTCCCACTACTATCATAGAGTCCAAGCATCCATCCGCATTGATTCTTCATTTTCTTTAACCTTTTACATGTATTTTTTAATGTTTCTCTCAACATTTTTGAATATTTAATTGGTATGATAACAACAATAATACATTCCACCGCACTAGTTCCAATAAATGTTAAGCAACTCCATTATTTCTACGAAGAAATATCTCTAGACAAATTTTAAATATCGGTGATAACATATTCTACATTGAAAGGATTGGTGGTAGGAATAACTCGATAAAGTTTATGAAAGATGGGACAGTATGCAAATTGACAAGTAAAATCTTGTTTACTCCATCTTTTTCAAGATATTGTCTTCCATTGACACCATGTAGTTGTCTAATATTGTCTAAACCTAGAGGGAAGGTCTTCTCCCACCACTTGGTCCTATTTTTGTTTAGCATTTTTACCCTATGTGGAAATAAAAATTTTCTCTTTCCTTTCCTCTCTTAAACCAATAGTACAGACAGCTAGCGGTAGTTTGATTCGTGCAATTTAAATTTTTCAATTACATTGGATTCACTGAAGGATGTCAATAGATCAATATGTGGATGTTTATCTTTAAAATATTGTAGAAATTTTTCTCTCATTTTCTATCTCCTTTTATACTCTGAAATAAGAATCAAATGTATCTTCTATTACGCCTACATGAACATAGCCAATTAACAAGACATCCCTTGGTTGTACTTTATTTTCTAGTAATCATAGTTATTCGACATTCATTCCTCTAGTATCCCTGAATGAATTAGCTATAAATATTGACAATGAATTAGGCTAAAAGTTATCCTGATTATATTTAATAGGTGAACAAGCAAGGCCACTAGATCTAAACAAATCAAATGTTGTAGTCCATTAGTCCATATATCATCTGGAAATAATAAAAAAGTCCATTTTTGTATATATTGATGGTTGTGTTCATTTTAGCAATTAAAAGGTATCGACTCTCAATGTTCTACATTAAAAGGAAAATTATATGTTTGTTTTATCTTTTTATATAAGGAAGAAAAAAGTTAATAACAAATGCAATAAAATTAAAATACATTACCTTCCATTCCTCTGTTTTTATTTTTCCAATCCAGTTGTTGAGGACATCTAAGAGATTTGAACCGATCTAGCTTTGTACAAAAATCAATAAAATTGGTTTCTATCTAAGTTTTGTTCACTTCATTATGTTATTTGCAAATATTAGTAATGGCTTCATTAGTTGCATTTGTAGAAATAATGTGAGCCCTTCGAAACCATAGCCTCATATGTAAAGACTTGTGATTATTTATCCCCAAAATCAGTTTTTTTGCACATATTGTATGTTGGCCATCAAGTATATAAAACTTAACGTCATCCATTTCTAATTATTTTGGATCTTGGAGCACCACAACCTTATTCATATACTCCAAGAAGGGAAGAAGAATTGCATCCCTCTGTGTAGGAATAACATTTATCAACATGGAATGCACAAGAATGTAAACATTATCATCACCAAAAGGATGATACTAATACTCTAGATGCGTTACATGGCACCTGGAAACATCATTTGAAAATAATTCACCATTGAACAAAAAGTAATGAAACTGTTGCTTAGTTTAAGGTTCTGTTTCTCAAATATAGTGGTTTGTTTCTTCAGCAATGCAACTAATTTAGTCTTCGTTTTCAACCCACGGAAATTTGATCTAGATGGATCAAGCTCCAATTTAGCCAAATATGTTCTCCTCAGCATAGTAAACAAATTGGCATGTTTAGGTGGTGAAAGAAAACCTTTTCTATTCAAAAAATGAAAAGAAAAAGAGGTTCTATCACATCTATACAATTTTATAAGTACTCCGAGCATGCCATTGTGAATTTATTCTGCATTTGAACAACAAGTTTTGTCTTTATCTACTAACAACCCCAAATCCCATCCATGTGTTGAACATGGACATTTTATTTTGTCTTTTGAGGCTTACATTTCTCGTTTCCTGAATAAAGAAACATCCAACTCCATATCCACAATAAGACACTTATTATTTTCATAGTCAATGCGTTCGACCTGAACACATAATGTACTTGAATCAATGACTGTTGAGGATATAACCATTACGAATTCCTCGTGTCTATCATCTACAAAAAAAACCATGGGTCATTTTGGTAGTTGTCAGGGCCATGGACTTCAACAAACATGTCCTCGTCTCTTTTTTTCTAGCTCTCAGTATCTTTAATGAATGGAATTGCTAAGAATGGATTGTGACCAATGGAATACATTGTATCTGCAATTGGAGTAGAATATATTAAAAATTACTTCACATATGGATTAATTTTTGTTCTCGCCATATGTTAATGAATGCAAGTATTAGCCTTTGCGATCACCAATATCTATAATACTTTAATTTTTATCATTGGTGAGAAATCAAAGTAAACATTAGCTATTGTTAGGATTCAATCAAACATGACATCTAACCTTCAACTGGTTATTGTAAATCGTATTTTGTGGATAACAACATTAATACAAGAAACTATGAAAAAATGTTTTTGACAATTAACACAAAACATATTTTTGAAGGGTAATCCATTATCCAAAACCATCCACTTTGCCTAGATTTCATGAAAGGAAACGTTTTAAAAGATATCTCATTAGCAAGAGAGAGGATTCAAGTTGACATATGAATGGATGGTTTTTAATATTACTACTGGTAATTTACACTAATTGAATGGACTAGCTTAAAGGCCATTAAAATTTAATCTCCATAACTAGTATAAAAGAATAACTTAGCGGAAACTAGGCTCAAGAATGTGTTTATGTGAAAGTAGCTATATGATAACAAATAATGCTCAAGCGCATCGGCTTCTAAGCTTCTTTGATTACTTGATTGATGCGGGGCATAACTTGTGGAGACCATAACTTTTGATCCGATTGTTGGATCATCTTGAAATTTTACAGGGTGGTAGATATACATTAGTACTATGCTGGGGTCAACATTTCTAGCAAGTTTGTGCCCATTTGGGTACATTTTCAGGCCCGGATTCCTTCATCTAGTGGCCTAAAATTGGCTTGTAATGTTTTTTTCGCTTTTGACTAGGTCTTAGAACTTTAATAAATTTTGTTGTGCTTGTTAGAATAAGTCCAAATTTTGCGTGAGCCCTAATTTATGAAGGAATATTTGGCACACAAATTTTGGGGCCCATCCGAGTTGTTTTGCTAGTAGGAATTTTTTTGGCTTTTTAGGGTTTTTGGCATTTTAGGGTTTTTTGTCATTTTAGGGTTTTTAGTGTAGACGTGAAATAAAAGGAGGAATTCTAATGATGTAAAGGATTAGGTGGATTCTAGAATGGGAAGAAAGCTATTTTGAAAACCCCGGTTTAGTTACAAATCTTTTATGTGTGTTTTGGAGGTATTTCAACCTCTTGCAGTTTGATTCACATCACCGATTATCATTGTAAGCACTATATGTTGTACTTTGGACCGATATTGATTTTCACCGATAGTAATTATATCTTATTGGCTAGAATTCACATGTCGGACCAAATTGTAGCACTCAATTTCAATAAGATGGAAAAATGCTTATGTATTTCATCTAAAATATATCTTTGTAAATTATAAGTCATATTCATTCATATCAAATAAAAATCCTAGCAAATGCTACAAGTTCTTAATTTTAAAATAACTATTGAATAAAAAATGATGGTCTAAATTAGCGGCCACTATGATGCTTTCATTACCTCTAGTCGTAACAATCACTAGAAGTACAACTTTATAATGATTGTTATTTTCAATGACTATAATTGTATCAAATTAGCCATATGTTACTAGGTGGAGCCAATTTCTGCACTAATTTCCATCGAGAGGGATCAAGACTTTATCTTCATATCAAAGGAATAACATTGCGGCTGATAGGTGCAACAATTTTTAAATTTGAGAATATATATATAATAACAAACAATGGTCAAGCTTAGCGGCCACTGGGCTCCTATCATTACCATTTTCCATTGTAATCACTATCTGTTCAACTTTGGATGGTTAGTGCTTTTCATTTATTGTAAGTGTCACATATTGGGTAGACTTCACATGGTGGACCCAATTACTGCACTATATTCACAAGAGGCATCTAGTCTTCTTTTTTCTCATAAGTTATATCTTTTAAAATTGTAATCCATTATAATTAGTATTAGAGTAAAAGGGAATTAACCGCTACACTCAACAATTTCATAATCTTAAAATAATTGTTGAATAAAAATCATGGAATGTCTTAATGAGTGCTACAACCATATCATTACCTCTTGTCATAAAGAACCACTATGTCTACAACTTTAGATCAGATTGTAATTGTAAATAATTAAAATGTTAACAGTTTAATTTTAACATTGAAAGGAATAATGAAGCATCTGTTAGGCTCAATAGTTTAATTATGAGAGGATTCAAGACCTATTTATTTCTCCTAAGATATATCTTTGTAAATTATAATCCATATTCGTTTGTATCAAGGAAAAATCCTATCACCACTAGGATTAAAATTTTCCCAATTTCCATTTCAGCTATTGATTAACAACTCATGATATATCTTAGAAGAAACCAGGATCCCTTCATTAACTCTTTTCGTAGTAATCATTATATTTGCATCTTTAGATTAATTGTAAATTTCAATTATTATAATTGTTTCAAATCGGATACACGTTCCCTAGTGGAGAAAATTTATGCACTATGTTCCATCGAGATGACTCACAAATCTCGGTTCTTATCAAATAAAAGGTTTAGTGACTATAAGATCAATTACTAGTGAAAGGAATAACCTAGCGGTCACTTAGGCTCAACACTTAATAATTTGTGAATAGCTATATTATAACAAATAATGGTCTAGCTTATCAACCGCTAGGATCCTATCATTATCACTTGTATTTTTTTGTAGCTTTGATAAGATAAATCATTGCACAACAATTACTAAATTTGGAAATAGTGATAGAATACAAAATCAAGATATAGGCTAGCGCTAGCTATATACCAATACATCTTGTCATTGTAAATAATATATTTATAGCTTTAAGGAGCTAGTATTTCCATTATTTTAATGCAAAAAAAAACTTCACGGGATTTCAGAATTTCATTGCATGTGTCATCATTTTAATGGTAGCTATTTACATTATAATATCACGGTTTCAAAACTCGACATGGCACAATATAGTTGGATAAACATTTTTCATTTACGCACTACAT
Organism: Taxus wallichiana var. yunnanensis; assembly: GCA_018340775.1. NCBI lineage: Eukaryota > Viridiplantae > Streptophyta > Pinopsida > Cupressales > Taxaceae > Taxus > Taxus wallichiana. Next base: position 72,198,312 of record CM031237.1, on the reverse strand, counting down.
CGAGGGGTAAAATACATGTAAATATCTAATCTAACCATCACACGCAACTTGCATATTTAAAACATGACTTTTATTTTTATATAGATTTGTATAAATATTATAAAAAATATGTAAATTTTTACTATGAAAGATATAATAAATATAGAATAATTAGTAAAAATAACATTATTTTTTGTTTTGAAGAGCGGTATTGAAAAAATACCCTCACCCAAAAATTGTTTGACATGTATAGGTGGGCGTCAAACTTAACCCCTCACTACATATAACATTGTGTATAGGTCAGCTTTGATTTTTTTAATGTGCCTATACATTTGTACACTTTATTTCATGTTTTTATTACAATATTATATTTTGTATTGTGTTTTAACTATTTTAAGCTATAGCCACGTGTTGCCATTTTACTGGTTGTTATTTATATTATAATATGGCGGTTTCATATTATACTAGTTTCTTTACATTTTAATTTCATAATAAATGTGGAAATTATAATGTTCTCTAACTTTTAGGTTCAAACATAACACATGACACAGAGTAATTGGAGAATTATATTTCAATTAGTGCACTACATCTAACATTATCTAGGTGGTTTTTGATAAAATATAAAAATAAATGTTCATATAAATTAATATAACTTATTTCTAATGTTTTATAATAATCTTATAAGTTTTATTACGCTTCAAATATTTTAGGCTATAGCAAATAAAAAATACGTTTTCTTCGATAATATTGTTTATTTTTTTGATATCCTGCACATTTTCTCCATGAGTGGCAAATTCAAAATTTGAATTATGAATTTTCCCACATTTTTTAGAATTTGAAATTTCAACATTAAAACAATTTCCCCCGCTCTGATTTTAAATATTTCATATCCCACACTTTTTATATTTTATAAATTACTAACGTGGACTGTGTCAGAAAAAAATATTAAATACCACGGAGAACTAGTTTTTTGGGTGTGTATTTGCGGTCTTGCAGAATAGCAACTTGTGAAATCATAGAACAAAACAAGAAAGTCACAAATTCTAGGGCAAATGCAAGAATCTTGGTCATTTTGGCTAGCGAACAATCGGGTAGTAATTGTAATCTAATTCATGGATTAACGAAAAGGGAACAATCAAGTCATTATAAAAAGGATGCTCACACACTGTGGAAGAAAAAGGGGTTATGGGATAATAGTTCAGATAGTTAGCTTGATGCAGCATTAGATGGTTTGAACGACATCGCCTAGCACGAAAAAAAATCTCGAGATCTAAATAAGGTATTTATCAAAAATGTATGCTATACTAAATGTGGACCTTTTTATTACGAGGTTATACAATGCTCTATCTTCGAAAAGATCCTATATGTTTTAACCTCGGTCCATCCCCTTTTCCCTACAAAAATACACTTAGCAACCCAACTCTGCTTATTGATTCCTTCTTGTCATTTTTTCAAACCTCCTTGTGAATATTAGATCCTATATTTTTCACATCATTCCATCCCTAGTTTTCCCTATAAAAATGTGATCCATGGCTCATCTCTTCTTACTGGTTCTTTTTGATTTTTTTTTCAAACCACATTGTTCTTAAAGAAAATAAGGAATTTGTTTGGCCATGACTGAAGAAAATTAATCCCCTTTTAGCTTTGGTTCTTATTTCATTTGAGAGCTTTCAACTTTCCACCGATCTATGTCCCCCTTTGGATTGTTTTTCTAGATAATGATGGTGAGTGGCCTAAACAATAGTTTGTAAAAATTGTAATGTTTAAAGAGACTCAAAATATTGTTTTTGTATTCATTATGTATGCCCTTTTTCCTTTAATATGAATATAGAAACAACCTGAGGTAAATATTTCATTGTACATTATTTATATGGGTTCCATGGTAAAATCGTATTAGGTTTTCAACTGTGAGATAAATTTTTGTGCAATGGAAGGTTAAACATATTATATATATGCCTAAATTTTATATATAAAATATTATAATCACTATGTATTTAAATTTATATATTAAATATTTATATATTTATATATTTAATTCTTTTAAAACAATATTATCAATAGGCCACATATTATTGGTAGAAGATAGAGTGTTGGCATATATATTAATTCATTAGGGTTGCTATGGAAGGCCACAATATTATTAGTCTATCTAGAAGGCTGAAACTAATATTAGTTTGATATTAGTGGTACCTTGGATTTTATAAAAATGAAAAATCAATTGCGCAAGATTAGCAGACACTAGGGTATAACGTAATACCATATTTGTAGCTTAGCAATCAGTACTCAATAATGCATATCATGAAGTCATACGCCACTAAGACACTACCACATCATAATATTTGGAACATAGTTGTACTAGGATTTAACAAAATAAAGAAATATATTGTGAGTCTAGCATCTGCTAGGTATTGCCACAACATATTATTTGGAGCTTAGCGGTCGCTAGGGTTTCACAAAATAAAGAATGATATTGTGAGTTTAGATTTTGCTTGGTATTACCACTAGGTTATGCCTTGAAAAAAATTCTGAGCTTAGGGATCGATACTCAACAACGGATATCATGAAGTTATACGCCGCTAAGACACTGCCATAACATATTATTTGGAACATAGTAGAGCACCTATGATTTATCAAAATAAAGGAAGGTATTACGAGTCTAGTGTTTGCTAGGGATTGCAAAAATTAAATTAAGGTAGTATGAAATTAGTGACCTCTACATAACAGAATAAGATAATATTTTAAAAACATTTCTCCATGACTTACCATTTTAAATAAAATTTATTTGAGCTTAGTGACCATTATCCTTTACAACGATGTTACAATTTAAGTTTTGTGTTTGTTAGGATTTAACACATAATATTTGGGTCAAAGATGTCGCAAGAATTGAAAACATTAACATAAGCTTCCGGAGGGAAGCATCCGCTAGAATATACGTGCTCATAATGTTTGCAAATTTTTGGTGGTATGCTTTAACAAATCAAATTAACAAATTTTGAGGTAAATCACATCTAGTTTCTTCCACAATAGAATCTTTTGAGCTTGGATGTCTCGATCATTTAACAATATGAAGTATGGAATTTTTATCTTGACGTTCGCTATCTTATTATACAACATATAATTTGAAGATATGTTGTCTCTAGGATTTAACTAAAAACATGTCAGATATTACAAGCTTAGCGACCACTAATATATGCCTCGAAAATAATTTTTGAGCTTAGGGATCGGTACTCAACAACAGATTTCATAGAGTTATACATTGATAAGACACTATAGAAACATATTATTTACAACGTAGCAATCATAGAATTTATCAAAATAAAAAATATTGGAATTCTAGTGTTCACTAGTTATTACCACAACATATTATTTATACCTTAAGCAAACTACTTTAGGATTTCACAAATTAAATTAAAGTAGTATGAAATTAGTGGCCTCTTCGTATTGCTAAAACACAATATTTAAAAAAATATTTCTACATGATTTTTCATTTTAAATGAAATTGATTTGAGTTGATTGGTCACTAGCCTGTATAATGATGTAACAATTTAAGCTTTGTGTTCATTAGGATTTAGCACATAAGATTTGGGTCATAAAGGTCACAAGAATTTAACACATTAACCTAAGATTATAGGAGGGTGTATTCCACTAGAATATGCATACTCATAATGTTTGCAAGTTGTTGGAAGTATGGTTTAACAAATCAAATTAACAATTTTTGAGGTACATGGTATCTAGTTGCTTCCATAATAGAATATTTCGAGCTTGGATGTCTTGAGCATTTAACAAGATGAAGTATGGAATTTTTATCTTGATGTCAGCTATCTTATGATGTAACATATTATTTGAAGATATGTTGTTGCTAGGATTCATGTAAAAATATGTCAGATATTTCAAGCTTAGCATACCGCTAAGTTATGCCTCGAATAAATTTTTAGATCTTAGAGATAAGTACTCAAGAATGAATATCATGAAGTGATAGGCTGCTAAGACACTCGCCACAACATATTATTTTGGAGCTTAGTGGCTGTTATGATTTCAAAAAATAAAGAAAGATATTCGATGTGTAGCGTCCACTAGGTATTGCCATAACATATTATTTGTACCTATCGACATTAAAATTTTCCTCCGTAATTTCTATTTTATTAATGTATGTATTAGGAATAAGGATGTTGTTAAGTATAATTAGTAGTGGCATCCAATAGAAGATAACGGCGCCATCAGTACGGTGCCACCAATAATGTAGAGTACGGTAACAGTCAAAGTACAATAGGAATGTTGTAAAAAGTAAATATTTGTCGTAAGTGGTCCGGTAATGTTAAAATGTCAAAGTTGGGATAAGTAGAGAAGTAGGGTCTACATGATTAGGAATTAGAAATATTATATTTATAATAAGGACAAAGAGTGATGTCATAAATATTTTGTGTATTTTATTTGTGGAAAAGTCTAAAAAGGTGGAACCCATGTGAGATGATAAGGTTTATCTTATCTTAGAAGATAAGCCTACATGTAAAGGCAAGAGTTTAGGCATGGAATATGATTGGCCGGAAGAGATTTCCTATCCTATCTTAGAGATAAGGTGGATAAGCCTGAATTCCTATAAATAAAGAGGCCACCCCCCTCATTTAGCATAGAGAGAAGTAGTGAGAAATATTGTATGAGTAAGTGTGTAAAGGAAGCCATCATTTTGAAGGTGTGTTAAAGAATCCATTAAGAGGTGTAATTGTGAAGTTTCTCCCATAGTTATTGTTTGAAGGCAAGTGAAGTTAATAAAACTTGAAGAACCTCATGGGTGAGATTGTAACAATTTCATGTTGATATTATAATTTACACTGATATTTCAGATTTATCATTATTCCTTCTTATCATAGTCTATGGTATTCTTGTGTTATGTTTGTTGTTGTGTTTCCATATTAAATCCACCAAACTAAGAGCTGTGAATTAGTTAATAATCATAGCACGAGGAGTTCCTGGTGAAGAATTATCATAGTGCCAGATTGGTGTTGACATTTGGTTCCGTTGCAAGGACCATTCCTCATTGGTGGATTTTCTGGAGAAATATTCTCACTTAGTCAGAAAAAATTTGGAGGGTAACCTTGTTTTTACTGTGCATAGTAGTTACCATGGTAAAGTCACTTTTTGCCTTGAATAGTATTTACCGCAGTAAAGTCACTTTTTACTGTCAATAGTATTTACCACAGTAACTTCATTTTTTACTGTGAATAGTGTTTACCACAGTAAAGTCATTTTTACCACAGTAAGTCAAGTATTACCATAGTTTACCATGGTCATTTCTATTTTCTATTATAGTGATTCCAATTATTTATGCACATAAGTCTTGTTGATTGTACTAGTGGGTTGGCATTTCAATGTGGTTACTTTTGGAAATGGGGAAGATTCCTATTTTTTCAGCCCAATATAATGAAGATGCTTCCTCTTTCATTCAAGAGTTTAAAAAATCTTGTATTTGTAATGGCCTTATAAGAAGGGAAAAATGGACTAAATTTTTCCTACCTTTTTGGATGGTTCAGCCCTTATGTGCTTTGAAACACTAGGTGATAATGTAAAAAACTCATGGGATTTATTAACTAAAAGTTTTCTTGAAGAATTTCGTGAACAACAGAAATATGCAGATCTCATGATCGATATCACAAAGCTAGCCCAAGGAGAGAAGGAGAAGATAAGGGATTATCATGCTCGTGTTTTAGAGCTAAGGAGGAAGCTCGATGCCCAAATCCGGAAGGAAGGATTAGCGGATGGGTTAATGAATGGCGTGGATAATCTCCTCTGTAAGCACTTCATTCTTGGGATGAAGCCAGAGATCAGACAACGAGTGAAGTATGACCACTCAACTACCATTGAACAAGAAAAGGAGATTGCAAGAAGGAAAGAAGAAAGCATGGAAGAGGAGCCCAAAGAAATTGTTGCTAAAGTAGAGCCTACACCAGCACCTTTGGTCCAGAATCCACAACCACTCTTAGTGAGCACAAATCTTTCTCCTAGTACATCTACTGAGTATGAAGATCTGCTCAGGAAGATGGGTCAGTTAACTATTAATCTTCTTCAAGGAAAAGAATTTAGTTCTCAGGGAGGAGATAGAGGTCCAAAAAGAAATATTTCCAAAGTTGTATGTTATTATTTGTTATAAAAGGGTCATTATAAGTATAATTGTCTAGATAGAGCTTCTACATCCGTACAAGAGATAATGATAAAGGAAAAGCACCTGTTAATTCTTTTTATGTAGTAGATAAGAGCATAAATAATGAAGTAGATGTGTTTGTAACAAAAAAAAGAAAGAAAAAGATAACCAAGATGGAAATGATCCTAAGAAGATGAAAGGAGAAACTAGTAAGAAACATAGGAGAAGAAAGTTGGGTGTGCAAGATTTTCTGATTTCACAGGACAAGGACCATACTCCATCTTAGAAGATCTGTCCAAAAGGCCTGCAAATATTACATATGGTCAACTCTTGGCTATGTCTTCTGAGAAGAGGTGGGAGCTGCGAAGTGGACTCAATGCTCGAACGAAGGAAGGAGGTTGAGGTCCCTATTTTGGAGGCAGAGGCGGATCCCTACGCTCCACAAGCTGAGGTATTATGTAATGGTATTTCAATTCATGATGTCTTAGTTGATGGAGGTGCTGTAGTTAATGTAATGACAAGTCTGTAATGAATATGTTGGGTTTAAAAATTGATCGCCCCTCAACACTTATGTTAAGGTCATTAAATAAGGGAAAAACTAAACCAGAAGGTGTAGTTTCAAATGTGGCAATATCTGTTATGGGTGTTGTATGTGTGGTAGAATTTTAGGTGATGAAAAATGGTATGTTGCGTACCCACCCAATGTTGTTGGGAAGACCATGGCTAAGGAGAGTTCATGCAAGAAACTACTGGAATGAAGGCTTCATGACACTTGGACATGGTAGAGAGAGGGTGAAGATAAACATGATCCCTCGGCATCATAAGGTAGAACCTGTGGATTCAAGTGATGAAACTGATGATTGGACATCCTCTGATTACTCTAGTACTAGTGAAGTGGACACCGAAGATGAAGAAAGTGAGGTTGATGTTTCGGTCATGGATATCCTTCCAGTCACACCGACTCATGAACCCATAAAATTATCTAAAGAAGAAATTGATGATCGTCTCCAACAAATAAAGATTGGTGATGTTGTGATGGAGAGTGAGAAGGAATCCTACCTCTAGCTCTTTCAAAGGTACATACACATATTCACTTTTGATTACAAGGAACTCCATCAAGTAAGTTGGGTAGAACATTCTATTGAGCTGGTAGATGGTGCTAAGCCCATAAAGCAAATGCCATATAGAATGAATCCTAATTTTTCCAAGACTGTAAAAGAAGAAATAGATAAGTTGCTTGATGCAGGATTCATATTTGTTGTGGAGAATTCAAAATGGGTTTCTCCCATTGTGATCTCAATAAAAAATAATGGGAAGCTATGCATTTGTGTTGATTATAGGAAGCTCAATAAGGCAACAAAGAAGGATCATTACCCTCTTCCATTCTCAGATCAGATCTTGGACAAAGTAGCTGGCCAGAGTGCTATAGTTTTGCTGATGGATATAGTGGATACAACCAAGTTCGTATAGCAGAGAAAGATCAATTGAAAGACCACGTTCACCACTCCTTGGGGAATGTTTTCTTATAGAGTTATGCCTTTTGGGTTGTGTAATGCTCAGCAACATTCCAGCATTTGATGAATAGGGTGTTTAAACCCTACATTAGGAACTTCATCAGAGTATTTCTGGATGATTTTTGCATCTATGGGAGCAAGATGGACCACCTGCACTAGATGGAGACAACATTTCAAAGGTTAGATGAAGCACAAGCCTCACTAAACCCTACAAAGTGTGTCTTTGGATGTTCTAAAGGTGTTTTGTTAGGGCATGTTATATCCAGAGATGGTATTGGTACTAATCCTGATAAAGTTTCAAAAATAAAAGAGTTACCATTTCCTATGAATAGAAGTAAGTTGAGATCATTTTTAGGCCATGTGGGTTACTATAGAAGGTTCATCAAGAATTTCTCAAAGATTGCACAACCACTAACCTAGTTCTTGAAGAAGGATGTTACTTATGAACCAGAAAATAAGGCGCATGAAGCTTTTGAACAACTGAAGGAAGCCCCGGTGTCTTCACCTATTTTAAAGAATCCAGATTGGAGCAAGCCATTCATTTTGTATACTGATGCCTCAGATGCAGCACTAGGAAGTACTCTGAGCCAAAAGGATGAAAATGGGAATGATCATCCAATTTACTTTGGGAGTAGACAAATGAGCAGTGCTAAGGTAAATTATACTGTAACTAAAAAGAGGCTCTAGCTATCATTTTTGCTATAAAAAAGTTTAGAAATTACTTGCTAGGGCAGAAATTTATAGTTGTAATAGATCATCAAGCTCTAAAATATATTGTAAATAAGCCTAACCCATCAGGGAGGATAGAAAGATGGATAATTTTGCTACAAGAATTTGAATTTGATATTATAGATAGGCCAGGAAAGAAGCATGTCAATGCAGATGCACTCTCTCTCGCCTTATGATGGTTTAGGTTCATCTTGTGATGATGATGATTTCCCGGATGCAACATTGTTATCTCTTGACACAATCCCTAATGAATACATAGATATTTAGAATTATCTAAATGAATTCAAGTTTCCTGATGGTGCCAATGCAAAGACTAAGAGGAAGATTACTCAAGCCAGTCATCCATATTCTATTCTACATGGAGTATTATTTTGAATAGGACCTCGATGGATGGACAAGATAAGAGGGCAAATTAGACATGATCAAGGGAAGGATCTGATAGAAGAATTCCAAAATGGTACATGTGGAGGACACTTCTCTGGACAACTTACAACAAGAAGGATCTTGGATGCAGGTTATCACTGGCCCACTCTTTTTAGAGATTGTTATAATTATTGTAAGACATGTGATATTTGTCAAACACATGGTAACCGTAAGACTTCATCAGCTCCATTATGCCCTATTCTTCCACTTGGTCCCTTTGAAAAGTGGGGAATAGAAATTTTAGGTCCACTTCCAACTACCCCACACCAAAATAAGTATATTGTAGTTGCCATAGATTATTTAACCAAGTGGGTTGAAGCTAGGCCATTGAAAACAACTTCCATGGATGAAGTGGCAAGGTTCATATATGAACGTATTGTCACCAGATTTGGTTGCCCATTAGAAATTGTAATAGATCAAGGAAGCCACTTCATTAATGAGGTGGTAGAAGCACTAGTCAACAATTTTTCTATTAAGCACGGGAAGGCAACAACATACAAGCCAAGCACAAATGGACAGGTGGAATGAAAAATTTTTGTGTTGTGTCAAATTCTAGCAAAAGATGCAACCTTGCAGTTACATAAGTGGGATAAAAGGATTCATGCAACATTGTGGGCATATAGGGCAACATCAAAGTCAGCAACATGATACTCCCCATTTCAGTTGGCTTATGGCATTGATCCAGTTCTTCCTATTGAGTTTGATATTCCCACTATGAGAGTTATGAAAAATGAAAGGATGGATGAAAGTGATTCAGTAAAAGAAAGGTTGGTACATCTTCATTTGCTAGAGGAAATGAGGAAATAGCAAAGGATACAAGCTATAAGAAGAAAATGAAGCAGAAGGAATACTTTGATCAAAAGATCCGTTGGTCTCCATTTCATGTGAATGACTTGGTTCTAGTATATGATTCCATATACAAAAAAGAAGACAGAGAAAATTTCTTCCAAAATGGATGGGGCCCTACAAAATAGCAACTGTGCATGAAAATGGTACATATCGACTGGAGGAATTGGATGGTACTCCCATTATAAAATGGGTCAACCATGACAAGTTAAAGATTTTCCAAGCACCAACTTGGAATATAAGTCTACTCCGAGGACAGAGTAGAAGTTAGGAAGGGGAAAATGTCGACATTAAAATTTTCCTCCATAATTTCTATTTTATTAATGTATGTATTAGGAATAGGATGTTGTTAAGTATAATTAGTAGTGGCATCCAATAGAAGATAACGGCGCTACATCAATATACGGTGCCACCAATAATGTAGAGTACAGTATTAATAGTCAAAAGTACAATAGGAATGTTGTAAAAAAGTAAATATTTGTCGTAAGTGGTCCGGTAATGTTAAAATGTCAAAGTTGGGATAAGTAGAGAAGTAGGGTCTACATGATTAGGAATTAGAAATATTATATTTGTAATAAGGACAAAGAGTGATGTCATAAATATTTTGTGTATTTTATTTGTGGAAAAGTCTAAAAAGGTGGAACCCATGTGAGATGATAAGGTTTATCTTATCTTAAAAGATAAGCCTACATGTAAAGATAAGAGTTTAGGCATGGAATATGATTGTCCGAAGAGATTTCTATCCTATCTTAGAGATAAGGTGGATAAGCCCTGAATTCCTATAAATAAAGAGGCCACCCCCTCATTTAGCATATAGAGAGAAGTAGTGAGAAATATTGTATGAGTAAGTGTGTAAAGGAAGCCATCATTTTGAAGGTGTGTTAAAGAAGCCATTAAGAGGTGTAATTTGAAGTTTCTCCCATAGTTATTGTTGGAAGGCAAGTGAAGTCAATAACACTTGAAGTACCTCATGGGTGAGATTGTAACAATTTCATGTTGATATTATAATTTACACTTATATTTCAGATTTATCATCATTCCTTCTTATCATAGTCTATGGTATTCTTGTGTTATGTTTGTTGTTGTGTTTCCATATTACATCCACCAAACTAAAAGTTGTGCATTAGTTAATAATCATAGCACGAGGAGTTCCCGGTGAAGAATTATCATAGTGCCGATTGGTGATGACATTTTGGTTCCGTTGCGGGACCATTCCTCGTTGGTGGATTTTCTAGAGAAATATTCCCACTTAGTCAGAAAACATTTGAGGGTAACCTTGTTTTTACTGTGCATAGTAGTTACCATGGTAAAGTCACTTTTTGCCGTGAATAGTATTTACCACAGTAAAGTCACTTTTTACCATGAATAGTATTTACCATAGTAACTTCACTTTTTACTGTGAATAGTGTTTTTACCACAAAGAAAGTCATTTTTACCACAAGTAAGTCAAGTTTTACCATAGTTTACCATGGTCATTTCTATTTTCTATTATAGTGATTCCAATTATTTGTGCACATAAGTCTTGTTGATTGTACTTGTGGGTTGGTATTTCACTGTGGTTACTTTTGAAAATGGGGAAGATTCCTATTTTTTCAGCCCAATCTAATGAAGATGCTTCCTCTTTCATTCAAGAGTTTAAACGATCTTGTATTTGTAATGGCCTTATAAGAAGGGAACAATGGACTGAATTTTTTCCTACCTTTTTGGATGGTTCAGCCCTTAGGTGGTTTGAAACACTAGGTGATAATGTGAAAAACTCATGGGATTTATTAACTAAAAGTTTTCTTGAAGAATTTGGTGAACAACAGAAATATGCAGATCTCATGATCGATATCACAAAGCTATCCCAAGGAGAGAAGGAGAAGATAAGGGATTATCATGCTCGTGTTTTAGAGCTAAGGAGGAAGCTCGATGCCCAAATCCGGAAGGAAGGATTAGCGGATGGGTTAATGAATGGCGTGGATAATCTCCTCTGTAAGCACTTCATTCTTGGGATGAAGCCGAGATCAGAAAACGAGTGAAGTATGACCACCCAAATACCATTGAACAAGCAAAGGAGATTGCAAGAAGGAAAGAAGAAAGCATGGAAGAGGAGCCCAAAGAAATTGTTGCTAAAGTAGAGCCTACACCAACACCTTTGGTCCAGAATCCACAACCACTCTTAGTGAGCACAAATCTTTCTCCTAGTACATCTACTGAGTATGAAGATCTGCTCAAGAAGATGGGTCAGTTAACTATTAATCTTCTTCAAGAAAAGAATTTAGTTCTCAGGGAGGAGATAGAGGTCCAAAAAGAAATATTTCCAAAGTTGTATGTTATGGTTGTTATAAAAAGGGTCATTATAAGTATAATTGTCTAGATAGAGCTTCTACATCCGGTACAAGAGATAATGATAAAGGAAAAGCACCTATGAATTCTTTTTATGTAGTAGATAAGAGCATAAATAATGAAGTAGATGTGTTTGTAACAAAAAAAAAGAAAGAAAGAAAAAGATAACCAAGATGGAAATGATCCTAAGAAGATGAAAGGAGAAACTAGTAAGAAACATAGGAGAAGAAAGTTGGGTGTGCAGATTTTCTGATTTCACAGGGACAAGGACCATACTCCATCTTAGAAGATCTATCCAAAAGGCCTGCAAATATTACATATGGTCAACTCTTGGCTATGTCTTCTGAGAAGAGGCGGGAGCTGCGAAGTGGACTCAATGCTTAACGAAGGAAGGAGGTTGAGGTCCCTATTTTGGAGGCAGAGGCGGATCCCTACGCTCCACAAGCTGAGGTATTATGTAATGGTATTTCAATTCATGATGTCTTAGTTGATGGAGGTGCTGTAGTTAATGTAATGACCGAGTCTGTAATGAATATGTTGGGTTTAAAATTGATCACCCCTCAACACTTATGTTAAGGTCATTAAATAAGGGAAAAACTAAACCAGAAGGTGTAGTTTCAAATGTGGCAATATCTGATTATGGGTGTTGTATGTGTGGTAGACTTTTAGGTGATGAAAAATGGTACTAACTGTACCCAATGTTGTTGGGAAGACCATGGCTAAGGAGAGTTCATGCAAGAAACTACTGGAATGAAGGCTTCATGACACTTGGACATGGTAGAGAGAGGGTGAAGATAAACATGATCCCTCGGCATCATAAGGTAGAACCTGTGGATTCAAGTGATGAAACTGATGATTGACATCCTCTGATTACTCTAGTACTAGTGAAGTGGACACAAAGATGAAGAAAGTGAGGTTGATGTTTCGGTCATGGATATCCTTCCAGTCACACCGACTCATGAACCCATAAAATTATCTAAAGAAGAAATTGATGATCGTCTCCAACAAATAAAGATTGGTGATGTTGTGATGGAGAGTGAGAAGGAATCCTACCTCCAGCTCTTTCAAGGTATACATACACATATTCACTTTTGATTACAAGGAACTCCATCAAGTAAGTTGGGTAGAACATTCTATTGAGCTGGTAGATGGTGCTAAGCCCATAAAGCAAATGCCATATAGAATGAATCCTAATTTTTCCAAGACTGTAAAAGAAGAAATAGATAAGTTGCTTGATGCAGATTCATATTTGTCATGGAGAATTCAAAATGGGTTTCTCCCATTGTGATCTCAATAAAAATAATGGGAAGCTATGCATTTGTGTTGATTATAGGAAGCTCAATAAGGCAACAAAGAAGGATCATTACCCTCTTCCATTCTCAGATCAGATTTTGGACAAAGTAGGCTGGCCAGAGTGCTATAGTTTTGCTGATGGATATAGTGGATACAACCAAGTTCATATAGCGAAGAAAGATCAATTGAAGACCACGTTCACCACTCCTTGGGGAATGTTTTCTTATAGAGTTATGCCTTTTGGGTTGTGTAATGCTCCAGCAACATTCCAGTGCTTGATGAATAGGGTGTTTGAACCCTACATTGGGAACTTCATCAGAGTATTTCTGGATGATTTTTGCATCTATGGGAGCAAGATGGACCACCTGCACTAGATGGAGACAACATTTCAAAGGTTAGATGAAGCACAAGCCTCACTAAACCCTACAAAGTGTGTCTTTGGATGTTCTAAAGGTGTTTTGTTAGGGCATGTTGTATCCAGAGATGGTATTGGTACTTGATCCTGATAAAGTTTCAAAATCAAAGAGTTACCATTTCCTATGAATAGAAGTAAGTTGAGATCATTTTTAGGCCATGTGGGTTACTATAGAAGGTTCATCAAGAATTTCTCAAAGATTGCACAACCACTAACCCAGTTCTTGAAGAAGGATGTTACTTATGAACCAGGAAATAAGGCGCATGAAGCTTTTGAACAACTGAAGGAAGCCCTGGTGTCTTCACCTATTTTAAAGAATCCAGATTGAGCAAGCCATTCATTGTGTATACTAATGCCTCGATGCAACACTAGGAAGTACTCTGAGCCAAAAGGATGAAAATGGGAATGATCATCCAATTTACTTTGGGAGTAGACAAATGAGCAGTGCTGAGGTAAATTATACTGTAACTAAAAAAGAGGCTCTAGCTATCATTTTTGCTATAAAAAGTTTAGAAATTACTTGCTAGGGCAGAAATTTATAGTTGTAATAGATCATCAGGCTCTAAAATATATTGTAAATAAGCCTAACCCATCAGGGAGGATAGCAAAGATGGATAATTTTGCTACAAGAATTTGAATTTGATATTATAGATAGGCCAGAAAGAAGCATGTCAATGCAGATGCACTCTCTCGAGCCTATGATGGTTTAGGTTCATCTTGTGATGATGATGATTTCCCGTATGCAACATTGTTATCTCTTGACACAATCCCTAATGAATACATAGATATTTGAATTATCTAAATGAATTCAAGTTTCCTGATGGTGCCAATGCAAAGACTAAGAGGAAGATTACTCAAGCCAGTCATCCATATTCTATTCTACATGGAGTATTATTTTGAATAGGACCTGATGGACAGTATAAGAGGGCAGTTGGACATGATCAAGGGAAGGAGTCTGATAGAAGAATTCCAAAATGGTACATGTGGAGGACACTTCTCTAGACAACTTACAACAAGAAGGATCTTGGATGCAGGTTATCACTGCCCACTCTTTTTAGAGATTGTTATAATTATTGTAAGACATGTGATATTTGTCAAACACATGGTAACCGTAAGACTTCATCAGCTCCATTATGCCCTATTCTTCCACTTGGTCCCTTTGAAAAGTGGGGAATAGATATTTTAGGTCCACTTCCAACTACCCCACACCAAAATAAGTATATTGTAGTTGCCACAGATTATTTAACCAAGTGGGTTGAAGCTAGGCCATTGAAAACAACTTCCATGGATGAAGTGGCAAGGTTCATATATGAACGCATTGTCACCAGATTTGGTTGCCCATTAGAAATTGTAATAGATCAAGGAAGCCACTTCATTAATGAGGTGGTAGAAGCCCTAGTCAACAAGTTTTCTATTAAGCACAGGAAGGCAACAACATACAAGCCAAGCACAAATGGACAGTGGAATGAAATTTTTTTGTGTTGTGTCAAATTCTAGCAAAAGATGCAACCTCATGAGTACATAAGTGGGATAAAAGGATTCATGCAACATTGTGGGAATATAGGGCAACATCAAAGTCAAAGCAACATGATACTCCCCATTTCAGTTGGCTTATGGCATTGATCCAGTTCTTCCTATTGAGTTTGATATTCCCACTATAAGAGTTATGAAAAATGAAAGGATGGATGAAAGTGATTCAGTAAAAGAAAGGTTGGTACATCTTCATTTGCTAGAGGAAATGAGGGAAATAGCAAAGGATACAAGCTATAAGAAGAAAATGAAGCAGAAGGAATACTTTGATCAAAAGATCCGTTGGTCTCCATTTCATGTGAATGACTTGGTTCTAGTATATGATTCCAGATACAAAAAAAGAAGACAGAGAAAATTTCTTCCAAAATGGATGGGGCCCTACAAAATAGCATTGTGCATGAAAATGGTACATATCGATTGGAGGAATTGGATGGTACTCCCATTATAAAATGGGTCAACCATGACAAGTTAAAGATTTTCCAAGCACCAAAATAGTCTACTCCGAGGACGGAGTAGAAGTTAGGAAGGGGGAAAATGTCGACATTAAAATTTTCCTCCATAATTTCTATTTTATTAATGTATGTATTAGGAATAGGATGTTGTTAAGTATAATTAGTAGTGGCATCCAATAGAAGATAACGGCGCCATCAGTACGATGCCACCAATAAAGTAGAGTACGGTAATAGTCAAAGTACAATAGGAATGTTGTAAAAAGTAAATATTTGTCGTAAGTGGTCCGGTAATGTTAAAATGTCAAAGTTGGGATAAGTAGAGAAGTAGGGTCTACATGATTAGGAATTAGAAATATTATATTTGTAATAAGGACAAAGAGTGATGTCATAAATATTTTGTGTATTTTATTTGTGGAAAAGTCTAAAAATGTGGAACCCATGTGAGATGATAAGGTTTATCTTATCTTAAAAGATAAGCCTACATGTAAAGAGAAGAGTTTAGGCATGGAATATGATTCACCGGAAGATTTCTATCCTATCTTAGAGATAAGGTGGATAAGCCCAATTCCTATAAATAAAGAGGCCACCCCCTCATTTAGTATAGAGAGAAGTAGTGAGAAATATTGTATGAGTAAGTGTGTAAAGGAAGCCATCATTTTGAAGGTGTGTTAAAGAAGCCATTAAGAGGTGTAATTGTGAAGTTTCTCCCATAGTTATTGTTTGAAGGCAAGTGAAGTTAATAAAACTTGAAGAACCTCATGGGTGAGATTGTAACAATTTCATGTTGATATTATAATTTACACTTATATTTCAGATTTATCATCATTCCTTCTTATCATAGTCTATGGTATTCTTGTGTTATGTTTGTTGTTGTGTTTCCATATTACATCCACCAAACTAAGAGTTGTGCATTAGTTAATAATCATAGCACGAGGAGTTCCCGTGGTGAAGAATTATCATAGTGCCGGATTGGTGTTGACATTTTGGTTCCGTTGCTAGGACCATTCCTCATTGGTGGATTTTCTGGAGAAATATTCCCACTTAGTCAGAAAACATTTGGAGGGTAACCTTGTTTTTACTGTGCATAGTAGTTACCATGGTAAAGTCACTTTTTGCCATGAATAGTATTTACCCAAAGAAAGTCACTTTTTACCATGAATAGTATTTACCATAAGTAACTTCACTTTTTACTGTGAATAGTGTTTACCACAGTAAAGTCAGTTTTTACCGTAGTAAGTCAAGTTTTACCATAGTTTACCATGGTCATTTCTATTTTCTATTATAGTGATTCCAATTATTTATGCACATAAGTCTTGTTGATTGTACTTGTGGGTTGGTATTTCACTGTGGTTACTTTTGAAAATGGGGAAGATTCCTATTTTTTCAGCCCAATCTAATGAAGATGCTTCCTCTTTCATTCAAGAGTTTAAACGATCTTGTATTTGTAATGGCCTTATAAGAAGGGAAAAATGGACTGAATTTTTTCCTACCTTTTTGGATGGTTCAGCCCTTAGGTGGTTTGAAACACTAGGTGATAATGTGAAAAACTCATGGGATTTATTAACTAAAAGTTTTCTTGAAGAATTTGGTGAACAATAGAAATATGCAGATCTCATGATCGATATCACAAAGCTATCCCAAGGAGAGAAGGAGAAGATAAGGGATTATCATGCTCGTGTTCTAGAGCTAAGGAGGAAGCTCGATGCCCAATCCGGAAGGAAGGATTAGCGGATGGGTTAATGAATGGCGTGGATAATCTCCTCTGTAAGCACTTCATTCTTGGGATGAAGCCGAGATCGACAACGAGTGAAGTATGACCACTCGACTACCATTGAACAAGAAAAGGAGATTGCAAGAAGGAAAGAAGAAAGCATGGAAGAGGAGCCCAAAGAAATTGTTGCTAAAGTAGAGCCTACACCAAAGCACACTTTGGTCCAAATCCACAACCACTCTTAGTGAGCAAAATCTTTCTCCTAGTACATCTACCGAGTATGAAGATCTCGCTCAGAAGATGGGTCAGTTAACTATTAATCTTCTTCAAGGAAAAGAATTTAGTTCTCAGGGAGGAGATAGAGGTCCAAAAAGAAATATTTCTAAAGTTGTATGTTATGGTTGTTATAAAAAGGGTCATTATAAGTATAATTGTCTAGATAGAGCTTCTACATCTGGTACAAGAGATAATGATAAAGGAAAAGCACCTGTGAATTCTTTTTATGTAGTAGATAAGAGCATAAATAATGAAGTAGATGTGTTTGTAACAAAAAAGAAAGAAAGAAAAGATAACCAAGATGGAAATGATCCTAAGAAGATGAAAGGAGAAACTAGTAAGAAACATAGGAGAAGAAAGTTGGGTGTGCAGATTTTCTGATTTCACAGGGACAAGGACCATACTCCATCTTAGAAGATCTGTCCAAAAGGCCTACAAATATTACATATGGTCAACTCTTGGCTATGTCTTCTGAGAAGAGGCGGGAGCTGCGAAGTGGACTCAATGCTCGACGAAGGAAGGAGGTTGAGGTCCCTATTTTGGAGGCAGAGGCGGATCCCTACGCTCCACAAGCTGAGGTATTATGTAATGGTATTTCAATTCATGATGTCTTAGTTGATGGAGGTGTTGTAGTTAATGTAATGACCGAGTCTGTAATGAATATGTTGGGTTTAAAAATTGATCACCCTCAACACTTATGTTAAGGTCATTAAATAAAGGAAAAACTAAACCAGAAGGTGTAGTTTCAAATGTGGCAATATCTGATTATGGGTGTTGTATGTGTGGTAGAATTTCAGGTGATGAAAAATGGTACTGTTGCGTACCCAATGTTGTTGGGAAGACCATGGCTAAGGAGAGTTCATGCAAGAAACTACCGGAATGAAGGCTTCATGACACTTGGACATGGTAGAGAGAGGGTGAAGATAAACATGATCCCTCGGCATCATAAGGTAGAACCTGTGGATTCAAGTGATGAAACTGATGATTGGACATCCTCTGATTACTCTGAGTACTAGTGAAGTGGACACTAAGATGAAGAAAGTGAGGTTGATGTTTCGGTCATGGATATCCTTCCAGTCACACCGACTCATGATCCCATAAAATTATCTAAAGAAGAAATTGATGATCGTCTCCAACAAATAAAGATTGGTGATGTTGTGATGGAGAGTGAGAAGGAATCCTACCTCTAGCTCTTTTGAAGGTACATACACATATTCACTTTTGATTACAAGGAACTCCATCAAGTAAGTTGGGTAGAACATTCTATTGAGCTGGTAGATGGTGCTAAGCCCATAAAGCAAATGCCATATAGAATGAATCCTAATTTTTCCAAGACTGTAAAAGAAGAAATAGATAAGTTGCTTGATGCAGGATTTATATTTGTTGTGGAGAATTCAGAATGGGTTTCTCCCATTGTGATCTCAATAAAAAAATGGGAAGCTATGCATTTGTGTTGATTATAGGAAGCTCAATAAGGCAACAAAGAAGGATCATTACCCTCTTCCATTCTCAGATCAGATTTTGGACGAAGTAGCTGGCCAGGAGTGCTATAGTTTTGCTGATGGATATAAATGGATACAACCAAGTTCGTATAGCAGAGAAAGATCAATTGAAGACCACGTTCACCACTCCTTGGGGAATGTTTTCTTATAGAGTTATGCCTTTTGGGTTGTGTAATGCTCCAGAAATGTTCTAGCGCTTGATGAATAGGGTGTTTGAACCCTACATTGGGAACTTCATCAGAGTATTTCTGGATGATTTTTACATCTATGGGAGCAAGATGGACCACCTGCACCAAATGGAGACATCATTTCAAAGGTTAGATGAAGCACAAGCCTCACTAAACCCTACAAAGTGTGTCTTTGGATGTTCTAAAGGTGTTTTGTTAGGGCATGTTGTATCCAGAGATGGTATTGGTACTGATCCTGATAAAGTTTCAAAAATAAAAGAGTTACCATTTCCTATGAATAGAAGTAAGTTGAGATCATTTTTAGGCCATGTGGGTTACTATAGAAGGTTCATCAAGAATTTCTCAAAGATTGCACAACCACTAACCTAGTTCTTGAAGAAGGATGTTACTTATGAACCAGGAAATAAGGCGCATGAAGCTTTTGAACAATCAAGGAAGCCCCGTGTCTTCACCTATTTTAAAGAATCCAGATTGGAGCAAGCCATTCATTTTGTATACTAATGCCTCAGATGCAACACTAGGAAGTACTCTGAGCCAAAAGGATGAAAATGGGAATGATCATCCAATTTACTTTGGGAGTAGACAAATGAGCAGTGCTTGAGGTAAATTATACTGTAATTGAAAAAGAGGCTCTAGCTATCATTTTTGCTATAAAAAGTTTAGAAATTACTTGCTAGGGCAGAAATTTATAGTTGTAACAGATCATCAGGCTCTAAAATATATTGTCAATAAGCCTAACCCATCAGGGAGGATAGAAAGATGGATAATTTTGCTACAATAATTTGAATTTGATATTATAGATAGGCCAGGAAAGAAGCATGTCAATGCAGATGCACTCTCTCGAGCCTATGATGGTTTAGGTTCACCTTGTGATGATGATGATTTCCCAGATGCAACATTGTTATCTCTTGACACAATCCCTAATGAATACATAGATATTTAGAATTATCTAAATGAATTCAAGTTTCCTGATGGTGCTAATGCAAAGACTAAGAGGAAGATTACTCAAGCCAGTCATCCATATTCTATTCTACATGGAGTATTATTTTGAATAGGACCTGATGGACAGTACAAGAGGGCAGTTGGACATGATCAAGGGAAGGATCTGATAGAAGAATTCCACAATGGTACATGTGGAGGACACTTCTCTGGACAACTTACAACAAGAAGGATCTTGGATGCAGTTATCACCGCCCACTCTTTTTAGAGATTGTTATAATTATTGTAAGACATGTGATATTTGTCAAACACATGGTAACCGTAAGACTTCATCACTCCATTATGCCCTATTCTTCCACTTGGTCCCTTTGAAAAGTGGGGAATAGACATTTTAGGTCCACTTCCAACTACCCCACACCAAAATAAGTATATTGTAGTTGCCACAGATTATTTAACCAAGTGGGTTGAAGCTAGGCCATTGAAAACAACTTCCATGGATGAAGTGGCAAGGTTCATATATGAACGTATTGTCACCAGATTTGGTTGCCTGTTAGAAATTGTAATAGATCAAGGAAGCCACTTCATTAATGAGGTGGTAGAAGCACTAGTCAACAATTTTTCTATTAAGCACGGGAAGGCAACAACATACAAGCCAAGCACAAATGGACAGGTGGAATGAAAAAATTTTGTGTTGTGTCAAATTCTAGCAAAAGATGCAGCCTTGCAGGTACATAAGTGGGATAAAAGGATTCATGCAACATTGTGGGAATATAGGGCAACATCAAAGTCAAAGCAACATGATACTCCCCATTTCAGTTGGCTTATGGCATTGATCCAGTTCTTCCTATTGAGTTTGATATTCCCACTATAAGAGTTATGAAAAATGAAAGGATGGAAGAAAGTGATTCAGTAAAAGAAAGGTTGGTACATCTTCATTTGCTAGAGGAAATGAGGAAAATAGCAAAGGATACAAGCTATAAGAAGAAAATGAAGCAGAAGGAATACTTTGATCAAAAGATCCGTTGGTCTCCATTTCATGTGAATGACTTGGTTCTAGTATATGATTCCAGATACAAAAAAAGAAGACAGAAAATTTCTTCCAAAATGGATGGGGCCCTACAAAATAGCAGTTGTGCATGAAAATGGTACATATCGATTGGAGGAATTGGATGGTACTCCCATTATAAAATGGATCAACCATGACAAGTTAAATATTTTCCAAGCACCAACTTCAGAATTTCCATAAGCATCTACTCCGAGGACGGATTAGAAGTTAGGAAGGGGGAAAATGTCGACATTAAAATTTTCCTCCATAATTTCTATTTTATTAATGTATGTATTAGGAATAGGATGTTGTTAAGTATAATTAGTAGTGGCATCCAATAGAAGATAACGGCGCCATCAGTACGGTGCCACCAATAAAGTAGAGTACAGTAACAGTCAAAGTACAATAGGAATGTTGTAAAAAGTAAATATTTGTCGTAAGTGGTCCGGTAATGTTAAAATGTCAAAGTTGGGATAAGTAGAGAAGTAGGGTCTACATGATTAGGAATTAGAAATATTATATTTGTAATAAGGACAAAGAGTGATGTCATAAATATTTTGTGTATTTTATTTGTGGAAAAGTCTAAAAAGGTGGAACCCATGTGAGATGATAAGGTTTATCTTATCTTAGAAGATAAGCCTACATGTAAAGAGAAGAGTTTAGGCATGGAATATGATTGACCGGAAGAGATTTCCTATCCTCTCTTAGAGATAAGGTGGATAATCCTGAATTCCTTTAAATAAAGAGACCACCCCCCTCATTTAGTATAGAGAGAAGTAGTGAGAAATATTGTATGAGTAAGTGTGTAAAGGAAGCCATCATTTTGAAGGTGTGTTAAAGAATCCATTAAGAGGTGTAATTGTGAAGTTTCTCCCATAGTTATTGTTTGAAGGCAAGTGAAGTTAATAAAACTTGAAGAACCTCATGGGTGAGATTGTGACAATTTCATGTTGATATTATAATTTACACTTTTGATATTTCAGATTTATCATTATTCCTTCTTATCATAGTCTATGGTATTCTTGTGTTATGTTTGTTGTTGTGTTTCCAGATTACATCCACCAAACTAAGAGCTGTGCATTAGTTAATAATCATAGCATGAAGAGTTCCCGGTGAAGAATTATCATAGTGTCGGATTGGTGTTGATAGATCCAAAAGTGGTTCCCAAATGAACGCCATCTCGCCACATGGTCAAAATCAACAAGGGATAAAGCCAACTGTTGAAAAATCCATGACCGGCGAGAGGAGCCATGTGTCAGCTTGGCACTCTTTCAAAAGTAAAGTTTGGGGGGAAGTTCCAAAAATGCGCCAGTTCACCATGTGTCCTAGTTTGGACAAAATGTCTCCGCCTAACCGGGGGATTAAGTAAAGAATAGAAGAAACAGAGAAGGCCCATGGATGGTGCAACGTGTCATCTTGACACAACTTCAAGAGTGTAGAGAGGGGAAAAACCTTAAGATGCATGGGGCCACCACGTGGATATGCATGAATCAACTCCAGGCACACAAAGTACCTTTAGGTGGCCATATATTTTAATCAAGCTCGGAATCGAGTGAGAGGGGATGTTTAAGAGAGATCTCAAGACTTGTTACCCACCATTTTCAAGGAAGTCAAGTCTCTCACCTGCCACCATGATGAAGAATGGGTTTCCTTTCTTTCCTATTAGGGAACAATGACAACGGCATGGGTTTTGCAGTGGGACTCATCATTATGGTAGAGGAATTCAATGCTCCTTCAGGGGCGGTTAGAACAGGGTTTTTTTTCCCTCCTTTCTCTCTCTCATTCTTCCTATATATTGTACAAGAGGGACAATTTCAAAGGGTTGGACATTCTTGCTTTGTGCCCTCCCTTTTCTCTGCTCTACAAGAGAATTCGTGGAGTCTCAAACCCCTCCATCCAAATTATAATGCAATTTCTACCTCTCGACTACTATAATGCATTATATCAAATCTTGGAACACTAGGATAAGTCCATGGATTATTTCAACCCTCTCTTATGTTTAGTTACTTCTTCCTGATCCCTCATTGCAAGCTTGGTCATTTGTGCATGGATATTGTGTCCAATTTTAATGGTCTGTGTTTAAAAGCAATGCAAATGTTCAACATTCCTTTGGTGCATCACCTCTATTAGATTAGGTTTCATTTCTTGTATTCCCTTAACCTTGTCTCCTTGGCAAGTTAGAGTAGGATTTAGAACGACCCTCTACAATCTGAATGTGTGCACCTAAACAAAGGAATAGGAGTCGGCCTTCATCCGGAGAGCTCTCTTGACTCGCAAAGTCCCACACTTTGAGAGATGCTCCATGTTGTGCAGTCACACTATAGATCTCAACCCATCAAGTTAAAGATTTCATAGGTGTTGTGATTTTGCCACAACAATAAACATTGTAAAGTGTTTTCTATCTTGGGATAAATATTTTATTTTTCACTTGAATAAGTTAAGTTAAGTTTTACTCTTTGTGAGGGAATATTGATACATTGTAATCTTGATGCCTTCTTGTTGTAATGTCTCCTACTCTTGCTATTGAGCTTGTTAGTGAACCTTGTTTAACAAAAAAAAGGGTGTCAGAATACTCATGTTCATTGAAATAATTATTCTAGAGTTTGGGTTATGGAATATAAAAGTTTTCATTTCTATACATATTGAAAGAAGGATAGGTGAAATGAATGAATGTGGAGCAAATAAAAATTTTATTCTTGCCCCATTTTTCTTACTTGTTGTATGAAGAGAAATGAGCTTTTATTCTTTTTAGTTCATCGTGGGTATCAAAAGTGAGTTTTAATTGCATAAGATTATGGAAATGAAGATGGTGGGTTTTATATTTCACTTCTTAAATTATGATAAAATGGGGAAAAGAGTAGTGCATTTTAGCTTTGATTAAGCACCTAAAAGAACATTTGAAATGTAATTCTTGCACTCATTATGTTAAATATTACAACTAGGAATGTAATGGGCCAATTTATGCTCAAATAGCTATTCAAAATTCTTATATTGGATGTAGGTTTTCTACCTTGTTTTACATGTAGTTGGAATGTATTTGTTTATTAAAAAAGGGTTCTCTACTTGCATTTATTATCAAAGGAAAGATTGTAGATTTGGTTGTTATATTTCTTGGTATTAAATTTAAGGAAATAGTGATGTTTAGTATTGTTGTTTCTCTTATAAGAATCCTTTAAATTTCAACCTTTCCTCATTATTTTGAGCTTAACAAAAAAGTATACTAGGCTTGTTCTATCCGCATAGGAAACTCATTTTCCTTGGAATATGATGCATTTTCTAAACTACACACACACACACGCACACACGCCACACACGCACACACACACACACACACACACACACACACACACACACACACACACACACACACACACACACACACACACACACACGCACACACACGCACACACACATGCATGCACGCACGCACACACACCTATATCCACATTTATATGGTTATCTACATAAAAATTATTTAATTTTTCTATTAGATATATCTACCCAACTTTAGAAGAAATATTGGCACATTAAATACTACTTTTGAATGCATATATCTTTAAGTCTATAACTTAAAAAAAAAAGGGAACATGTTTGTATCTTTGTAAAACCAATTAAAAATGTATATTTGGTGGGCTGACCAGCCACACCCCATTCTCCACCACAACCACCCCCATTACAAAGTAACCCTGTCTCATTTCAATCACGATTATGGATGCACCCATAGTTTAACATGCACGGCTTTACAATAAAAAAAACCAACCATTTATTGTATTTATGTAAATTGATATGTGTGTGTGTATGTGTGTGTGTACACACACACACACACACACACACACACACACACACACACACACACACACACACTCAACCATTATCTCTCTTGAATAAAACACAAAAAAATAGGTTGGTTTACTAGAGAGATTAAAAAAACAATAATGAAATGAAACCCTAGAAGAACATATATATATATATATATATATATATATATATATAAATATGATAATAAATATATATATATATATATATCACAAATCTGAAGAGAGAAATTCTCCCTTTCAATGTAAATCTAGACAAGTGAATGGGAAAATTTCCTCCATGAATTTTCTCCTTCCTCCATCCTCTCTCCCCAGAACATGTGCAAATAGAGGCCACAAAAGAAAAACAAGAGTTTTAAAACAAAGCATAAGGATGGATTAGGATTTTAGAAAATACCTAAAATCTAGGGTCAAGATCAAAATAATCTAATGGCTCATATTAAACCCTCCTAACTTAAAGTTGTGGAAATAGATACTTTTTAATGGATGTTTAGGTAACTTTATTAAATGGGATCCTAGGGGATTTTATTAGGGCCATGATAAGTATAAAATTATAATGTGGTATTGTATAAATTTGTTAAATAAAAAAATTTAGATCACGTGATTTCGATGGAAATAAAGTAGTAAATTGGGATTTATGACAATATATAAATAAATAAGTCTTAGGTATGGGTAAGCATGTTTGGCCAAATGAGGATTTTTTTCTAAAAAAATATGATATGGGAAACGATGTTATTTAACCCGGAAAACAAATATAGAATATATATATATATATATATATATAGTGTTAACTAACTGTTGGTGTTAAATATTAATAAAGTAAAACATTTAATAATAAAAAATCCTAAATTTTCTAAGTCCTGAGTCTATGTTTTTGTGTGTCAACATAGGGCATTACATTTGGTATCAAAGATTTGGTTCCATCACCAGATACACTCTTGCGTATGAACGTATAATAGATTAATCAGTTTGGTTTCCCATTTGACAAAAATGTTTCCATAAAAATTAATCACTTCCTTCCTATATTGTTTTCAATGTTGTAACGAGGTGATGAGTTTCTCACATCTACAACACTCACCTTCGAGTGTCAAACCACACTTAGGATGTGATTTTTGTAGAATACCATATTAGGTGGGAAATTTAGTGAAATAGAACAATCAGTGGTGATTGGAATGCAATTTTTGTTCAATTTTTCTATGCTAAAACACTTTGTAAAATTTATAAAATGTCATTCAAAAATAACGTGAAAAATAAATTTGTTGCTCCCGTAGTGGAGATTGTTGAGGATGGTCATATTCTCTAGTGGCATTGGAAATCACAAAATAATTTAAATTCAGTTTATAAAATCATTTCATCATTTATTTGAAGGCACTTTGAGCCATGATGATGGAATTGTTACATGGGACAACAACTGAAATTTTAAAAAAGTTGTTTCATTTAAGGCCCATTGTTTAGGGAGATTTAGTAGAAAACTTGAATCTACCACTTCTCACCTATGTTATTTCTACATTTTAATTAGTTTTGAGAAAATATAATGAGGAGTGAGTTTTTGAAGCATGTTTAGGAGGCCTCTAGTTGTTTTGTCACAAAAATAAGCTAGTCAATCACATAAATTATCTCCAGAAACGAGGTCATAAATAGAGTTTTGGTTATCAAAATTGCATTCTATCTGTTGCATGATATTCTATATATATAGGAGAATAGATGAGAATATATTGAATGATTTTTGTAGTTTGATCACTTATTTTCAATACTAATCTCATAGCCAATTTTAATAAAAATTTGCTAAAATCCAATAGAAAAACTTTAATAATTGCCTCTCCGAGATGGTGTTTCCAAGTAAATATTATATTAAACCCTCCTAACTTAAAGTTGTGGAAATAGATACTTTTTTAATGGATGTTTAGGTAACTTTATTAAATGGGATCCTAGGGGATTTAATTAGGGCCATGGTAAGTATAAAATCATAATGTGGTATTGTATAAATTTGTTAAATAAAAAATATTTAGATCAAGTAATTTTGATGGAAATAAAGTAGTAAATTGGGATTTATGACAATATATAAATAAATAAGTCTTAGGTATGGGTAAGCATGGTTGGCCAAATAAGGATTTTTTTCTAAAAAATTATGATATGGGAAATGATGTTATTTAACCTGGAAAACAAATATAGAAATATATATATATATATATATATATATATATATATATAGTGTTAACTAACTGTTGGTGTTAAATATTAATAAAGTAAAACATTTAATAATAAAAATCCTAAATTTTCTAAGCCCCGAGTCTATGTTTTTGTGTGTCAACATAGGGCATTACATTTGGTATCAAAGATTTGGTTCCATCACCAGATACACTGGGTATGAACGTATAATAGATTAATCACTTTGGTTTCCCATTTGACAAAAATGTTTCCATAAAACTTAATCACTTCCTTCCATATTGTTTTGAATGTCGTAACGAGGTGATGAGTTTCTCACATCTACAATACTCACCTTCGAGTGTCAAACCACACTTAGGATGTGTTTTTGTAGAATACCATATTAGGTGGGAAATTTAGTGAAATAGAACAATCGGTGGTGATTGGAATGCAATTTTGTTCAATTTTTCTATGCTAAAACACTTTGTAAAATTTATTAAATGTCATTCAAAAATAATGTCAAAAATAACTTTGTCATGTTGCTCCGTAGTGGAGATTGTTGAGGATGGTCATATTCTCTAAGTAGCATTGGAAATCACAAAATAATTTAAATTCAGTTTATAAAATCATTTCATCGCTTATTTGAAGGCACTTTGAGCCATGATGATGGAATTGTTACATCGGACAACAACTGAAATTTTAAAAAGTTGTTTCATTTAGGGCCCATTGTTTAGGAGATTTAGTAAAAACTTGAATCTACCACTTCTCACCTATGTTATTTCTACATGTTAATTAGTTTTGAGAAAATATAATGAGGAGTGAGTTTTGAAGCATGTTTAGGAGGCCTCTAGTTGTTTTGTCACAAAAATAAGCTAGTCAATCACATAAATTATCTCCGAAACGAGGTCATAAATAGATTTTTGGTTATCAAAATTACATTCTATCTGTGGCATCATATTCTATATATATAGGAGAATAGATGAGAATATATTGAATGATTTTTGTAGTTTGATCACTTATTTTCAATACTAATCTCATAGCCAATTTTAATAAAAATTTGCTAAAATCCAATAGCAAAACTTTAATAATTGCCTCGAGATGGTGTTTCCAAGTAAATATTATATTAAACCCTCCTAACTTAAAGTTGTGAAATAGATACTTTTTTAATGGATGTTTAGGTAACTTTATTAAATGGGATCCTAGGGGATTTAATTAGGGCCATGGTAAGTATAAAATCATAATGTGGTATTGTATAAATTTTTTAAATAAAAAATATTTAGATCAAGTGATTTTGATGGAAATAAAGTAGTAAATTGGGATTTATGACAATATATAAATAAATAAGTCTTAGGTATGGGTAAGCATGGTTGGCCAAATAAGGATTTTTTTCTAAAAAATTATGATATGGGAAATGATGTTAATTAACTGAAAACAAATATAGAATATATATATATATATATATATATATATATATATATATATATATATATATATATATATGTATGTATGTATGTATGTATGTATGTATAGTGTTAACTAATCTGTTGGTGTTAAATATTAATAAAGTAAAACATTTAATAATAAAAATCCTAAATTTTCTAAGCCTTGAGTCTATGTTTTTGTGTGTCAACATAGGGCATTACATTTGGTATCAAAGATTTGGTTCCATCACCGGATACACTGCGCGTATGAACGTATAAAAGATTAATCACTTGGTTTCCCATTTGACAAAAATGTTTCCATAAAACTTAATCACTTCCTTCCTATATTGTTTTGAATGTCGTAACGAGGTGATGAGTTTCTCACATCTACAACACTCACCTTCGAGTGTTGCAACCACACTTAGGATGTGTTTTTGTAGAATACCATATTAGGTGGGAAATTTAGTGAAATAGAACAATCGGTGGTGATTGGAATGCAATTTTTGTTCAATTTTTCTATGCTAAAACACTTTGTAAAATTTATAAAATGTCATTC
Organism: Taxus wallichiana var. yunnanensis; assembly: GCA_018340775.1. Classification (NCBI taxonomy): domain Eukaryota; kingdom Viridiplantae; phylum Streptophyta; class Pinopsida; order Cupressales; family Taxaceae; genus Taxus; species Taxus wallichiana. The sequence goes on along the minus strand of CM031237.1, from coordinate 72,169,069 downwards.
AAAAATAATGTGAAAAATAACTTTGTTGCTCCCATACTGGAGATCGTTGAGGATGGTCATATTCTCTAGTGGAATTGGACATCACAAAATAATTTAAATTCAGTTTATAAAATCATTTCATCATTTATTTGAAGGAACTTTGAGCCATGATGATCGAATTTTTACATGGGACAACAACTGAAATTTTAAAAAAAATTGTTTCATTTAGGGCCCATTGTTTAGGGAGATTTAGTAGAAAACTTGAATCTACCACTTCTCACCTATGTTATTTCTACATGTTAATTATTTTTGAGAAAATATAATGATGAGTGAGTTTTTGAATCATGTTTAGGAGGCCTCTAGTTGTTCTCATCACAAAAATAAGCTAGTCAATCACATAAATTATCTCCGAAACGAGGTCATAAATAGAGTTTTGGTTATCGAATTACATTCTATATGTTGCATCATATTCTATATATATAGGAGAATAGATGAGAATATATTGAATGATTTTTGTAGTTTGATCACTTATTTTCAATACCAATCTCATAGCCAATTTTAATAAAAATTTGCTAAAATCCAATAAAAAACTTTAATAATTGCCTTCCGAGATGGTGTTTCCAGTAAATATTATTTCACTAGTTTTGGGATCTATATGTCTTGTTTGAATCCCTATATAATAAATACCATTTTAATATCTGGTAGTTTTTTGTAGGCCCTTTTTGTAGCCATTTTTGCTTGATCGTATAACATGAGAACTAGGTTCTTTTTATCCATTTGACTTCTTAGGACACACTATGAGGGTGCAAGATTTTATAATATGATCATTATGTTGTGTTACGTGTTTTATAGGTTGAATTATAAGACCCAAACAAATTATTTTCTAAGAGGAATTTTGGATGCTAACTTCTTCGGTATAGTGTCGTCACTTTGGACACCATATGCAATCATGGTTATTTCTTAAATAATTTGTGTTTGGATATACTAGTGTAGAATTATTTGCTTTGTCTAAGGAGTATGTTTAGAGTGTGTGGTTAGTTTCCGTTTCCTTATTGAGTGCTTTGTTATTTTCCTGGGACACTCACTTGTAATGTTAAGGGCATCACATTTAAACCTAACACAACACATTTTAGTTTTTGTGTGAAATAAATAATTGTACCTTGTGTAGAACAACCTAATATGATAAAATGGTCTTCCACATCTTGAAATTTCATTATTATGAAATTGGAATAATTTATAATCCTCTTGTTTATGTTACTAATATTAATTTTATAACCCTCTTTATAAGGAAATCTACCAAACAACCTTATAAAATTGCTTCAATTTTGAAAGCGTATTTCTAAATTTAACATACTTGGATGAAATTTTTGTTAATGTAATCTCCTATAAATTGTATCTAAAAACTATATGGTAAAGGGAAAGGATTATTAGTGTCTCTTTTTATATGATGGCCTTATACGAAGTTATATTTCATAGTTATTTTATCTTCTTCTAATTAAATAAAGTATCTCTTGAGCTATTGAAATTGAATTTAGTGTACACAACTTAACATTATTATCAAACCCCTTAGCATAACTTTTGATTAGCATAGTTATTTTATCTTCTTCTAAGTAAATAAAGTATCTCTTGAGCTATTGGAAACTAAATTTAGTGTACATAACTTAACATTATTATCAAACCCCTTAGCATAACTTTTGGATTAGCTTAAAAAATGATGAAATTATTAAAACCCTTCTTGAGCTTGATAATCCTATTTTCATACTATGACCACCTAGTAAGTTTTGTTGCAATGTAACATGGTTAAAATGTTTTACCTTAATCATTACACTTGTGATTATAAACCTCCTAAATTTTTTAAAAATGTTCCTTGATAATCATGTTTATAAAACTAAGACTTATGTGTAGAAATCATAGAATCACCCTCTCATTCTTCTATCTTCAATCGTAGATAGAAGAATGATGATTATGCAAAAATAACAACAGTCTTTCATTCTCTCTCTTTGTGAAAATAAAAAATTAATTAGTGTCATTTTCTCTCTTGGTTGGGCGATAGTATACCAATAACAGTGTTGAACATGGAATTATATATATATAACAAAAATTGTGTACATATTCTAGTGACAAAATCATGCACTTTAGGCATTATTTAGCCTTGGTTTTCATACTACTATTTAGAAGTTTCTCAAGTGTAGAAATTAGTAATTATTCCAACCTTTTCACTGTTACCACATGTTTTCATATGCATTCCCAATTATTTCATCACATTCTCATCATTTAAGCCTAAATTGGGGTGCCTCAAAGAGCCCTTGTCCTACCTAGGGGCCCTGCCCTTGTTTCATCTTTCCATCTCTTTGTGGGCTCTTTCTATCTACTTTTCATCCTTATCTTTTTCCTCGTTTGCCATGTCGATATTAATTACGAAATTAAAGAAAGATATCCCTATAAATATAAAGTTATGAGACCGTAATGAGGGTCCTACCATCACATAATAATATCACTTCATCTAGGGTTGCATCCATTACATCACTTACATCCTCATAGTGTCATGTATAAATAGTAGGATATTCATATCAACACACTCAAATAGGGGGATGGATTCCATTCTATTCCATGTACACATGCTATTACATTTTCTATAGTTATTATTATTTGTTGGTTCACAACGTATGACCGTGTAAGAGAACCTAGGGCACGACATGCACACACACACCAGAACTACATTTGGGTCTAAAATGTAGTGCAATGCTCATATTAGTAAGCCCACTATTGTGGCAGCTTAGGTCAGTCTTACCCATTCATTTTACATATTTTATTTTTAGGGTTTTGATACTTCCTTTTCTTTTACAGTCATTCCTTCATCTTACATTATTTCATACATCCAAAGATATTTGGCCGTATCCATTTGATAGGCGAGATAATATTTTAGGGTATCTTGTGACACTTTGCCAAAATAAGATTATGAGCTTTTACAAAGACCAAAGCACCTATTTTGAAGACGAGGGCATCTTGGGGCACCCCAATACCTTCTTAAGTGCTACAATCTGACTCGATATAATCCATATCTTGCCTTTACTAGACCTCTCGAGTGACCGTTCCTTCTCCTAGAATCCACATTCGGACCTACGACAACCTTGTGATGGTATACATCAATCAGCTAAGTCATTTCCTTGTACATATTTAGGCACTTAGAGTTTTATTTCATTTGATATAATTATTTAAAATCATTCCATACAATCTTGGTGTAATTTACATGTGTTTTAGTTCTCCTATATTAGATTACACGAACTAGAAATGTTGGACTCGTGCGATGTCTAAGCCCTTAAAACCTCTACGCATACCAATCTCACATTTCTCAAGCATACAACTGAAATAATCGCTTCGCATATTTCATTATTGGAGACCAAGTCTTAAAATAAAACCTAAAAAATACAAAGGTTGAGGCCCATATTAAAGGAAAATCTAAGACCAATTGGCTTGGTCCCTACATTGTCATAGATAAACTTGGTGGCGGTGTTTATCACCTCACCACTCTTTTAGGAAAACTACTTAAAAATCCACTAGACACCATGCATCTTAAGAAATAATACACTTAGAATTAGTAAAATACGACCATACCCGATGACACAATTTTGTGCTTTACTTCACACTTGACTATTGAGGGATTACCATTATAATGAACCCCACACACCAAACATTAGGCATGATAAATTTCATTCCATCATACATTTTGCATCATACACCATTAATTATATGCATATTCTACATTACACTAGTCCCCATCTTCATTACATTCATTATGATATCTATGCACTTGGTCACATTATACACTGTGCATTTTCATATCCTACATTTTCTATATACTATACTAGTATTCATTACATATGAGTATATTTTTACATTACATTCTACATTATAATAGTACTTACCATACGCACCACATACATTATTAGGCTATCGATGCATAACATATACATATTCATACTATGCATTTCCACATACATTCTACATACTACACTAGGTTAAATTTTATCACTACATATTCTATTTCTATCTACACATATCATCGCATCTTTCATATTACACATTCTACACACCCTACACATCCTAAATTATATTATTCGCACCACGCATTTATACATTCTACCCACCCTATAGTCCATTTTAACATGAGTACACACTCTACATTGGTTTATATGCACTTTAGCGCTCACTAGCCTATGACGCACTTTATTCCCTCGGTCCATACTCGACTTCTAAGGGTTTACAAATCAAATGGACATTTACACTCACCATGCGACACTTCATCATGCCACATTTCCAACATAGTGACATACACTTTAGGCTAAATCTTCACCTATTCTATCATCTTGTAGTGGTATACACCTTACATTACATCACCACTCTCTTCATTCATCTTATAGTGATATACACTCTAGGATAAATCACCACCCTCCATTATTTCATCTTATAGTGATATACACTTAGTGCTAAAACATCACCCATTCTTCCATCTTATAGTGATATATTCTTAGGGCTAAATAATTAGTCACCCATTCCAAAAGTTGTGATGTATGTTTTGGCTAAAGCATTCATGCACATATCCCCACATGTCACATCTCATCAACATTACATATAAAAACTCATCGCAACTTGCTAGAAAAATAAAATACTACTAGATCATTTCTCGATGACACACTCTCATTTACAGTTCATTCTTGACTGTTGAGGGGGAGAACAAAATGAGCTTCATTACATACACTTCCATAAACTTGGGTGGCAAAGTGATCCTATCATTCCATCTTACATTCCATTCCATTCATCCATAGCATATTGCATTATGTTGGCAAAATTTACTCTTATTTTCTATTGCTTTACATGATCAATTTATTACACATGTTAGACTAATTTCCTATATGTCATTATCTATATTATAGACACATGGGGATTCACACCTTTATTTAATTTGATCGCAAGTATAGGACTATTACATGTGGCGTGGATTTTTGCCTTCTACCCTTCCTATACTAGTCACGATGGGCATCCACACTCATCTCATCTAGGTGTTATTGTTTCAATTTGTAATTAGCATCTTACATTACTTGATCGACACTCTTGGACATATCGGTTATTAATCTATCATGTTAATGGGTGTTCCTGTGGCAACAATTTTTTGCAGGATTACATGTTTCTATGACTATTTGTTTATTTTTCTACTTGTCTACTATTATTTTCCATGGTATGTGTGATTTTCCTTTTGCTTGTGTGCACACTTGTTTGTATTTAACAACCATGAAAGACCCACTTTGTGTAATCTACGTGTTTTTTACATGTTTTCACTACTTTTTTGGGTAGTTATTACATTATCTACGTATTTTACACGTGTCTTATTGTATGCATGTGTTTTCTGGATGAACACTTGTATTAGCTAGCCATCCCCTTTTGTGCATGCCTTGGATTCTACCAAGATATTTTTCTTTCCCCTTGTAGGGAAAATTTATACAGATCAGTGTGGTAGCTCCTCTTTTTGGGACTTCATTCTCCTTTCAGTGAAGTCACATGCGCCCTCAAAGAGGGGGCGTATCATTGAGGTTTTTACATACTATCACAATTGATTTAAAATGATTCAATATAGTGCATATTCCACCCTTGGAATTGGGGATTTACATACAATGAGTGAGTTCATATGATTCTAATAACTCCATTCACAAAGGGCCTCTACACGACATGGTATCCTTTGACATTTCTAGGAAGCAGTTATAGGCTTGGGGGTTATGGTGGGTGTGCCTCTCTACATTACTTCAGCTAGTTAGCATTGGATTTCAAGAAAATTAAGGACACTAGAGGGATCTATTAATACATTTCAGTAGGATAAATTCACGGTTGTAGGACACAGAGCATTGCCTCCCTATACTTCTTCAAATAGGGTGGAGTGATATCGCCCAAAAAAACTCGCAGAGTATAGGATATCCTTCTACACCCTTTCTCTCGAAACGGATAAGGTGCACATGTTCCATTTACAATTTCATTTTCACATTTTTACATTTTCATATTTTACACATTTCTATACACATGCGTATTTTACACAATGTTTTTACATACATACATAGTTGACTACTTGAAATTTCTTTCTCGACAGGTCCCATTCATATGAGAATCAAGAATTCAAATTAGAGGCAACAACAACATTGATGACAACAAACCACCATAACCAAAATCACCTTTACTAATCATGTAGGTACACTACACACTTTGGAGTAGCTACACACACATTTTCTCTAGGTACACTCTCATCTTAAGAATCCACACTCCTCCACTTTTTCTTTTTGTCATTCCACAATTGAGTATAGTCCATCAAGCACATCTCTACTACACTCTACATGGATACCGGTATGCATTTTTCTCTACTTTTATTATCAAGCTTGGTTCTCACCAAAATAAAGTGGGGAAAAATGTAGTCACAAAATCATGTACTTTTGGCATTATTTAGCCTAGTTTCATACTACTATTTAGAAGGTTCTCAAGTGAAGAAAGTAGTAATTAATCCCACCTTTTGGCCATCTTATTTTAATTTTTATTTCATCATTCCCACATAATTTTGTATACATTCCCAACTATTTCATCTGTGTCCCATCATTTTAGCCTAAAATTGGGAACCTGGCTTCTACTAGGGCACCCCGGAGTGCCCTGGTCCCAGCCTACGATGCCATGATCCTTGTTTCATCTTCCTACCTATTTTTCAGCTCTTTCTATCTTATTTTCATCCTTATCATTTTCCTAGTTATCCATGTCAAGATTAAGTACAAAATTAGAGAAAGGGAACCATATAAATATAAAAATATGAGACCATAATGAGGGTTCTATCATCACATACTACTATCACTTAGTCTAGGGTCGCATCCATTGGATGACTTGCTTCCATATAGTACCATGCATCAAGGATAGGATATCTGCATCAAAGCACACATCATAGGGGTAGGGATTCTATTTTTTTCCATGCACACATGCGAGTACATTTTCTATAGTTATTATTTCTCACTACTTCACAAAGTGCAACTTGGACAAGAGCACTTAGGGAACAACATGCACACACACATCAAAACTACATTTGGGTCTAAAATTTAGTGCAAAACTCATATTAATAACCCCACTATTGTGGCCACGAGTTCAACCTCGACCCATTCATTTTATATCTTTCATTTTAGGGTTTTGATACTTATTTGTGTTTTTCATGTCATTCCTTGATCCTAAATTATTTCATACATTTGGCGCGATTCGGAAGATCAAGTGCAATAGATAGATAATATTTCAAAGGTATCTTACGACAATGCCAAAACTAGAATATGATATTTTCTAGGGACCATGGCACCTATTCTTCAAACCAAGGCACCTTAGGGCACCCCAATACCTTCCCAGGCACTACAGTCTACTCATATCTTGTATATCAGACCTTTACGGGACCTCTGAGTGATTTTTCCTTCTCTTGGAATCCACAATAAGACCTATAACAACCTAGGATAGTCTTCGTCAATCATCTAAGTCATTTCCTCTTACATCTTTGCATACTTAGGTTTTTATTTCATTTGATATAATTATTTAAAATAACACCATACTTGTCCTAACATAGTTGACAACATTTTAGTGCTCTTATATTAGATTAAATATTTTATAATATACCATAGTTTAGTTTAATTTTAGTTAATCACATGTACTCGATAAACTACGATAAAATCATATAAATTTATATAAGTGGGAAGACTAAAAAAATACATATCGTTTACCAGTCTTTGTTTCCCAACATTGATATGGTTTGTTATTATCTAAAATTTAAAATTGACAAGATCACAAGTTATAAGTTCAAAAGAAATAAGTGAGGTTTACTATTCTTAGTTGTGCAATGTTCACCTAATTTAGGTTACACACTAAATAGTTGGTCTTATGTAAGTAACCTAAGTTCTAGATGACAAAGTAATGTGAATAATAAAATGTTGAAATGGTCTCACAAATTAAATATGTCTTTGGCTACTTGACTCTTAGGAGACTCTTGCATAAGATTTCTTTCACATTAGAAAACTCTTAGTAACTTATTATAAGATAAATGGTGTAACCCCTTATTGTAAGGACTAAGAATAATGATTATCTATTCATTCCACCTAACTTGGGTGAAGATGACCTTTTCTATCATTATAAACACTAATTAAGCAATGTAAATTTGGACTTGTTTTGGAAGCTATGTTGTTTTGGGGTACTCTTGAAAATAATTATTGAGTAAAATTTAACATAAATTCCATACTTGATAAGTGTTAGGCTATACCTTCCCTTAATGGAATATGTGTGTTGATCTATTGTAATCGTGGGGAAGGTATGAACGAATTTTTTTTAATATTCCATCTAAATTATAATTTTCTATTATTTTGATAGGTTTGGGAAACATTCCCATTTAATAGATTATATTTATGCTAACTCATTCATGTTTTCTCTTGATTATAGTAATTAAAAAATGATAAAATTTGAGTAAAACTTTTCATATGTCTTATTGAATTGAAAATTCATTGTTTGTTGATTTCATTAAGTAAATGTGGCTTTGTAAGGATGTAGAAAATGTAAAAATAGTTTTGTCATGGTGAATTTGTTTGTAAAACTTATAAACAATAATAAATTATACTATCCCTTATGAGTTTTATGAAGCAAATTTTGAACCAAAATTTAGATGTCCTAGAAAATGGTACATGTTATAGAACTCTAAAACCAAACTAGTGAATCAATCCTAACTTGATGATTCACTATATAAATATATTTCATCCACAATTTATGGGCACTATCATTATGTGAACATAAAAATAATTTTCAAATCAAGTCATCACCCTTAATTATACTTGATATTGACAAAATATTCATCTTTGACCCCTTAACAAATAATGTAGATATATATGATTAGCTTAAATGGTTAGTATATTTTGAGTTAGTGTGGATGTATATGATTAGCGTTAGCCAATTCATACTAACATTATTTTTGTATAGTTATCATTAATTATCCATGTATGATCTATTGATATTATTCAATTGATATGTTTTATTGGGTAGGTATGTTTAATGTTTGCATTAACTGTGTAGATTACAAGGTACGGAGAAGGTGGGTTTTGAGTTGTACCTTGGGTTTGCCAATCAGATGACTAGGATGAGTCCTAGCCATGTTTTATTATGTGAAGCCTTATATGTTTGTGACATGTTGTGTTTGGGCACCCCACGTGATCCCTAATTGTAATTTTGTAATGGTAATTTATTTTAGTCTTGTAATGAGCTAGCTTAGGGACATAAAGAACCCCTACTTTTCTTAATTATGTTTTATGTTAATTAAGTATGTTGTTTGAGGTATGGGACCACTTAAGTATCACTTGGGTAGGTGCCACCACCTCAATCCTTGTGTCATTTAGCCCAATTTCGAATTTGGGCTAAAAGTGGCAATTTTGGGCACCTCTTTTCATATTGGGATCTTCCCTTTCATGGAAAAGGACCCCTTGAACCTGACCTATGGGTAGAAGGGTTTCATTTCAAGGCCAAATTAGAGTTTCCCTCCCATTTGATCCCTAACACATCACTTTAATTAAGAGAGGTTGGATTTTTGTTTCGAAAAGTTGTAGGGTGTTGGATTTATATTCATTTTGGGGAATTTGGAATATTACCCACTTAAATGGGATTTGTTTTATTATTTTTGTATTTTTGGGAATCTTTTTTTAGGAGAGGATAAAGGTGACACATTCCACCCACTCATTTGGGAGATTAATTTTTGTTATTATTTTTATATTCCATCATGGAGAGGGTTGGGGACTTTTGGGTTATTCTCATTTTTGGTGTTTGAGATGTTGGAGAGTGCTTCGGAGCTTGGAGCTTGGGATTTTTGGATTACATAGAATTTTTCGATAGCTTGATTGAGGTAGGTATCCATGTATTTCTTTTACATTTTATTACATAAATATAATGGAAATATTAAGTGAAATGGTGTTATTTTGTGTGTTGGATTATGGGATTATTATAAATGTGTTTTCTTGTTTATTTTTTTCAATCCATTATGCTTTGTGATGGATTTTTGAGTTTTTGAGAAGAGTGAGGAAGACCCTTCTCACCACATGGCTTGATGGGAAAGCCATGATGGTTTTCTTTTATTCCTCCCCTCATATAGTTTTATGTGGGGAAGGATTTTCATATGGTTTGATCTTCCTTCCCCATCCTTGGCAAGGAAATAATTATGGTTTGAAAATCCTTCCAAGGAGGAGGCTTGGTGCATGGGTTGGAGAGATAAGGAGGGAAATTTTGATTTGGAGAGATAAGGAGGGTTCTTAAAAATTTATTTTGTGATCCTATGGTTGGATTCACCACTTGGATTCATATGGGATTCTTATCACTCTTCCCCATTTTGGGGGAAAGCATGGAGTTTTCCATCATGTGTTTTTTATATTTTGGTTTATGTGAATGCTGATCAAGTATGGTTATATTTTTATTTCCCTTTCCTATTCACTTATTCAAAATGAGGCTTGCATCCTCTCTCTCCCATGGGCTTGGAGGGAACCTAGCATTTCCTCCATTTGTTAGAGATGGCATGTACTGATGCTAATAGGTTGGGAGATAGTCAGGCCCTTTCTTCTTGTGCTATGAAGAATATTTTGAAGTGGAGAACTCACAGATTTAGCTTGGAAATTAATGAATAAAAATGGTTATTTTGACATGTTGTTTCCCATCTTAGGGAAGTCTTTTCCACTTGGATTTTATTGGGTTTTTGAAATGATGTTATAACCATTGTAAAGTGTTTCTTATCTTGAGATAAATATTGTATTTTGCACTTGAATAGGTTGAGTTAAGTTATCCTCTTTTTGAGGGAATATTGGTACATTGTAAGCTTGATGTATTATTGTTGTAATTCCTCCTACTCTTGTTATTGAGCTTGTTGGCAAAATTTGTTTTTAAAAAAGGGGTGTGGGAATACTCATATTCATTGAAATAATTATTGTAGAGTTTGGGTTATGGAATATAAATTTTCATTTCCATATATGTATTGAAATAAGGCTAGATGAAATGAATGAAAGTGGAGTAAATAAAAATTTATTCTTTCCCCATTTGTCTTACTTGATTTATTAAGAGAAATGAGCTTATATTATTTTTAGTTAATTGTGGATATCAAAAGTGATTTTTAATTGCATAAGATTATGAAAATGAAGATGGTTGGTTCCATATTTCACTTCTTAACTTATGATAAAATGGGGAAAATGGTAGTGTAGTTTAGCTTTGATTTAACACCTAAAAGAACCATTGAAATGTAACTCTTGCACTCATTATGTTGAATCTTAGAACTAGGAATGTAATGGGACCATTTCTACTCAAATAGGTATTCATACTTCTTGTATTGGATGTATATTTTCTACCTATTTTTGCATGTAGTTGGAATGTATTTGTTCTTTTTAAAGGGTGCTCTACTTGCATGTATTATGGAAGGAAAGATTGCAGATTTGGTTGTTGTATTGCTTGGTATAAAATGTAAGGAAATAGTGAAGTTTAGTCTTGTTGTAGCTCTTAAAAGAATCCTTTAAATATAAACCTTTCCATCATTATTTTGAGCTTAAAAAAATATAGTAGGCTTGTTCTATCCTCATAGGAAACTCATCTTTCCTTGCAATGTGATGCATATTGTAAACTATATGATGAGTGCCATTTCTATTATTCTTGCAAAATATGTAAACAAGTTTTAAGCAACACAATTTCGTATTCTTATACTTTTGGAACTTTTATCTATAAATATGTATGTGTATATGTGTGTATATATATACCTACCTATATACAAATTTAGATGGTTATACCATAAAATTTTATTTAAATTTTACTGTTAGATATACATCCCCAAATTTAGAATAAATATCGGCACATTAAATATTGCTTTTGAATGTATCATTAAACCCTCATTATATTTAAATATACCTATATATCTATAAGTGTATATATGTTACTTAATATATATGTAAGCATATAAATATGGATATACATATTTGTTTAAAAAAATAAAAATACTAATAATATATATATATACATAAATATACATAAATACATACATACATATATATATATATATATATATATATATATATATATAGGGGACGTCATGCCCCACGCTATTTTCCACCACAAAACCCCCATTAATGTAACCCCTGTGAATTCCAAACATGGTCCTAGCCGCACCCATAGTTTAACCTACACGGCCTTAAAAAAATAAATCCACCATTTTTTTATTTATTCAAATCGATCACTTTGTGTGTGTGTGTGCGTGCGCGTGCATGCACGCACTCAACTCGGCCTCTCTCTAGAGAACAACACAAAAAAAAGGTATTTATACTATTGAGATTTTAAAAAAGAAGAAGAAACAATAATGAAATGAAACCCTAGAATATATATATATATATCATAAATCGAAAATAATGAAGAGATAATTTCTCCCCTTGATGGAAATCTAGATAAGGTAATGGGAAAATACCCTCCATGAATTTTATTCTTCCTCCATCCTCCTTAATGCAAAACCTATGCAAATGGAGGCCACAAAATAAAAACAAGATTTTTAAAACAAATCATAAGAATGGTATAGGGATTTTAGAAAATACCAAAATTCTAGGGTCGAGATCAAAAGAATCTATTAGCTCATATTAAACCCTCCTAACTTAAATTTGTGGGAATAGATTTTTTTAATGGGTGTTGGTGTAACTTTATGAAATGGGATCCTAGGGGATTTAATTAGGGCCATGGTAAGTATCAAATTATAATGTGGCATTTAAGAAATTGGTTAAATGAACAAATCTTTAGCACATATGCATTTGAGGGGATTAAAGTAGTAAATTGGGATCCAAGAGAAAATTTAAATAAATAGGATTTAGGTATGGGTAAGCATGGTTGGTTGAATGGGGATTTTTTTAAAAATAAATTTAATATGGGAAATGAGGTTAATTACGCGGTAAACAAATATAAAAATATATATTTGTATATATATAATATATTGTTAACTAAATGTTGGTGTTAAATATTAATAAAGTTAAACATTTAATACAAAAAAGCTCGTTGAAATTTTCTAAGTCCTCGCCTAAGTTTTGGTGTGTCAAAATGGGGTATTAGAGTGTATAGTGTAAAGCAAATATCGACGGGGGATAGAAAGTGCACATGAAGGGGGCCTAAAGAATAAGGGTTGAGTAAGAACAACAAGGGAGTAGGGAGATGAAGTGATGGAGCTCATTGAGAGGAGACAAAGAGAAAATGCTAAAAGGGATAGAGTAAAAATAGAGGGGTAACAAAGAGAATATGACACAAAGTGATTAAATAAAATGAGAAATAATATATATTAGATATATAGTTAATCTAATAAAGTACAAAAATGTGATAAATGATATAAACTGAAATATGAATGGTAAATAATTTTATTTGATATTTAAATAAAATGAGATAAATAAAATTAGAGGGTATGGTACTTACCTGAAAATGACTTACCTCACTATGTATCGAGATTTAACAGATGATGTGTACATGAATCGAAATGTGATCGCACAACCCATAAAATTACAGGTAGATGAAGATTTACCCATAATGGAGCACCTAGAGGAGGATTGGGCGTCTATGGGCACCGTGGTCTATAGTATGGGAAATCTAGTCTACGAATAGATCATGAATTGAATCGATAGTGTTACTTTAGGTATTCACAATATCTTGATCCTTTTCATGTGATTCTTTCATACACATGCAATGAAGATTCACGTGTAAAATCCCATACAAAGAATCAAAATCCTAAAAAAAAGATTCATATGAAGGGGTCGAACCGACCATAGCGCCAATAAGGTTAACTTACATATAAACGAAGGCACTACATTCAAGACTAAATCTAGTTATGGTTGCTTGTGTGTGAAATTTTGTGCCTAGGGTGTTCTAGCGCTAATGACACATAGATAGGGGAAATAGCCATATGTAAAATGTAAATGGTGGATGGAATAGAATGAATACAACCCTTCCTATGTAGTATGTGTGATGCAATGATTCCGAAATATAGTCTATTTTCCTTAGTAGATAGATGGCCCTTGGTTGTAGATAGTCCTCCCATACGATAGTGAGTATGTTGAGTTTATATAGGGATCTCTTGGTCAAATATCATCACTAATGACCCAACATTCTAACTAGTATATAGGGGAATGAGAGGAAAAATTACAAATACCAACCTCAAAATCTAAATTAGATGCAAGTTATGCCATGACTAGGAACCTAAAATGAGGACCGTGGCACCTATGGGTGCCCCAAGATTACTACCCTAGGCACCCTAGTAAAAGACTAGAGATGAAAATCATGGAAATAACAATACCCGAGACTCATTGAGAGAGGACCAAAATTATGTGAACAAATTACAATTGCACACAAAAAATGATGACGCCAACTAACTAAGTGACGATAAGAATAGGGGATGGGTTATTAGTGAATACATATATTATTCCGAGATCCATATATAAAACAACATAGTCGGCAGTATTATTATAATAGTAAGTGCGTGATTTTTTACTACATTTTCCCCGCTTTATGTTGGTGAGAGGAAAGCTCAGTAACATAAAGTAGATAGAGATGCGTACACAGAGAGAAATATAGAAAATCCCATCCCGTAGTAGAATGTGCAAATGTGGTAGTGAAACCATTCAAAGAGAACTATTAGTTCTCAAAATTTCACCCTAGATATGATCATGAATGACCAATAATTATGAGGAAACATGGGACTGTCTCTTAGTTGTGGGACCTATGGATCGAGACAGGACCTCCGAGGAGAAGGTTTGTTCCTCAACCTATCTTAAGGCTAACACTACTCCTAAAACTGAAATCAAATCCCTACCTAAAAATTGCCTAGGGACCAAGGATAGAAGGAGATGCAAAAAAGGAGAAAAATCCTAAGCTAAAGAAGGAGATAACACCAGAAAAGGGTCGATCACTCTCCATGAAGGCAATAGAAAGAGGGAAAAAAAGGGAGAAAGGGAAAATGAGTTCACCATAGAAAATAACCACGCACATCCAACTTTCTTCACATGAACAACACATGAAATGGATCCCACAAGTAAGAGAGAGCATACATCATGCCAAGAAATGCAAACAGAGAGGCAAGGAGGAATAAAACGTGAGACTAAGGTAGAGAGATAGCTAAAAAATATGATTTTATTGATGAAAAGATTCACAGCTTGATTACATTCATTGAAGAAGGTGAAAATACATTGCGGATGCCAAAATCAAGGACCGAAACCCATGGGAATTTGGCCACCTTTTTAACATGGTGTTGTTATAATAAAAGATCCATCATTTTATGAGCACAACTCTTACGTTTATAGAAAAATAAGGGGAAAAGAAGAGGAAAAAGAGAGGGAATTCAGATTTCAATTTAAACCACTAACATTAATTCCCTAAGAAAGCTGGGTGCCTCAAGTTTTCTATTACAACACCCCATTTCATCAATTGGAGAAAATATGGGTGCACATGTCACATTAAATGTTGTTAGTTGTGTCACCTTGAACTACACCTTTTTGTGTTTTAGATAATTCTTTCACCTTTACGAATATCTATCCTCCAAAAATTAAGAAATATGTAAGGTTTACAAAAATCGGATCCTCGTTTGAAAGATATGGCGATTTTAGTCTCTCGCGAAAAACTTTCATTTTCTTTCAATACGCAGCCTCTCTCCTTTCAGTCTTATGTAGTTTTTACCTTCACGGCTTGATCTTAATTTTTCAATGTCTTATAACTTCGATATTATTTCCTTCCATGCCACGACCTTTGTTAACCCTCTACAACTTTCCCTCTGCGGTGTTGCGTGTCTTCTTTTATCTCACGAGATCTTTGAGTTCCTCTCGTTTACCCACAGTATAATCCATCATAGCATGTATTTGATATAACATCAATATTTTTTTTTAACCATTCACGTCATTCTATTATATTGAAAGCTTACTTGACTTCAACAACTTTACTTCCTTGGCCGTGGTTTCCTAAAATTCTTCCTTCATTCCACTTTGCATTCATAAACTTCTCCTCGGTCTTCATTCTAAGTCTGCGAAGTCCACGTTGTTCTATTTTTGCAAAGTGTGAAAAACTAGACAACAAGAACCATATATCATGCCATACCATGGATCATTTTTTTAATCCATACAATGTAGTACAAAATTTAATGTCATGATGAAGTACATTAAATAAGAGTGCTAATTAGAAAGTAAGATTATTTTGTGATTTGAAACGTGTATGATGATGATGAGATGGGGTAGGCGGTGTATAATTCCCAACATGGTTGTGTATATACAAACAATCAACCGTGATTCTTTAGGCATCATGCCTCCGGATGAAGAGTGGAGGAGAAAATGTGTTCTTCTCTAGTCTCTAACTACATCCTCAAGATCTAGCAGCTCTGGGACGACTCAAATAAAATTTTGTGGTTTTTAGATCCTGATAATTTTGATCAAACAATTGACCCATATAGGAGTCATATAGGATAGACACTCTTGTCCCGACTCCACGGTTTTCACCACAATATAATGGTTTCTAAGTTAGGTCATCTAGAAGTGAACGCGAAGTGTATGATGGCTTCCAAGTTAGGTCATCTGGAAGCAAGCTCAAAATGTAGAATAACTTCACATGTTAGACCATTTGGGAAAGTAATGCATTTAACTCCCAAGTTATCTCATCTGGGAGGTTGATTGTGTTAAACTTGTATTGATTCAATGATATGATTTTGATTGTTAGAGGTTAAAACGTGCTAGTTGATTGATTGATTGATTGGTTACCCTTGAGAGATTTTACGCTAGTTTCCCCATGTTAAGTCATTAGGGGAATGGTTAGAGATTGATGAATAATCACATGGAAATTTTTAACACTTGTTTCCCCAGTTAGGTCATTAGAGGGAAATGATAAATTTTTCATAGAGGAATTTTATGTTTGTTTCCAAAGATTAGGTCCTTAGGGAGAATTAATGGTGAAATGTCACATAATTAATTAGGAAATTTTTGAAAATGATGAGTTGATAGTATTGACTAATCACGTGGTAATATAAGGGGAATTATAGCATGACCCCAATGATATGTCCCCACTTTCGGGAAAGGGTAAGTGATGACAAGAACAAATGCTAAGCCCAAAGTAAGCATGAAATAGATAGAAAGTGATAAAAATTGCAAAAATTGTAGAATTTACACGAAAAAAATTTCCAGAGATATAACGCACACAAAATTTTTATGGTATGGTGGTAGGTGGAATTCTAAAAGTAATTCCCCAAAATCGGTATGAATTGGAGTAGAAACTCTCAAGATATGAAAAACTAGTGTGGTGTGTATTAGTTGTGATAATAAGTGCAAAATAATGACTATAGTAAAGTAGGTGATGAAAAAGTAACTATAAGTAGTGAAATGAAAAAGTGTTTAGTCACTTCATTTGTTGTTTATGTGATTTTTAGAGTGAGCATGAAGGGAGTGAAAATTCCACAAGTGATATTAGTACATCCTAGTTGGTTTGAGACCATGGTGAGCACCGTAGCATCACCCACAACCACGAGACTTGGTAAGCGCATTTTTTTGAAAAATAGATAGTGTAGTAGTCTTCTATATTAATTTTTTTACAGATATGAGATTTTTATGTTTCTCAAAGGCATTGTTACTTGGACAAGAGAAATGAGGGTACTAGGGACCCCAATGACAAGAGTGCCCAAATTCGGGTGCTAGTATCCTGCGTTTAGAATCCCTAGTCCACAATGTTTTATTTGGTGTATAATGGTGAAAATTTGATTTCTAGTGTATAGAAATGTGATAAGAAAGTGTATTTGGGTTTTATAGTCTTATAAAATCATTTTGGTTTCATTTTTGGTGTGTAGAGGGATATTCACTTGACCGAGTTTTGTGGTGGATAAGTACTTTTCTTGTATTAGGGTTGTCAAATGAGGATTGAGATGTTATGAATTGTTTCTTCCTATAGAACATAGCATGGATGGGGGATGAGCCTCACAATATGCCCATGTTGACTTCATTGTGTAAGAGCTTTGTTCGGATAAGTGTTTTTTTTTTTCCTAATGGGAAAATGACTGTTATTTTGGAGGATGTATATCGTATACTAATATTTCTAGTTGTTAGAGAGAGAGAGAGTACATGTTATATCATTGGAGGATGTGGAGAGGAAGATGTGAGATACAAGACAATATTTTGTGGGGACTCAAGTACCGCTAAGCCCCATGTCGATCTTTATGTTATCTTATGGTCAAGGGTTTTGTACTTGTAAAATTTCATAGATATTGTGATTGCTTCATCTATAGATATAGAAGGAGGTAGTGTACGTATATTTTATAAGACGAATGATATATGTTGGTAGATAGAAGATGAGGGCACTAGATAAACGCTTTCATGGTATGTGTTGGCCCACCTATATATAGATCTATATAGGGTTACTCATGATGAGGATGGAGGTGGGATAGGACCTACTACACCATTCCACATATGAAATTTTTAGCATATAGCCATAATGAGACCAATTTGAGGTCCAAGTGGAGAGTGCGCTAGGCCAAATATATACGAGAGGATGTAGATTAATATTAGTGGGTGTAATATGGACACATATACCTACAAGAAAAGCTGATAGATAGCATGGGGCATGATGCATTTACATGGATGTGATATCGTGATTATAGGGGATGGCCATAGGATGTTGTCGAGTTACGGTGCATAAAAAGGACTATGTGGTTAGAGGATCGATTTCTAGGCATGGATACATTTTATCAAGATAAGAGAGTATCACAATAGTTCAATATGGATCATGATGTGCCCCTAGATCCATATACATGGTTGAGAGCTATCGAGCACCTAGGAGAGCTTAAACTACACCAGGGCCCGTAACAGAGTAGTTAGTACCCCCAGGCCCAATGAGGTGGATGCGATGATAGAGGCGATTGAGGAAGACAATGTAGGTTGTACGAGAAGAGTAACGTAGGATATTTTTGTTCCCATTATTTACAAGCATAGCAAGGTTACGGAATATAGGAGGAGGGGAGGGGGAACATGCCCCGGACAATGTAGTGGTAGTTGTAGTTGAGTGTAAGTATCTATAGTTGTGTTGTGCATTTTTTTGGCCTATGTGATGTCAATCGTTTTCTAACATGTGTTATGTTTTTGTAGGATGCTTATTGGTCCCTAATAGTAGACACAACTATCTCCACATTGATGTGGAATGTGCCAATGGATGTACTTGATGAAGGTATACTTTAGCGAATGGATGATATAGCGGGTTATCATTCCCATTCATTGGATCCATTTTCCATAGTAGCATAACATGTATGGTGTTATTAGGTGAGAGGGGTGAAGCATGCAAGGAGACTCGATGGCCTAGAGAGGAAGTAGGTTGTGGTCCTATAAAGCACAAGATGTGTTCAAACGATACATGGATTTGTAGTGTCAATGTTTGAGCAATCTACAAAGGTTACCTTGTTGCATATGTAGGTCAAGAGATATGGATGCCATAAACAACGACGTCACATTTGTAGTGGGGCATCTAGTGTGAGAGCTCTCAAAGTACCTAAGAGTGATAACAATCATGAGATCTAATTTATATTATTTTATATGATGTATGGGAGTTGCCCAAAATTAATGAACTGTTTTTGCAATGATGATCATATTCACCATATATGAGTGGCCACATGTTATTTATAAATGTAATAGATTATGTATGATTTGATGTTTATTGTCACATTGTATGTGATGGGTTATATATTGTTCATGTTTGATTGATGTAGATTCGAGTATAATGTTGATCGTGGCAACTAAAATGTGTAATGTGAATGATGATAGATAAAAAAATGTAATATGGTTTGTGAATTAAATTAAATGTAATGTGTAACGCATAATTAGTGTAATGCCTAGGTAGTAAGATAGATGTAAAAATGTAAAATTGTAAAAATAACATGTCGTGATGAATGATAATACAATGTGATCGTAAGAAGATATTATGATAAAAATGGAAGAGGGGGATTAACAATTCTCCCCAACATGTAAATTAATAGTATCATTTAAATACTCAATACCCTTCAGCGATCAAGGATGAGACATGTAAGCAAGAGTGCATCATCTGGAAATGATTGACCACACTATATGAAACAACATAAAGCACGTGATGAAATATTCTTAGAGAAAAACCATCAATAGTTGTGTAACAACCGTAAGAAAAAAAGTGCATCATGGGTGGTTAAGGTGATAAGAATAACCTACCAAAGAACGAGGCGGTGTGAAGTGGTGGAAGCGAAAGATACAAATATGTGCAAAAGCCGAATGTCGTATGGAGTTGTAGTGGGGTACATGAATGTAGAGGGATGTGGAAGCCAATGTGAAGGAGAAACATTATGTGGTGGATATGATGAATGTGACGGGGAGGTGGATGAAGTGAATGTGATGGATGTGATGATGTAGTGGTGTATGGAAATGGTGGACAATTCACATGAGTAATGAAGCTGCGATGGTGTACTTACCATGGACTAAGCAACGAGATAGAGGAGATGACTCATACATAGTGTTAGAGGTAATCTAGGGAGAATGGAATGATGGAATATAATATTCACACTTGGAAATAAGAAAATAAGGAGAACCATGGCTATTAATCTTGTGACCAATATCTCCTAAAGACTCGAGATATGAGAATATCACTCAGTATTATCAAAAGGATCATCACCATAAAATGAAGACACGTGAGAATCAACATGTGATGAATATTTTCTCCGCCGTGACTGAATATGAGCCTAGCATTCTTCCTCCATAGGTCTGTCCTCTTGAATAACGAGGATGTCAAGAAAAGAAGGTGGATATCCCCTTCACCAAGGCCTCATTCTTATTTTGGTCTAAAGAATAAAACCTATCATCCCTAATCAAGTCAAGGATCAAGATTCTGACTAAGAAACCCTTGCTTCTCACCTCAATAAAATCAAGAAGAATAAAAATTGTGTTGATCTCGATGAGGGTGTTGTGGACACCTTGTGTAATATCAAGAAGGGGATTAGGAATTTGGGGAAAGTTATAGTAAGAGGAACCAGGAGCTTGTTGACTGGGAGGCCAGACTAATGAGGGATGAGTCCACAACTGATACCATTCTCACTATCAACAAAAACCTCATATAGGAGCTAAAATATTGTCATCAAAGGATTGAAATCAAGAATAGAATTGGTAGGGGGATTCAAGTAGATTATGTTTTTCAAGAGCAACAAATTTATCAGTTTTGAAACTAGGTTACTTCGATGAGGCCAAAAATACCATAAAGTTGAGTTTGGGTTCTTCTAACATTGATGAGACAAATATTGGTAAAATCCCGAGATATGATTGTGGCCAAAAATAAGGGTAAGTCTCAGGAGGAGGTTAATTTTGGCACTTAGGCGAGGATTAAGAGGTCAAATGCCCAAAAAGAGTCATTATCAAAGTGGTTGGTTCAAAATATGGTTGTCAAGATTCGGGACTGAAGCGGGGATACGAGAACTAATTACAAGATTTTGGAGCCCTTAATTTTTCTCATTACTTTTTCTGGTTTTTATCTGGGTTTAGATATTTACAAAAATTGTTGTTAATATGCAAACTATTTAGTTTGGATCTGTTTTGTGGGATGGTTGGTTGTCAATCTTTCTTTACTTTGCCTCCTTGGCTTTGTTTTTGTTTTTCTTAAAATCGGCTTCTCTTTTGTATGGGGTTTTTTTGTCCCCATTTAAAACCAAACCTTTTTATCTTATCTAAAAAAATGTGACGATAGAATGAGAAGAAATATCATAAGTAGGTGAATCATGAGATGAAACTATAGAGGTGGTTTGAGTGGGAGAAGAATCAATATGCACATGTGAATGATGATCAATACTAAGCATGTAATCAATAAGAGAATTGTATAAAATTTCCTTAGAGATATAAGGAGGATCACTAATAGTTGTATAGTATGGTGTACACTAATTGAAATGTACGGGATCCTCAAAGAATGCTAATGGAAATGGGAGAATCTTCAAAAAAAATAGGAGCATATTGTCAATCATCTAGAAGCTTCTTCCTAAGATGATCGGCATAGGATTAGGATTACCATAAAGATTTGTAAGCTCGGTGATAGCAACCTCATCATACGTAGGATTAGCACGTAAATGAGACATGATGGGATAAGAAGATGAACTATACTTATCCATTAGGGTTTGAAACAGATCCTAGGGAAAAATATTCTAAAGTACGGGTTCACCAAAATGATTAACTAAAATGAGAAATAGTGGATATTTTATCTATAGTTAATCTAAGCGAGATACAAAAATGTGATAACTTATATAAAGTGAAATACCAATGCTAAATAATTTTATTTGATATTTCAATGAAATGAGATAAATGAAATAAGAGGGATAGGGTACTAACCTGAAAATGACTTACCTCATTGTGTGTTGAGATTTAACAGAATGATGTATAGAAGAATTAGGGTGTGATGGCATAACGAGAAAATTGCAGCAGATGAAGATTCACCTAGTTTCGGGCACTGCAGGGGAGGATTGGGTTCTCTAGTCTGCATTATGGGTGTTCTAGTATGG
Organism: Taxus wallichiana var. yunnanensis; assembly: GCA_018340775.1. Taxonomy (NCBI): domain Eukaryota; kingdom Viridiplantae; phylum Streptophyta; class Pinopsida; order Cupressales; family Taxaceae; genus Taxus; species Taxus wallichiana. The sequence continues at coordinate 72,146,502 of CM031237.1, read as the reverse complement.
AAAATAGATCGGGAACAAAATTTGATAGTGTTATTAGGTCTTCACAATGTCTTGATCCTTGTCATGTGATTATTGAAATAACTTCGCCGATGATGTCGTAAACATGCATTGAAGATTCATCTACAAAACCCCATAAAAAGCATCCAACACCAAAAAAATAAATATGCATATGAAGGGGTCATACTAACCTTAGTAGCCATAATGGTGGAGTTATAACTAAGTGCTCAACTACATTCTAGAAGAAATGTAGTTTTGTGTGCTTGTGTTTGAAATTTTGTGCCTAGGATGCCCTAGTGCCAATGACACTAAGATATGGGGAAATAACTAGATGTAAAATTCAAATGGTAGATGGAATAGAATTAATACAACCCTTCTTATACAATATGTGTGATGTAATTATTCCTAAATGCAATCCTTTGCATTAGCAGATAGATAAACCTTAGTTGTAGTTAGTCCACCCATAATATAGTGAGTATGTTATGTTTATATAGGGATCTCTTGCTCAAATTTCAACACTAATGACCCAACATGCCCACTAGTACCTACAGAATGAGAGAAAAAATTATAAACACCAACGTCAAAACTTTAAATTAGACACAAGTACTTCCGAGACCAGGTGCCTAAAATAAGGATAGGGGTGCCCATATGCACCCAAGTACTACCCTAGGCACCCTAATCGAGAGACTAGAAACAACAATCAAAAAAGTAACAACACCAAATACTCACCGAGAGACAACCAAAACTATGTGAACAACTGATGACTATGCAAACCAAATGACGCTTACAATAAATTATCTAATGACAGGACAAGGGGATGGGTCATTAATGAATACTTTTCTTACGCAAAATCCATATATTAAACAACATACTTGGTAGTTTAATTATAATAGCAAGTTCTTGATTTTTGACTACACTAAGTGTATATGGAGGTTTACTAGATAGTATAAGGTGTGGAGTGATAGAGGAGATGACCAAAAATATTAAGTGCGAGAGAATGTAAGAAGGGGTTAGAGATAAATAGGGTTGGAGTGAATGCAAAGGGGGCTTAAGAGATCAAATTTTAGTATAGTGCAATAATAAACCATTTAATAGATGGATAATAGAATATTGAAAATGATGGTATAAAATTGAACACATTTTCACCTATGTGTGGTAATAGGTAACATCTAGATAAAAAAATCTATATAATTATGCAAATGGAAAACTAGCATGGATTAAAATCACATACAATTTTCATCAGCTACTAGGATTGGGAAAACTTTTTATCTAAAACTTTGAGGGTAGTCAAACTTGAAATTGGTAGTGGGAAAACTAGGAAATCGAATGGGATGTGGGAAAATGTGGAAACATACGTGAAACAATTTTTACTATAGGGGAAATCGTCAATGCAACAAACAAGTTACTTAATGTAATTTGTGAATAATTTCAATGGTTTAAACATTAAGTCTAGTAATATTCAAAGTTTATGGAGTAATATTTCATAAAGGTAAAAACATGCAAAGTTATATGTGTTTTGGGTGATAGAAAAGATACATGAAAATTGAAAGTATTAAGATAGAAATAAAATATAATTTTGTGATCACACAATAACATGGGTGCATACAAATAATTATGTGTTCATGTGATAAAATGGGTGTGTAAATTGGATGCACAAGAATAAAATATATTATCATAAAGTGTTGATATGTTTGAGGTTGATTCTATAATGTTTTAGGAGTTTGTGATCTCTTTTCCCTCCAAAATCTATATTTCAAAAAGTTGAAATTCTACAATTTTGTGTGTGAAGTCCAAATAAGGCCAATATGTGTGTAAATGGCCAAATAAGGGATAGGGGAGTTAGCTTTGAAATATTTCAAGAGGAAGAGATAATCTCCCAATCATTTCAGCAAGAATAGGAATTTTGAACTACTTTCCAGGTCAAGAAGTTGGTAAGATATCTAGAGAAGTGGTTGAAAAAAAATAGGGATGATTTGTTTTGATGCGCCAAAGTTGGATTTTAGCCTCATATATGTAATTATCCATGTAAGATGAGTGGAATGGGCATGATTAATCATAAATAAAATTATTTTTAATATTTTAAGTGAATTCATGTTGTATTTTACAAGGTTTACATGTTTTCCTCTATACATGCTTTGCAAACCTTGTACATGCCAAGAGCTTGAAAATGACAGTTAAGGTATTCAAGCTTGGGAAATGACTCAGTAATGTATGGATAATTTGAAAGACATCATTACAAGTCTAATTCAATTTATTTGGGGAATTTAATAATAGGTATAATCTCTATGGACTCAATTTCTTACTCGCTTACCTTCAAAATAGGGATTTCTTGATCTCATAGTCCGTACAAAGGAAACTTCCAAAATTTGTAATCATCTTTTCCTAGTGTCATTTATCACTGTTTTTACATTTGTAGATTCAAATTCTACATGAAAACATATTTTCATGGTGTTGTGCTTTAAATACCTCTATGAGACCTAATTAGGCCTATAAAGCAACAGGAAAAGTGACATTTCTTCCAAAACAACACAACATGCACTTCACATATGTTGTGTAGCTTCATAATTGGATTCTAGATTCATAATGGGTTTTTATTTTCCAATAAGTATGAAATATTTATCATCAAAAATAATATCTTTAAGGACTACAAGCCATTAGCCTTTCCTTTGAAGGGAGTATGGGCCTGATGACAAGGTTCTATGATTTTGAGCTTTGATATTCATTAGCATAGATGAGTGTATGGTGCGAGTGAGTGTGTTAGGGGTGAAAGTCATATATGAATACATTTTTTCCTTTTCAATAATATGTATATGTTGTAATGGTTAAGTGTTTGTAAGGTCAATTAGTCTATGTTTGGTTGATCAACCATAAGAGCATCATTCAACATCAAGGAGAGTGTCGGAGACTATTAAAGGGTGATGTTGTACGCCTAGATGTTGCATTCCTATACCTTCATGTTACAAAATATTTTGACATTATTAATAAATTGTAATATTATTAATAATGAGTTAATACAACTCATATTAATAATATAGTTAATAGTTGTGTGTGAGTGAAGTTGTTGAATAAACAACTCACGTAGCTATTTTGGTGTGTGAGATAATAAAGGAATGTGAGAGATATCCTAAGGGTAAGACTAAGAGATTCATGAAGAGAGATATGAGGGATTTATAATGAGTGTTGACTCCACCTTTGTCGGAGATCAAAATACTATAAATGTAAACTCTATCAATGTAATTTATATCACCAATGAATTCAGTTTCTATATTTTATTATTTGGTGTTTTTATATTATATTACATTTCTTATCGGTAGTATATCGGAGAAATATCTGGTCTTAGGATGTGATGGGAGAATGAATTCATGTGTTATACTCCAACTGTGAATTTGTAGCAGCTCCTAAGCATTGTATTGGCACAAAGGAGCTAATAATCTGCTCACGTCAAGTTCAAACTATGAACTATTTATTGCATTACAGTTGTTCATGATTCATACTTGTTCCAGTGTGATTAATCTCTGTATCTTTATATGTCCTGTGTGTGCATATCTACTTGTCAATTACGGAGACAAAAGGCTATGGTGCTTTAACTTGGCATGCAGAACTGGTGTGACTCCTATTGTTGTTGAGCATGAGAAGATTGAAAAGAAATCCATAATGTTACTGGTATTCGAGGTGCTAGTAATCCGTGAAGGTGTATGACAATAAAATAAAGTCTTGAGAATATTTGTTCTCCTTGTGCCCTCTTGTAAGTACCCACACATCTTCATCTTATTTTTCATAAGTATTATTTATGGATCTATGGTCTTCAACATGTCCTATACACCTATAACAACGCCTATCATGCAAAACTAATTACCAATGATCTGATCAAGTCCCTACACTATCATAACACCACATATCGCCACCATTAAATCCTCCTAATAGAGGAAACCGTATCGGGCCATAAGTGAAATCAAACCACTAAAAACATATTATCTTGTACAAGTGTTAGCAGTCCTTCCACGTGCCCGTAACCTTCTTCAAACAATATTAAAATCATGATTTCCTTTAAATTATTGATATGATTCCACACAGACTCACCCTTTACATTTTATATCTCAACCACTTTTCCTTCCACATCAAGCTCTAATTAGATCTCGACACTTGCATTGAATCTTTTGTTGCCTCAAAGGCATTGGGTGACCATACATGCATGGAATAGTTTGTCAACAATATGATAGAGTCATTTTCTCATAGTCATCTCGGTTTTATTCATGGTTCACCATGATGCATTAAGATTTGAAGTTACATTTTCCTCTTGTGTATTTGAAAAATGAGAAGTGGAAAGGTGTCAAATAAAAAAAATAGTCTTTTCTTTATTAAAAAAATATCTTGAGAATCATAAAGTCATGTCATCATTTTAAATTCAATAAGTGTTGTTGGTCATTATATGTATTTGTCATCCTTATTGTATTGTAAAGGGTCAATGTAGAGGTCAATTACCAAGAGAGTAATTTAAAGTCAAGTGTTATTCAAGTTTCAAAATTATTTAAATTTTTTGTTTAGTATATGTCATCTTGTCAATGTCGTGATATCGATTCATCAAAAGTTATGAAAAAAATAATTGCCTCATAGACGCATTTTCGTTGCCCGACGTCCAATTTTTGGGAGAATAAGATGAATAATATTATAGTTCTGATGATAATTTTGATGACTTCAAAGAAGGAAAATGTGTAGGGAGCGCGTCCAAGGTGCTTCCTCAGACCCTAGAAGGGGTGCTGCCCCTTGACCCTCTCGGGGGCTACCGCCCTAGACCCCACTTCGAATTTCAGAACCAAAGTGAATATTTTTGGGGAAGATGCATCGACAAAAGGTGGTGCAAATTTGAGCTTCAACATCCAATTTTCTAAGTAATAAGCATGATTCATTGGAGGATGGAGGTAATGGAGGAAGGATTTTAATCAACGACCTCTCACCACCACAGTGACAGGGCCACACAAAGAAGTTGTGGCGGTGTATGTATGTGTGTTTTCTTTTATTTCAAATTTTCAATATGATTTCAGAGTTCCTGTTTGAATAAGTGAAATGTTCACATTGAGGGGGAACATAAACATGGTCTCGACTTTTATTTTCCCTCTATTCAATTTGTATTTAGTAAGCAGTGGTTCCTACATATTCCTTAAAGGAAAGACATAGTGGATAGATGAAAGCACAAAGGAAAAGTAGCAACATGATTTTTGGGTTGTTGGTTGTCCTGTAAAACCATCCTTTGTTTTAGGTTGTTGGTTTTCCTATAAAACCATCATTTTTAAGGTTGTTGGTTGTCCTTGTAAAACCATCCTTGCAGGTTTGTTGGTTGTCCTACAAAACCATCCTTGCGCTTTGTTGGCTGTCCTAAAAACCATCCTTGCAGTTTGTTGGCTGTCCTAAAAACTATCTAGATAATGAGCACACATGGACAACAAGCTGTAGAAGGAAGTGTGATTATTGTTTCTATAATGTCAACATTATGGGAGTGTATATTAGGAATTACTAATGTTAACAATAGTGAAGTGAATGTTACAAATATATTTTGACATTATTAATAAATTATAATATTATTAATAATGAGTTAATAAAACTAATATTAATAATATAGTTAATAGTTGTGTGTGAGTGAAGTTGTTGAATAAACAACTCACATAGCTATTTTGGTGTGTGAGATAATAAAGGGATGTGAGAGATATCCTAGGGATAAGAATGAGAGATTCATGGAGAGAGATATGAGGGATTGAAGATGAGTGTTGACTCCACCATTGTAGGAGATCAAACACTATAAATGTAAACTCTATCAATGTAATTGATATCTTGAATGAATTGAGTTTCTATATTTTATTATTTGGTGTTTTTATATTATATTACATTTTTATCACTTCACCAAAATTTATGTAATAATGTTAAGAAAAGATGTTTGAAATGTTGGGTCCCATTGGAATATTATAAACAAGGAGAGGACCCTGAGTGGATAAATATATGAATATTATATGGATAGAGATATGTGAATATAAAATGAAATTTTGTATATACCATCAATTTGATATTCCAAGCATCTTAATATACATACCCTTGTAATATACTAGTGAGAACATCGAAGAATATTTCCATATCTACTTATGCATACATACGTGAGAAATGTAGGTATTTAAACAATACATGAAAGGGACTCTTTAAATAAATGAAACTCACATATAAGGAATAACTTGTACATAAGCCAATGGTGTTTCTATATTTTGGGTTTTATACCTAGGAATTATCATAAAAACAAATGGAGGAATGTAAGTGTGTGTTTGTTTGTTTTTTGTGTGTGTGTGTGTGTTTGTGTGTCCTTATTAATCTTAAGAGATTTATGGGGATTGTGTCATAGATGTAATTTTTACATATATGGTAGGTGATAGAAGTAGTAAATCAACATGATGGCTTCACCTATAAGCGTGTGTGTGTGTGTGTGTGTGTGTGTGCGCGTGCGCACATGCATGTGTGTGTGTCCTTATTACTCTTGGGATATTTTTCAGGGATGGTGCCATGTATGTCATTTTTACATATATGCTAGGTGATTAAAGTAGTAAATCAACATGACGGCTTCACCCGTAAGTGTGTTTGTGTGTGTGTGTGTGTGTGTGTGTGTGTGTGTGTGTGTGAGTGTGTGTCCTTATTAATCCTGGGATATTTATTGGGATGGTCCCATAGATTTCATTTTTACATATGTGTTAGGTGATAGAAGTAGTAAATCAACATGATGGCTTCACCCATAAACATGACCTAATGACATTGAAATACTAAATACCATGACGACGATAACCTTGATATGTATGCACAATAAAATAAAATAAATTAGTTATTTATGATACCCAAGAGAACTAAGAGGTGTGACAAAAGAGCATAAATTTTATATGGTCTATGTTACTTATTAACCAAAATAAGCCCACACTTATTTTGGGTCAACTAACAAATTTTTTTCCCTTTTGTGCTTTAATCCCTTTTTTAACATATTTTAAGCACTTAAGTCCCCCTGAAGGCATCTTTGTCGGATAGGAAATTTCTTCCCATTTCCAGAGATATAAATAAGTCCTCCTAAATCCTCATATTTTGTAAGTTATGGGCCAATGGGCCTTAGAAAGATTTTTTTGTCAAAAGCGGGTCGGCAGGCCTAGGGAAGATTTTTTCACATGAAAATGTGGATGGCAGCCCAAGGTTGAATTTTTTCCAAAGCGGGTTTACAGTGTCTCATGAGGTCTTTGGAACCTTTACACTTTTTGCAAATGACGCAATTTTCAAGTGCTAGCCCGCGAGCCCGTGGGGACTCATCGGCCGTTGAAAATTCACAAACCCGTGGAAGGCTCCATGTGTCCAATCGGTGCAACACCAAGGTGGGTCCAAAAGCATGTCTCTAAAAGAGTGCTCAACTTCCATGTGTCCCAGTAAGTAAAATAGGAGAGAGAATGGGCCCAAATCGACTAAGTACGAGTAGAGTCAGAGAAGGTGCCACATATCAACTTGATGCAACTTTAAAAAAGAACCCAACACGGAAACACAAATGACCACCAAGCCTTCATGTGTCCTGTGGTCCGAGAAAGACATCAACCCAAATTGGCTAAGTATGCAGAGTGATCGAAGGCGCCACATGTCTCAACGGTGCAATTTCAAGGGTGCGACCCGAAAGGCGGTCCCAAACGAGCACTAGCTCGCCACGTGTTCATTGTCTACAAAGGTAAAGTCAACCGTTGAAAATTCCAAGATCCTACAGAGGTTACCACGTGACTTGTCTCGTGAAACTTCAAAAGTAAAATCTAGGGGCAGTTTCCAAATGAGCGCAAAGCATCCATGCGTCTCGGAGTCGAGCACACGTGTCTCCACCAACAAGAGGAACTAGGGAAAATTAAAAGGAACACGAGAAGAGCCCAGTAGAGGCCGCCACATGTCAATCGACGCAATTTCGAAGTGAAATGCAGGAGAAGAATCTTCAAGATGCGCGAGGCTACCACGTGCACCTTGTATGGGCAAACTCTTTTAAATTTTTAGATTGCCATATATTTGGATTGGAAGCTTAGTTTTGAGTGGGAAAGGACACGTTTGAAAGTGTAGGCACCTATAATTATGCCCAAGAAATTTAAATACTTAAATTGCGCTAATTATCCCCTTTCTCGCAAATCAACGACATATCATCAAAACCACTCATTTTCCCTCATATCATCATTTATTAATTACACTAAGCTAATTAATTAAGTTTCATATCCAACAAATACCCTAATTAACGACCTTCCGTTAATAAATCACCCCTTCTACTTAGACTAATTAATTATTATTAATTAATTTGCTTTCCCTTCCATTTAACCAATAAATCAATATTTAATTGATTTAATCCCCTTATAATAGCCTAAATCGCACTAATATTCCTCTAATTGGCTTCGATAAGCTTGCAGACTTACCTATTAATTAATCACCTTTGATTAATTAAAATACCCCAACTCCCATGACTTGCTAAACATGTATTAAACCCTTTTAAAGTAAGGTTACCTTTAATAAAGCAACCTTATCCATTCCTAATCATGTTTTACCTTTATCCCACATTCATGAGAATGTGTTGAATCCTTTATCCTTTGGGCTATATAAAGAGCCCTCCACCTACCTTTTACTTACACCTAAACTTTCTAAGATAGCAAATGCAAAGCATATAGCAAAGAGACTAAGAGCTTGCACCTTTCCCTTTTAAGAGTTAATCATCTTGAAGAGTTAAGCCTCTTTCTTAAAGTGCTTGGGTCATATGGGAGGTGTCAAAAGGGTCTTGTAGCCCAACTTTGATTAGCCCCTATTCCTAGGTTCTTGGAACATTAAGGACAACTATTTTCATAGCCATGGAGCTTACTTAGGTCCATTCATTTATTTGTTGTTAGAGAATAGAGGAGTTTAGATATTTAGCATTGTTAGTTTAAAAGTTTGTATTGATGAATGCTAGCATCTAACCCTTGTTTAATTCTTATCATAATGGTCTTTATGCTTTGTTTTAGCTAAATTGTAGAACTATTTTAGGTGGTAGTTCTTGTTTCATTTGATTTAGCATTAAGCAAAGTATACATGCACACATTTGGCACGCTCGGTGAGACATACTCCATTTTCCTTTGCACTTAATTTCAATTTTTTGTAGTTAAGTTTTATTTTTGGTTACTAACCCTCTTTTACACATGTTGATCTAACTTGTTTTTTTTAACATGTTTTGTTGAGTTTGCATGTGTTGGGTATTCCTTGTAGGTATGAAGGAGGTGAAGTGCTGTCAAAATTGGAATTGAGGGGAAAATTTCAAGATTTCTCCATGTTTTCATTTTTAGAGCTTACTTTTTTAACATTTTACATGCTAGTTTTGTCAATTTCTTGAAAATTTTCAATTCTTGAGCATGTAGGTTAGTGTTTGATAGTGACGAGTCTTCTATTTACATATTAATGTGGTGGGTTGCTGTCAAAATTTAATCTTGGTGAGAAAATTTGAAGATTTCATCATGTTTTAATTTTTAGAGCTTACTTTTTCATCATTTTACATGCTAGTTTTGTCAATTTCTTGAAAATTTTCAATTCTTGAGCATATAGGTTAGTTTTTGATAGTGCTGAGTCTTCTATTTACATATTAATGTGGTAGGTTGCTGTAAAAATTTAAATCTTGGTGAGAAAATTTCAAGATTTCATCATGTTTTCATTTTTAGAGCTTACTTTTTCATCATTCTACATGCTAGTTTTGTCAATTTCTTGAAAATCTTAAATTCTTGAGCATGTATGTTAATGTTTGATAACGTTGAGTCTTCTATTCATATATTAATGTGATGGGTTGTTGTCAAAATTGAATCTTGGTTGGAAAAATTTTCCCATTTTGTAGATTAAGGGACGGTTTTTTTATATTTTTGATTGCATGTCAAGTGCACACCCATGAGCATAAGAACATATGCGTAACCCATCTTCCGAAGGCCATAACGCGTTTTCCCAAACTCGAAATGACTCCATTTTTTTGCGTTGGAAAGGTATTGAAGTTAAATATGCAATGAAAACATAAATTTGGGATTTATACTTATAAAAATTATAGTTTTTTTGTTGTTTTAAAACTGGTCATTTTCTAACATGTCTAATGTTTTGATGAATGTTGTATTTCCATGCTTACTTGATTTAGACCAAAGCATGTGTATGCTCTTCTCTTGCACCTTTTGGTGATCTTGAGAATCAAAAACAACTTTGATCTCTATCTTGTTAACATTGGGATTAAAATTGGAAACTTCATCTTTCACTTTTGGTTTAAGGGAATGAACCTTTTACAAAGCATTTTTCAATGGTCCTTTGATTTGAAGTTTTCCATTTCTATATAGTTGGGATAAAGTTTGTGTATGCTCTTCTCTTGCACCTTAGGGTGATCTTGAGAATAAAAAGTAACTTTAGTCTTCATTTTATAACATTTGGTGAATTGGAAACTTCATCTTTCACTTTTGGTTTAAAGGAATGAACATTTATCAAGAATTTTGTATGGCTCATTGATTGAAAAGATTTTCTTTACTTTTTAGCTGGATTATTTGTTGTGTATGCTCTTCTCTTGCATCCTTGGATGATCTTGAGAATCAAAAGCAACTCTTAATCCTCTTTTAAATAATGTGATTTTCTTGGAGAACTACTAATGCTTGAGTACAGGACCTAAAAACGCTTGTCAAAGAAAGGAGGAACCAAAACAAAATAAAAAACTACTAATACAGTTGTTGTACATGTTACCAAAAGGTGTTCAAGAAAACCACACCTACTTAAAAAGATAAAAAGAACAACATATTCAAAACACTGTATTGCAGGTTTTCGGAAAAGGGTATGTCCCTCTCCGCTCAACTGGAACATAACCCCTTTGGCATAATGCCTTAAGCTACAACAATGGGGGTGGTTCCAGGAACCCCAAAGTAGTCCACGCAAGAGGGAACCTTGTGGACGAAATGGGAAGTGCTCCGCACTACCTACTTGACTAGTGATTCCTTTGTGAGATAGCATTACAAGTTGTCTGTTGTGGCAACCCCAATGATAGTACACGTAGACGCACTAGTTGCCTACTGTTCTTGAAGGGGGTAAAGTAAAGTCGAGATACTCTCAAACTAGTCAGTGTGACTTTTTGGGTAAATCATGCTCACTCATGGCAACTTTGTAACACCTAGGGCGAGAGAACCACCTAGGAGAATATACTTTGGCCAGGAGCCCACTTTGACCATTTTAAAACAGTGTTGAGTTGTGAACCTTCTTTTTGAGAAACGTGTGACGTATTACTTTCGCCTAGTTTTTACTTGCCTTAGGGCAAGGTGAAACTCTACCAAAGTGAGGCTAGCATTTTTCGTCATTTTTTCTTGATTTATTTCCTTCATATTATTTTGACACTTTGTTGATCAAAAGAGGTGTGATTACCTTTGTGTTTCCATTTGACTGTTTCTCTCACTTTTATGTTTGTTTACGCCCATCCATGTTTGTGGCTGGGTTAGTTAAATGTCTAAAGTGAGTGGAGGCATTTTCACGTCATTTGGTAGCCATTTTGATCTTGATACCCATGTCAAGATCGTCATTGTAGTTAGGCATGGTTCATCACCATGCGGACTTCCATAGAGGAGTTAGCTTGTTTGTCTCGTATCATTACAATTTCGATATTTACGTCTTGTTTCTTGTAAACTCGACATAAATACCTATATTGTACGGTTACGCTACACACATTCTTAACTATTCCTAGCTATACTTTGAGATTTTTAGTTCGGTTTTATTATTACCTCGATTTCAAAAGGTGCTAGGAACTACCATTTGTGCATGTTATATCAATAACACCTCGATATCAATACTTCACTTTCTTGCAAAGTGGGTTAACAAATCTTGGTGATATTGTTGTGTCATTCACAAATCGTAATTGACACTTTTTGAGATATAGGTCTTAATCAGACTTGAGCTTGCTCATTGTATATCTTAAATGGGAGATCGCATTTAACTTCGTGTATTTACTTACGTCTTGTTCATTCCTTTGAACTTGGCATAAGTGGAGACATCTTGTTAATCATCTCGCATCACAAATTACTTTAAAACGTAGTCTAGGAGGTACTTCATTTGATTAAGTTTTGATACCAAATGATTTTTTCATTGGTGACTTTATCATTCTATCACATTGGTATTCTCACACTATTAATTTACTCGTAACACGTACATCTTGTGTTTCAATTAGGGGTAGTCATTGAATTTTGAACAAATCTACAACTTACCTTAGTGAAACTTATCATGAAAACATGGCTCCCAAGACACGTCTAGGTTTAAAGAAACAAACATATGAGGAACAACAGGCACAAGCTTGGGAAACCTCTAATAGACAAGGGTCAAACCCATTTATCGGACATGATCTAGGACCACTATTTTCTATAGAAAAGGAAATAGAAGAAATGGTCGACCATAGTGGAAACGAATTAGAATCACCACACGTAGGCTTTGATTTTGACCCCACTCTACTAGATGAGTTTCTCCTTAGAAATAAAGATAGAGTTTTGGCACAGGTCATGGAATTAGGGGCCAAATTGCCCATCGAGAATGAACCAATATTACCTACAAATGACACTACTAAGGAAGAATGCCCCTTATCAATATGGAAGATATTTTAACAGTGGGCATGCTTCCACTTTGCGTAAAATGATAAAGTGGTAGGGCATAGAATACCCCTCATCAAAGTGCCACTAAGAAACAAGATAGAACATGAGACAGGGGAAGAACCTCCACAATACGAAGAGGAAGAACCTTTAGAAGAAGAAGACACAAACCAAGTCACAATCCAACAACAACTCAATAACCTAAGCCGACAACTAGCTTTGCTTACTTTCTAGGTACAGAAAGACACAAACAAGAATGTTTAAAAGTCAAAGCCTAAGTTTAGAATCCACAAACTCCATCGAGAAAACCAAGGAGAAGAAGACACAGGGTATCATCATGTACACATCCCCGCTTCTCCCACTAAAGAACAATTGCTCGCACAAGAAGTGCAATCTATGAAAGCAACACTTGTGAGCATACAAGAAAGCAATATAGGGAGTATTAGGAAATACCAATATGAAGAACTATGCCCCTATCCTTTTGACAAGACAATGACCCTTCAACCCTTTCCAAAGAAATTTGATATGCCAAAGTTTGACAAATACAAAGGAAAGGGAGACCCAAGGGATCATGTTAAAGATTTCTACATGGCATGTCAAGAGGTGTCTTATAGTGATAATTACCTCATCAAAATTTTTCCTAAGAGTCTCGGAGGTCAAGCATTGGAATGGTTTACGCGCTTACCACGAGGATCAATTTTCACCTGGCCAAAATTGGTGGAAAGATTCGTGCGTCATTTCTCGTATAACATAGAGAGTGACATCACCATGGAAGACTTGTGCGGCACAAAACAACACCCAAATGAGACCTTCGCTAGCTTCCTCCAACGATGGAGAGGGATAGCTAGTCGCTTCCCTTGTGGTTTCCCTGAGAAGCAACTGGTCAGTATTTTTGTCCCTAATCTCAACCCAAATATAGCTTTCCACCTCCAAATGCATTGTGTCCACACCTTTGAGGATGTTATCGAAAAAGGGATTCAAATAGAAAAGGCTCTCATTGCCAAAGGCACCCTCAAAACCCAATCTAAAGACAACCAAAGTGTCAAACCCGCTGAAAATCTGAAGATCTTTAACAAAAACAAAAACATGGTGGGAGACAGAATCACTGATTCCAAATGTGTTCGAATAGTCCAAACCAGTCAACCTTTTAAACTGACCAAGGGCCCAATTCAACCACCACCAAAGCGACGAACATCCACCTCCCTCAATGAGCCATTGTCCGTCATACTAAAACAGTTGGATGCGGCCCACATGATGACCTATCCTACAACGCAACCATTTGATGACAACGCTCCTAAACCTTCATGGTATAAGGAGCATGAATATTGTGAAATGCATCGCGTTAAAGGTCATAAAATAGACAAATGTTTGCGACTTCGCCACTATATTCAAGACCTCATTGACAACGGGGAGATAGAGGTGGATAACCCTAGCCACATGCAAACACCTAACGAGAAAATGGGGATTTATAAGGAACCATTCCCCAAGCATGATAAGTCGGAAAAGGTAAAACCGGATCGGGAGAGTCATCCCAAACCTATAAAGCCATGAATTACTTGTATACCAAGAGAGATAACAATCATTACGATTCACTTATCGGATTTATTCACTCCCTTCTGACCGTCAATAACACGATCCGGATTAAGGGAAAGGATGCGTACTTTGCAGAATAGCAAGGCGCGCCCGCCTCGTAATTCCGAACCCCTCTTCGTCGAACCCGCATACTTGGTAAGTATAACCTTTTAGAACAACTTGAGAAGACGTCTGCTAATATTTCAATCTTAGACCTTCTCAAGATTTCCAATGTACATAAGGACATCTTGTATCAAACTCTTCAGGGGTTGGGAGTTCCTTTAGAAGTCGATCCCGCGTACCTTCAAGCCGCGGTGGCAAACCAAGTGAGCATCTCACTTTCAACCATAGGGAAGTCCCTATTGAGAATCCTACACATAATCTTCCCTTATACATTGAGGTAGTTTTTACCCACAGCAAAATCAAACGGGTGCTTATGGATAACGGATATGGATTGAACATCTACACACTTAAATTAGTCAAATAATTGGGACATACAGAAGAAGATCTTGAGTCCCATATCATCACTATCATCGCATACGACAACGCGGAAAGAGAGTCGGCAGGCACCATTATGTGTTGCCAATGGAGGTGGGCCCCACTTGCCATCAAACAAAGTTTCACGTCTTAGACTTGAAACTTCCATATAATATGATTCTAGGCCGACCATGGATCCATGCCATGCAAGCGAGTGCCATCAACATTTCATCAATGCATCAAGCTGAAGCATGAGGGACATACAATGAACAATACCGGAGACTCGAGCCCTTTGCTCATTGTAGAGCTCTTAATAGCTTTACACGAAAGGGTACATACACATGTCCCTCCACAGATATAGATGTCCCTCTTCATTCTGAGGCCATGGAATCTCGAGTAGATTCAAATTCTCTTAGTTCTTACACTCATGGGGCATCTACTTCAACATCTCCATTTAATTCATGGGAGATCAAAATTATGGAATATGGCTCATGGGGAGTATAATGTACAACAAGCGCTCTTGGTTTCGACCTCTCCTTGTCGCCCAAGACTAGAGGTTGACCCAACTACCGCTTCGGGTGACCTAGAGAGGAACACACTATTGGGTCGTTCCTACCCGGAGGCTTGTTAGGCGAGGAAAAATTACTTGATCCACCTACTACTTGGGTCCCCGAGGACACTCACCAACTTGTTATCAAACCCCGAATATGAAAAATCTAGCGAGAATGATGTACTCCATGGGCTACAAATGCCTAGGATGTGGGAGGAATGAACAAGGACAAAGAGAACCATTCCTTCTTCCACATTTCAAAACAGAAAGATATGGCATTGGGATTCGTCCTTATGGAGCACACCCCAACGATCAAGATGCGACTTGTTCTGAGCATGAGGATAGCTCTGATTATCTAGACAGCAATACAGATTCCCGTTGTAGCCAATATGAGGATCTAGCCTCCATGAACCTTTTCATGAATAACGCTGTCCTAACCATCACCCCCACTGAACCAACCCTTGACCTTGTATACCCCTCCTTTGTTGAATGGGACTAACAACGTCACGTGCCACTAGATTTATTCGAGAACGACGAGGCTATTGCAGAGTTCATGGGCATAAGGGATACAATTCCCATTGGAGATCACAAGAAGGGTTTCTTTATCGACTTAGACACCTATGCCTACTTCGGAAAGGAGGCTAAACTTCATGGTTAGCAAAATTTAAAGAAAAGCGAGGGCAAGAGTTCTAAAGAAAAGCCTCGGAAAAATCGAAGTCCAAGTCACATAGTGAAAATCTCTTTGAGGCATTGGCTGACAAACAAATAAGAAAATCAAAGGACAAATAAAGTGACCACGCCAAGGATGAAAATCTCATAGAGACATCCTTGGATGAAGATCTCAACCTACCTCCCGATCCTACACGTATGGAGGATTTATCAAAATTGTTAGTTGAATAAACCATTGATGTCAATATTAGTACCGAAGAAGATCCCAAGATAGTAAAATTGGGAGCATCACTCTCAGCCAGAGAACAAAAGACGTTCACTATGCTATTTGCGCGAGTTTATTGATGTGTTTGCACTGGTCTTACAAAGACATGCCCGGCTTAAAGATCCAACTTTGGTCGTGCATAACATGGTTGTGCACGCAGACACTAAGCCTATCAAACAAAAGCTTCGAAAGATGCACCCAAGAGTGGCCTTGTTAGTTAAAGAAGAATTGGAAAGGTTTCTTGTAGCAGGATTCATCAGGCCAATTGATTATTCTGAATGGATATCAAACATTGTTCCTGTCCAGAAGAAGCCTATTGGTATCCGAATTTGCACAGATTTTAGGGACATCAATAAAGCTTTCCCTAAAGATGACTTTCCGTTGCCCAACATTGACATGATTGTTGACTCGACCATAGGGTACGAAATGCTATCACTTATGGATGGATTTTCAGGTTATAATCAAATTAAGATCGCTGAGGAAGACCAACACAAAACAGCTTTCACAACTCCTTGGGAACCTTCATTATCGGTGATGCCATTTGGCCTTAAGAATGTGGGAGCAACTTATTAGCAGGCCATGACAGTAATATTTCATGATATGATTCATGACATCATGGAAGACTACGTAGAGGACATCCTAGGAAAGTCTAAAACAAGAGAGGATCATCCTATCATTTTGCGGCGTATCTTTGAACGCCTGCGTGAATACAAAGTCAGGCTAAATCCAAAGAAGTGTGTCTTCGGTGTGCTATCTGGGAAACTATTAGGCTTCATCGTGTCAAGACGAGGTATTGAGGTAGACCCTGCTAAAGTGTCTGCCATCACAAAAATGCCTCCACCTAAGAATATCAAGCAATTGCATAGCTTGCAAGGGAAAATTCAAGCCATTTGCCGCTTTATCTCCCAGCTTGCAGATAAATGTCACTCATTCACTCATTTTCTTAAGAAGGACATCGCTTTCATCTAGGGACCTGAGCAACAACAAGCCTTTGCTTTGCTTAAACAGTACCTGGCTAATCCACCTGTCCTCATGCCTCCCACTCCGGAGAACCACTTTTGCTCTATATTTCCGCTACACAATACGCTATTGGTGCACTGCTCGCCCAATATGACCTTAGCCATAAAGAGAAAGCAGTGTACTATCTGAGTCGCACCCTCATCGCCTATGAATGTAATTATCCTCAGATTGAAAAGGCTTGCTTGGCCATTGTTTTTACCTTTCAGAAACTTCGCCATTACTTGTTAAATACTAAGACCAAGCTCATATCCAAGGTCGACCCACTCAAGTATTTGTTGTCCAAACCCGCCCTCACAGGTAGAATGGATAATTGGATCATTCTACTCAGTGAGTTTGATATAGAATTTTCCATCAAAAATCAATTAAAGGACAAGTACTTCTACTGACCAAATTAGCGGAAGCACCTTTGCAAAGCACGTAACCCTTTGAGTCCGGATCTGCCGGATGCATCTTTTCTCTACATTGAAGAATCTATTATATGGCGTATACATTTTGATGGATCTCTTATGTTTCATGGTTCAGTGCAGAGTTGTCCTTATTACTCCTTCGGGTGATCCTATACCACGAGCTTTCCACCTGGCCTTCCCTTGCATATGAACAACATTACGGAATATGAAGCACTCATTACGGGATGAAGCTAGCCATCAAGTGGAATATTCAACATGTTAAGGTTGTAGGTGATTCACACTAATCATCAAATAGGTTAATGATGAGTATAAATTTAAGGATGACAAGATCATACCTTACAAAAGTTGGTGGAAACTCAAGGAGTATTTTGTGCGCATTACCTTTGAGCGAGATCCCAAGAGCGCAGCAGTTGGCGGATGCTATGGCAACGGTGGGATCTATGTTTCGTATTCCACCAAGGAACAATGATATGCCATTTTTCGTAGAAAATATACACCAGCCCACGTATGACGTACGAATATTGCCTAGCTTGTGAGGTTGTTGGTCCCTATTCCCCGTGGTACGAACCCATTTTCACCTATCTTAAGGATAGTACTTTCCCTCCCAATATCTCCCGTTCTAAAAAGCAAAGCCTAATTCGCTAGATAGCCCATTACACCCTTTTAGGAGGTACACTTTATTGTTGTGGCTACTGATGGGAATCTGTTACGTTGTCTGGATGTGACAGAGTCAATCCAAGCAATTAAAGAAGTACACGAAGGAGTATGCGGAGCACATACAAATGGAATGGTCTTGGCTAAGAAACTGTTAAGAGTAGGTTACTATTGGCCCACCATGGAAACTGATTGTTGTAATTATGTTAGAAAATGTGTGCTTTGCCAAAAGTATGGAAATTTCATCCATGCTCCATCGCAACCATTGCAACCAATCACTACCCCATGGCCATTCTCCAAGTGGGGACTTGATCTAATAGGGAAGCTTACTCCTACCTCATCTGATGGTCATACACATATCATCACAGCTACAGAATACTTTACAAAATGGGTGGAGGCTGTCCCTTTAACCTATGTCACAGGAGCACAGATTTCTAAATTCATCATGAATCACATTATTTGTCGATATGGTATCCCTGACCATTTTCACGAGATAATGGGAAGTCATTTAAGAACAAAATCGTGAAAGGCCTTTGCCAACGGTTCCAAATCGAGAATGAAATGGTCCACGCCATATTACCCTCGGGGTAATGGACAAGCCGAGGCAACAAAAGCAAGACTTTGGTAAGGATAATGGAGAAGATGGTTAGCAAAACGGTCGAAACCATGGCACCTACAAATCCACCCAGACCCTCGGGCCTACCGAACATCAATTCGCACTCCTACGGGTGTGACACCATATTCCCTAGTGTTCAAGAGAATCTATCATCCCTTTAGAGATTGAACTCCCATCCCTATGAATTTCTCTTGGGACTATTTGGATAAGGATGAAGATTACCGAGTGGCAAGATTGGTTGAGTTAGAGCTCTGGATGAGAGGCGCATTCGCGCTCTTAATCACCTAAAGGTATATCAACACGTAATCTTCTGCAACTACAACAAGAGAATCATCCCTCGTCGGTTTGAGGTGGGTGATTTAGTTATGAAGGAGAACCAGTTCAACACCGGAGCGAGCGAGAAAAGAAAGGGAAGATTGAACCACACTTGTTAGGACCCTATGTCATAGTTGCCAAGTATGGCACGGGGCATACAAGTTGCCTCACCCCATGGTGATGAGCTCGGGAGCCCATGAATTCCAAGCATCTTAAGAGGTTTTATGCCTAAACATGGCACAAGAAAGTCATAAAAATCACAAAAATATAAAAACATAAAAAAAAATCAAAAAAGAAAAAGAGAAAACAGGTCATCCACTAGTGAAAACCACGCAATTGTGGTACTTTGGACAAGTCCTTGGGTGAAAACTAGTTTCCGGCACCTCGGGAGGATTTGTTGTTCACAAGCATTCTATATTAGAAGGGTAGTTGTCTTTGTCCTGGACTTGGTTCTACCTTCAAGTTTCCTTATGCACACCATCTTGTCCAGCCTTGATCCGGCTTTGCCTTCTTCTATTCATTTGTAAGGGACGTGGTCTTTCGTTATTTCCCATCTTACGCTGGGGGCAACTCAATGACTTCACCTTCTTGTTCATAAGCGCATGGCTTCTACCCTTGTATATTCCCCACCTAACATTGGGGGCATCCATGCTTTCTTGGTTACCTGCACATAGCTTTGGAAAACTATTAAAAACACAAAAACAATAGAAAATTGTTTCAGAAAACACAAAAAACAATAGAAAATTGTTTCGAGAAAACACAAAAACAATACAACATTGTTTTGAGAAAACACAAAAACAATAGAAAATTGTTTCACAAAACACAAAAACAATAGAAAATTGTTTCAGACAACACAAAAACAATAGAACATTGTTTCGAGAAAACAAAAAAACAATATATATATATATATCAAAAAATCTAAAAACAAGGCAAAATTTTTCAAAAATTCCTAAAAAGTAAAACACCCTACAAAATGGTAACTTGCTTCTTACATCTAATGAAACTTGTGTCTTGCATGGTATTTTCTCCATATCCCGTTGGTTTGTCTCACATCTTCCCGATTAATACAACTCACGGATCACCGGATTCACAACCATTCACAAAAGCTAGCTGCTTGCTTCGTTTGTACTCCGGGGCACTTTTGGTTGCACTCTGGTCTTTGCATTTACAGCACACAAATGCTTTTCATGGACCCCGTGTCCATTTTCATTCTACTATCTTTGAAGTGGCATCACTTACGCCACCCTAAAGAGGGGCAAATGTAGACACCTATAATTACACCCAAGAAATTTAAATACTTAAATTACGCTAATTATCCCCTTTCTCACAAATAAACAACTTATCATCAAAAGAACTCATTTTCCCTCATATCATCATTAATTAATTACACTAAGCTAATTAATTAAGTTGCCTATCCAACAAATACCTTAATTAATGACCTTACGTTAATAAATCACCCTTTCTACGTAGACTAATTAATTATTATTAATTAATTAGCTTTCCTTCCATTTAACCAATAAATCAATATTTAATTGATTTAATCCCCTTATAATAGTCTAAATTGTACTAATATTCCTCTAATTATCTTCTATAATCTTACATCTACCTATTAGTTAATCACCTTTGATTAATTAAAACACCCCAACTCCCATGACTTCTAAGCATAAATTAAACCCTTCTAAAGTAAGGTTACCTTTAATAAAGCAACCTTATCCATTCCTAATCATGTTTTACCTTTATCCCACATTCATGAGAATGTGTTGAATCCTTTATCCTTTGGGCTATATAAAGAGCCCTCCACCTACCTTTTTACTTACACCTAAACTTTCTAAGAGAGAAAATGCAAAGCATATAGCAAAGAGACTAAGAGCTTACACCTTGCCCTTTTGAGAGTTCATCATCTTGAAGAGTTAAGCCTCTTTCTTAAAGTTCTTGGGTCATATGGGAGGTGTCAAAAGGGTCTTGTAGCCCAATTTTGATTAGCCCCTATTCCTAGGTTTTTGGAACATTAAGGACAACTATTTTGATAGCCATGGAGCTTACTTAGGTCCATTCATTTATTTGTTGTTAGAGAATAGAGGAGTTTAGATATTTAGCATGTTAGTTTCAAAGTTTGTATTGATGAATGCTAGCATCTAACCCTTGTTTAATTCTTATCATAATGGTGTTTATGCTTTGTTTTAGCTAAATTGTAGAACTATTTTAGGTGGTAGTTCTTGTTTCATTTGATTTAGCATTAATCAAAGTATACATGCACACGAAAGATATCGACCTCCTCATGCCATGGAAGCATAAAATATTATTTTAACAGGATTTGGTGGGAAAAAATAGGAAAATGTCTTTCGAGACATTAATATGCAATCTGATTTCTTCAACAACTGGATCAAATTCAATTTGACCCATCGTTCTTCCTTTTTAACATGCCAATGAGATTTCCATGGGAACCTAGATATTGACATATTGTGGGTGGATTTACGGGGGAATTGATGGTTGGTCTTTGAGATTTGGGGCTGGATTCAATGCTCTCCCAGGAGTGGTTGGAGTAGAGTTTGAATTTTCCTCTCTCTTTCTCTCTCATTCTTCTATATATTGTAAAAGAGGGGAATTTTCTAGGGGGTCATTGTTTTCTATCCCTCCCCCCTTCTCTTTCTTCCTTAGGGCATAATGTGGATTCTAAGCCTCTTCCTATGGTCATGTAATGGTACTTTCTTGCCTCTTTCCCACCGATGATGTCTTGTGTGATTTATGGAGCAATAAAAATATGTTCTTTGGTGTGTTTGTCCATCCTTTGCTTATTTTGTTGTCTCTTTTCACCTCTCATCATTACAGGGTATACCATGTATATTCTAATGTCTATTGAAGGTTACTATGGGAGTTGTGTTTAATGGGTTTTGAGTTGGTGTTCCACGTGAAATCTATCTCTGGTCCATGGTGCACCTTATCCACCCTCTCCATTGCTCACCTCTCTCCACTTCAGGCAATTGGATTCATGATCAGTCACTTCCTTTTCTAGTGTATCACCATTTAGTGTAGGATCTCTTTCACTCTCCCTCTCCCTGTCTCCTTGGAATGGTTAGATTAGGATAGATTAGTTGTGCTTGCACTAGAGTAGCTGGTGGCAGGTAGTTTAGGAAGAAGAAACCAACCTCCTCTAGAGGTCCATCTCAATTTTACAAGTCCCACAACTTGAGATATGTTCCAATGTTGTGCAATCACACCTACAACACCCCACTTCAAACTCAAGACATTTCGGGTGTTGTGATTACGCAGATTACTTAACTTTTGGCACGCACAGTGGGACAAAATCTAAAAGCACCTTACCACTTCATCTTAGCATGTTGGTGTGTTCTGTTAAGATTAAACCTTTGGAGGCACATGCAAGCATGTCCTGCAACTCCATCTAGTCAATAACCCATCTCTGAGATGTAGACTTTCTTTCCATCCATTTCCACCCATCCTCATTCATATTTCTTTCTACATCTTTCATATTCTACTATTCATGAAGTTATGTTATCATGACTTCATTTCCTTCTTGGAACTCACATTTGTAGCAACAACAATGCAGTCCACCTCGATATATTTCCCAACCTCTCTAGATTAGCATTATGATCGAGATCCGAATCATTATGCTTACCCATATGAGTAGTGTTAAGACCAGGTTTGGCCATGGAGCTTATCAAGAACAAGGGGATGCATACAATGGTGTCATCTACATGGAGAATGCTAGTTTTTGGAGAAAATCCAATGAATGGAGGCTAGCATGGTGCATTCTATGGCTATAACACAAATGAAGGCATTCAGGATTGGTTTTAGGGGACGTTGTCCATATGGAGGTCGTTAGGAATTAATAATATCTAATGTGGAATAATTCCTCGGAAATCACAATAATAAGAAGTATGAATAGAATTACAGAAATAAAATATGCACAACATGAAGACAATATTTAACATGGTTTACCCAATGTGGGCTACATCCACCAAGAACACTAGCTCGATTTTATTACAAGCCAACAGTCTTCACATTCTGAATAATTAGATCTTGTTTGGAGCTGCGCTCAACAAACCCTCCTGAATTCACACTTGAATTCACACACACTATTCACCTTCTCTAAAACACACTCATATAAATCCTATTGTATGTCCATCTATTTATAAGTACATCAATAGGTAGGTAAGAAGCGGTTTTAGAAAACAATGGGTACCGAAAAACCATGGGCCAAAAAAAATCCCATAATGGTTACCCATTACCCATGGGTTAATAAACCACCCATGAAAATTTGCTTCAAGGGCTTTACCCCCTCAAACCACCTTGACTTGCTCACCGGCGAGCAAGACCATTTGTAAAATATCCGAGTGTAACACATGGAAGGTGTACCAAACTCTAACATGAAAATAGGCTCCACAAACATAACAATCTCCCACTTGGAGACCGATTTCCACCGAGCAAGCTTCTCAACACCTCACTTTCATTTGCAAAGGCCAACCAAAGCTGAACATAGCTTTATTTCATCCCTTTTGACCACCTTTGTCATCATGTCTGTAGGATTGTGACTTGTATGAATCTTCTCCAACTTCAACTTATATTTCTCGAAAGTTGTCTGATGAAGTGATATCTCAACTATATATGCTTTGTTCTGAGTGGAAAGTAGAGTTCTTAGCTAGGTATATAGCACTTTGACTATCACTATGCAGCATACATTCCTCTCCTTTATGCCCCAACTCCTCAAGCAATTGTTATAACCAAATCATCTCTTTCCTTGCCTCTATGGCATAAACATACTTAACCTCCGTGGTTGACAAAGCCACCAGGCTTATGTAGTCATGAAATCCACTCACCACTATCCCACCTACGGTGTAAATATAACTGTCATACTCCTCCTGCTATCAACATCTCCAACCATGTATGAATCTACATAACCACGTAAAGTGGTGTCGATCCACTATAGTACAAAACTATCCCCATGGTTTCTCTCAAATACCGAAGGATCCACTTTACTGCTTGCCAATGCTCTTTACTTGGATCACTCATAAATCTACTCACAGCTCCCACTGCATGGGCAATATCAGGCCTAGTGCACACCATAGCATACATAAAACTACCAACCATTGATGAGTAAGGTACCTTGGACATCTAGTTTCTTTCCTACTCTGTCTTGGGACACTGCTCCTTTAATAACTTAAAATGGCACTGCCAAAGGAGTCCCAACCGTTTTAGCATCTTGCATGTTAAACCTATCGAATACCTTCTTAATGTACTCTTCTGAGATAAAGTCGGCTTCCATTCCTTCCTATCCCGAGTTATCCTCATACCAAGGATTTGTATGGCTGTCCCCAAATCCTTTATATCAAAGGATTCCCTTAGTTGTTTCTTGAGTACTTTTATTTCTTGCATGTTTTTACCTATAACCAACATGTCATCAACATAAAAACACAGATAATATAACTTCCATCCTCAAATTTCTTTTTATACACGTAATGGTAAGAATGACATCTAATATAACCTTGCTCCATCATGAAGGTATCAAACTTCTTATACCATTGACGTGGAGCTTGTTTCGAACCATACAAGCTCTTCTTCAATTTGCACACCATCTTCTCTTTACCTTTGACTTCATATCCTTATGGTTGCTACATATATAGTTCCTCCTCCAGTTACCATGGAGAAATGCGCCTTTACATCTAACTATACTAAGTGCAAGTCTTCTGCTGCTTACTATTCCAAGAATAGTTCGATAGAAGTCATTTTTAATACAGGAGAAAAAATCTCATCAAAATCTATACCTTGTTTCTGTGCAAACCCCTTGACTACCAACTGGGCCTTATATCTTTTCTTTCCTCCTTCTTCCTCTTTAACTCTGTACACCCACTTATTCTGCAATGCTCTTTTTCCTTCCGGTAGCTTCACCAAATCCCAAGTCTAGTTCTCCATGAGAGACTTATGCTCCTCATCCATGGCTTGCTCCCACTTCTTCTTGGCATCTACCTGCATTGCTTCATCAAATCTCTCTAGCTCTCCACTATCAGTGAGTAATAAATAATAAAGAGAAGGAGAAAAACGTTCAAGTTCTTTTCTTACCCTAGAAGACCTCCTCACTGTAGGAGTTTGGGGTTCCTATTGAGTAGGTTCCTAAACTGATTCATGGGTCACTGTCCCATCCAAAAGATCCTCTACCAATACATATTCTTTCTTGGATTCTCCCCTGTTTTCCTGAATGCTTGCTTATACATGAATTTCTCATTAAAGACCAAATCCCTAGACCAAATGATTTTCTTATCCTTAATACTCCAACATTTAAATCCAAAGTCATCACCACCATAACCAATTAAAGTTCATTTTTCTTATTTAGCCTCTAGCTTGATCCTATCCTCCTTGTCAATGTGAACAAACACGTCACATCTAAAGACTTTAAGAAATGAGTAATCAACTCTCTTACCGTACCAAGCCTCCTCGGGTATGCCTCAATCCAAGGCATTTGAGGGTCCTCTGTTTATCAAGTACACAAACAGTGCTCACCACTTTTTCCCAAAAATAAAGAGGCAGCCTTACTTGTATCCTCATGCTCCTAGCACATTCCATTATTGTTCTATTCATCCTTTCTAACACCCCATTCTGTTGTGGGGTTCCTGGAACTATCTTTTGCCTACGGATTCCATTCTTTGAACAATAATCATCAAATTCATAGCTTTAATACTCCCCTCCATTATCGACTGAGACATTTTAACTTAAGACTGTTTCATTCTCTACTAAGGCTTTCCATTTAACAAAAGTATCAAATACATCAGATTTGTTTCTAATACAATAAACCCAAACTTTCCTAGTTGCATCATCAATAAAAGTAACATAATAACTTGAACCCCAAGAGATGATACAGCCGGACCCCACACATCGAATGTACCACTCTCTAACTTACTCTC
The DNA here is from genome assembly GCA_018340775.1 of Taxus wallichiana var. yunnanensis. Taxonomy (NCBI): domain Eukaryota; kingdom Viridiplantae; phylum Streptophyta; class Pinopsida; order Cupressales; family Taxaceae; genus Taxus; species Taxus wallichiana. The sequence continues at coordinate 72,120,414 of CM031237.1, read as the reverse complement.
TTTCTTTGTAGGTCCAACCTTGAGAAACCTTACTTTTGTTTCCCATATATACAGTCCTCATAGAAATCCAAACCTCTTTCTTTATATCCGAGTAAATCCTTCTTTATGATCTCCATGCCTTTATGGCTCATATGACAGAGCCTATAGTGCCATAATGTTGTATCTGCATCTAAAGCCACAAGATTACAATCATTATTACTATCGGTGGTTAAATACAAGGTTCCAACCTTCTTACCTCTTGCCACCACAAGAGCACCCTTGGTAATCTTCCAAGAGTCGGATGTAAATATCATAAGTCAACCATCACTTCCCAAGTGCCCCACCGATATCAACTTTCTCCTTAATGTAGGCACATGTCGACATCCTTCAATATCCATGTATTCCCATTCTCGCATCTTAACTCGAACAAAACATTTTCCAACTATACCGCAAGGCTCATCATCACCAAGAAAACCATGCCCAAAATCACCTTGAACATAATCAACAAAATAATTCCTATGTGGAGTAGCATGAAAAGAAGCCCCTAAATCTAAAACCCAAGATTCAGTAATATTATGCAAAGAAAGAATCAAAGCATCCTGACATACATTACCCGATGCCACATTTTCCTCCTTGTTTTCTTCCTGTTGTTTCTTCTTTTCCCGAAGCTCCCAACAGTCCTTCTTTACATGCCCAGACTTTCCACAGTTCCAACATACAATCTTGCTCTTGGATTTTGACCTTACCCGATCTTTCGATTTTCCATAGTTTCCTCTATTCTTTTTTCTCCCTCTAGTTTCCACTGTCAAAGAATTCCTTGGAGTAGAAGATTCCCCAGAGATTTTTCTTTGCATTTCCTCACTCAGAATCACCCCTACAACATCATCAAACTTCAACTTCAAGTCAACTTGAACCGAGTTGCTTACTTTGCCATACCAGGCTATTCCAACTCTCGGGTAAAGACCATAGAATTAATAAATCCCTAACTTCTTCATCAAATTCTATTGTAACCGAAGCTAGCATATTCAAAACCGTCTTGAAATCATTTAAATGATCTACTTTTGCTAAACTATTCTCGAGACATCTTCATACTAAATAACTTTTTCATTAAAAATATCTTGTTAAAGGTAGATGGTTTTTCATACAACTTCCTAATGCATCCATCGGTTCTTTTGTATTCTATTCCTTTGAAACATTAAATAATACCCAAGATGCAAGACACACAACCGGATCATTCCAAGTACCTTCTAATCCAACAAATCCCATTATGAATTTGTCATACTCAAGGGTTTATTCAACTTCTCGATAATGGAGTATAAAGATCCTTCGATAAAGGTAATCTTCCATATGCATCTTCCAAAGACTAAAATTCTACCCGTTGAATTTATCAACCCTAGATCTTCAATCATCTGCCATAGCTCCCACTCAAGCTAAAAACTTTCCCTATGATTCAACACTTCAGCAAACAAAACCAGGCTCGGATACCAATTGTTAGGAATTAATAATATCTAATGCGTAATAATTCCTCGGAATTGTAATAATAAGATGTATGAATAGAATTACAGAAATTATATATGCACAACACAATGACAATATTTAACGTGGTTTACCCAATGTGGGCTACATCTACCAAGAACACTTGCTCAAATTTTATTACAAGCCAATAGTCTTCACAGTTACAATAATCAGATCTTGTTTGGAGCTTCACTCAACAAACCCTCCCGAATTCGCACTTGAATTCACACACACTATTCACCTTTTCTAAAACACACTCATATAAATCTTATTATATGTCCATCTATTTATAAGTACATTAATAGGTAGTGCTGAAGAGGTAGTTTTATAGAATAATGGGTACTAAAAAACCATGGGCCCAAAAACATTCCATAACGGTTACCCATTACCCATGGGTTAATAAACCACCCATGAAAATTTTCTTTAGGGGCTTCACCCCCAAACCCCCTTGACCCGCTCACCGGTGAGCAGGACCACCGTAAAAATATCTGAGTGTAACACATGGAAGGTGTACCAAACTCTAACATGAAAATAGGCTCCACAAACATAACAGAGGCCCTTTTCCAAGACATTACAGCCCTCAGGAGAAGCTTGACTTCATGGTTGAAGTGCTGCCTCAACTTACATAGTGGATTGAGGATATTGAGGCATATGAACAAAGTGCAAGAAAACCTTGTCAATCACCAAGTCTTTTCCTTCATTTTCTCTTCTCAAGCTTTATCATTTTAGCATGATCAAGAGTCAAGTCCCTCACTTGCTGCCCCAAGTGTTGATTTCCCTTATCCATCTTCTAGTCTTCCATCTCATTTCAATTATTCTTCCCTTTTCCTTCCCAACCAGTCTTTCCCTCCAAACAAATAAGAAGTTCTACTTCCCTCTCCACCACAAATAATAGTAAAACTGGTTGAATCCCAACCTACCACTCCTCTAGCTTTCCCAAGCCCATATTGGGAAAAGACTCAAGAATCTAGTAAAGGAGAACAAAAAATAAAAGAGGAGTCCAACAAAGAAGAAATGCCAAATAATTTGAAGAGTTCGGCTGCCATATTTGAGTTTACAAAGATCCCCTTGATGGTTAAGCCAACGAGAGGAGGTCAAGGTTGAAAATACGGTGGTGGTGGGCTAAGTTTGTAAGCGAGAAGAAGGACAAGAACTAGAGGGAGAAGATTAACAGTATGTTTTCTCTTAATGCAAAGGCTGCCCATAATAACACTTTGTCGAAGAGGATGCTGATTTAATCCAAGTTGTCACAACCGATTAAGGAGTAATAACAACCAGCTCCAAGTCCCATTGAAGAGGAGTACTTGGGAGAGATCAAATCATAGTTGAAGGTACTCAATGAAGAAAGCATCATTGAATATTTTTGCTTTCATTTCAAGGGCTTGATTTTATTATTGAATCCATGATGGAGGAGGACCATACAATTTTAGAGGCTCCAAGTGCGAGCATTCCATAGAAGAACCTTCCATTCTTCCTCCCACTTCATCCCCTTCAAGCTCTAATGATGAAGAAGAGTTTTATATTTCAAACTTCATGTTTGAGGATGAAAGGAACCATGTTGAGAAAGTTGCAGATCAAGAAGACACCATGGAGGAGGTAGAGCACATGCAGCAGGATAACAAGGAGGTATACTTCCTCGCATACTTGGAAGATTACTTTCATGGAGAAGAGCCCTTGGAGATCACATCATTTTCTCCTCCACCATCCACCTTTCAAGTAGATGAACATGTTGCCATGGAGGAGAGAATTCAAGTACAACATCCTGCACTCCATAACATCCCTCTGGAACCAAGGTTGGAAGATATGAATCTTCCATGTTCTTCACAAGAGAAGGAAGGGAAAGAGTATGAGGCTATCATCCCTCTCACACCATCCATCCAGGAAGGTCTGCAAGAAGACTCCATTCTTGGAGTTGAAATTTAGAACAAGGGGCACATTCAAAGGACCAGACCATACCCTATTAGGTACTTGGCTTCATTGGAGCCAAGGGAGAAGCCAAAACCATTCATGCCCACTTTAGGGCATGAGGATGAGCTCTAAAGTACCAAGGATTAGCTGCAATGCCTCTTCAATCCAAATGAAGAGCAACTAAAAGAGGAATTTGTGTTGTTTCCAGTTGACACCTTGATGATTTGGGTGGAGGATCAACCTCTTGTCAAATTTTCACTCATCCAAGAAGCCATATTTAGTGTCAAATCATTTTCATGGATGCCCCTTTTGAGAAAAGGAAGCTACTTCTCCCTGCAAGTTGTAGGATTTTTTTGAGTTCCCTTTTGTTCTTGGTTAGCGTAGGATAGTGTAGATTTGTTTTCTGTAGAAAAGTGCTTGTGAAAGCACTTTGCATGTTCTTATTAGAACATGTATGATTTCTAGTTTTGTACATAGGTTGTGTTGTGGTGTTTTGTTTCTCGTGCACAAGACATTAGAAGCAGCGGGGTGATTTTAGGGTCAACTTCAATTCCAATAGTTTCCAAATGGCTCAGGGATCAGAATTTCAAAGTTCATATCAGATCAAAGCTATCAATTATAACTCCATGCCCAATGGATACAACAAGTCAACCGATCATTTCACCTAGCAGGCAGGTGATCCCCATGACTCACCAAATTATTGACCGAAATAAGCCCACAATTATTTTGAGTCAAGTGATACCATTTTTTCCCTTTTGTTATTTAATCCCAATTTTTACATATTTTAAGCACTTAAGGCCCCTAAAGGTGTCTCCATTAGATAGTAAATTTCTTCCCCTTTCCAGAGATATAAATAAGTCCTCCTAACTCCTCATACTTTGCAACTAATGGGCCAATGGGCCTTGGAGGGATCTTTTGCCAAAAGTGGATCGGCGGGCCTAGGGAAGATTTTTGCCCGTGGAAAATGCGAGCCGGTGGGCTGGAGGATGAACTTTGTCCAAAGTAGTTTTGTGGGTCTCATGGGGACTTTAGAACCTTTACACTTTTTGGAAATGGCGCAATTTTTAAGTGCGGACCCGCGAGCCAGTAGGGACTCATCAACCATTGAAAATTCACAAACCCATGGAAGTCTCCATGTGTCCAATCAGCACAACATCAAGGTTTTGTCCAAAGAGTGGCTCTCTAAACAAGCACCCAGCTTCCATGTGTCGTAGAAGTAAAATAGGAGATAGAGAAGGCCCAAATCGACTAAGTAAAGAGTAGAGCCACGGAAGGTGCCACATATCAGCCAATGCAACTTTAAAAGAAGAACCCAACATGGAAACTCAAATGAGTGCTAAGCCTCCATGTGTCTCATGGTCTAAGAAAAGAATCAACCCAAATTGGCTAAGTATGAAGAGCCAGAGGAAGGTGCCACGTGTCTCAACGACATAATTTTAAGGGCGGGACCAAAGGCAGTCCCAAAACAAGCACCATCTCACCACATGTTCGGTCAATACGGAAGGTAAAGTCGATCATTGAAAATTCCAAGATCCTGTAGAGGCTCCACATTTCTCATCTGTGCAAATTCTAAAGTAAAATCTGGGGGCAGTTTCCAAATGAGCATGAGGCCTCCATGTGTCTCAGGTCGGGCATAGTTTCTCTTCCAATAAGAGGGACTGCGGAAAATTCAAAGGAACATAGAAGAGCCCGCAGAGGCTGTCACATGTCAATCGTGCAATTTCAGAAGCGAAAGGTAGGAGCATAATCTTCAAGATCCATGAGGCTGCCATGTGGACCCTGTATGGGTAGACTCTTTTAAATATTGTGCTACCATGATCCTAAATCTTCAAACGGCCATATCTTTAAACTGGAAGCTCGGTTTTGAGTGGGAAAGGACCCGTTGGAAATATCTTGACCTCCTCTACACCATGAAAGCATGAAATATTATTTTAAGCCATTAATATGTGATATAATTTCTTCAACAACTAGATCAGATTCAATTTGATCCATCGTACTTCCTTTTTAACACGCCAATGTACATGGGGAACCGTGGATTGATAGATTGTGGGTGGATTTGTAGTGGGAATTGATGGTTGATGGTGGAGCTTTGGCGTTGGATTCAATGCTCTCCCAGGAGTGGTCGGAGTAGAGTTCAAATTTTCCCTCTCTCTTTCTCTCTCATTCTTCTATATATTGTAAAGGAGGGGTATTTTCTAGGGGGTCATTATTTTCTCTCCTTCCCCCTTCTCTTTCTTCCTTAGAGTAGATAGTGGAGTCTAATCCTCTTCCCATGTCTCCGTAATGGCACTTTCTTGCCTCTTTCCCACCGATGATGTACTATGTGACTTTTGGATCAATACAAAAAATTTACGTGATGTGTTTGTTCATCCTTTTCTTATTCTTGTCTCGTTTTCCTCTCATAATTATAGGGTATACCATGTATATTCTAATGTCTATTGCAAGTTCTAGGAGTTGTGTTTAATGGGTTTTGAGGTGGTGTTACGTGAGAAATCTATCTCTGTACGTGGTGCACCTTGTCTACCCTCTCCATTTCTCACCTCTCTCCACATCAAGCAATTGGATTCGTGATCGCTACTTCCTTTTTCTCGGTGTATCACCGTTTAGTGTAGGCTCACTTTCACTCTCTCTCTCTCTCTCTCTCTCTCTCTCTCTCTCATGTCTCCTTGGAATGGTTAGATTAGGATATATTAGTTGTGCCTATACTTTGGAGTAGCTTGTGGCGGGTAGTTTAGGAAGAAGGAACCACCTCCTCTAGAGGTCCATCTCAAGTTTTACAAGTCCCATAGCTTCAAAGATGGTCCAATTTTTTGCAATCACACCGAATTCCCCACTTCATACTCATGAAATTTGGGGTGTTATGATTCTGCGCACTAACATTTATCATGATATATATCAGCAAAAATAAATAAAATAGTTCTATGAATGTTCTATAACCATGTTTTTATATTTTAAATAAAATATATAAGGAAAAATGTTATGTCTACAAGAAATAATAGTTAAAAATAAAAAAATAAAAATAATGAAATCCCAAATTAAAAAAATAGATTCAAAAGTTAAAGGAGTTAACCTCTAACCATAAATTGGTCGCAGTGTGGCCACAAAATGTATGGCTACATATTTAGAAACCCTACAAGATGCGTTCGATATATCAATGAAATCATCTCAAATAAATGCTACTAAATAAATATGGTCTTATACTATGAAAATGAAAATGTGAGGGACAACATTTGTTCTTACAATGAATAACATAGGTTAAGTTCAAAACTTTATCTTAATATATATGCATTACACTATAGAAAATGTTAGTTTTTTTGTGGCAGTGGACCTCCCTTAGACAGGATGTCTAAGAATTTCAGGTTTGATAAAAGGAACATGTAAGACATGCATGAGTGATAAATAATATTGAATGAAATGGTATGCCTATGTAGGCACTTGAGGGTATCAGGAATCGTACACTATTAACTAATGTATTATTGTTTATTGTTAACAATTTGTTGGATAAATGGAATTTGTCTCAAGTCACAATTATGATTCTCAAAAATCATACGAGAGGTTGATGTCTAGTCATGTGTGTGATTAAGGAATGTGATGGAAATTATGTAATGTAATTGTTTGATGAATTTTTTTTTGAAATATGGTCCACTATTTCTCCTCCAACAATACCTAAAAACAATGAATGTAAGAGAAATAGAAAAATTCTCCAAAATCCAATAGGTGAAATGTTGAGTGTGAGAGTTTTATAATGTTGGCATTCATATAATATTGTGATGGATATGGGTGGAATGTGCATTGAGAATTGAGATAACAAGGGTCCAATGTGCATTGGATATTAAAATCAGGAGGTGAAGTGTAATAAATATATAGTGGGATGTGACAACATTGAATGTGAGTGGGTGTGGGTAATTGAATGTGTAACATGTATTAAATAAACCTTATTTTATATTTTTAGGTATTTTGTGGGAATGTATGATTGTTAGGGATTAGTGCGGTCTTATATTTCTTTTTTATTTTAGGCTTAAGATACCATATGCACAAGTGCATTTAATGATATCTACACTAATGGATAAAGCCATGTTGAAGTATTTATTTTTACTTTTGAAAAATTGGAGTGTGGATTATTAACATATTTGAATTTTTTTGTTTTCTTGAAGGTGTTTCATCTTACGGAATAATCAGTAGTTTGGGAAGAGAATCCAAAAAAATAGGAATCATATTTCATGAAATAGAGGTTGTATATATAGTTCGATTAATAACAAGATATTTGTGTAAAACCATGTACTCTTATAGATGAATAAATAGTTAACATAGTATAGGATAGTATTCTCTGAGTCGAATGGGTGACATAGTATGTAAAAATATCTACAAATAACATGAGAAGTTGTCTATAAGTTCTTCGTTATTTCTCATTGATTTAAAAAAATGCAATAATAAATGAGGTAATAAACATAGAAAGGTTCATACTTTAGTCATAATAATTTGTCACCAAGAGTTTTGCTAGCTAGTTATATATCATATTTACCTCTCTTTGTAGCTTAATGTTCGTTAACCAAATTTTTTAAAATGATCAATTCTTCTATTAAGAAACTCTTTATTTAGAATAGTGTATTGATTTCCTCGAACTAGGATTTTTTTATCTTTCTCAAAATCCTCTTCAAGGGAGAGGATTTTGGAATGTTTTCCTTAGAAAAGTTGAGGCACTATGTTCCTTAACCCCTAGAGATAAATATATACTAATATTCATTGATGGGATTAAAATTTATCTTATGCAAGTATCATTAATTTTATATTAGGAATAATGTATAAATATATCTTTGTATTTACCACTAACTATTATTATGTTTAATAACAATGTTATCTGCATATTCTCTTTATGGTGTCTACTTTGTAGTTTTCTCTCACAATTTAGGAATATATGTATTATTAATTATCATATTATTCTCATACAATATATATATATATATATATGTGTGCAATAATTAGGTACCCATGTAAATTGAGACAATCATATAGGAAGAATCCTTCTTTGTGAGAATAACTTGAAGGAGGTTATAAATTTATTAGATTCCCTTAATGGGTATCATGGGAAATCCTAATATTCTTAAGGTAACGAATCAAATGAAAAAACAAAATATATTATGCATCGAAAGAAATAATACCCTTAGCTTAAAATTTGTGTAGCTCTCTCTCTCGAAAAACAATCATTGTGAACGATGTCCATTAGTTCCATGATAGTTTCACAATAAGGTTAAACTTTGGAATTATAAAAACTAAGAGGAGAAAATGAGAATTGCATAGAGAAGTGATAAAGATTATACCCATTAAAATATGTAAAATTTCATTTCTTCGATTTTTATAATTATAAAACTAAATTTGTTCCTTCTTATGTGTTATAAGAGGTATTTTGTGTTCCTTAATTCTATAGTATGATATAAATTATTTCATCTATGTAAGACCTTAACTTATACTTAATTATGAGAAGAATATTTTTGAGGCCCAAGATAGTGTTCAAAGACATAGTTGGCATGGGTATGCTCTACATTCCTTATATGCACAATGTCTTCCTTTAGCAATTTGATCTCAATAATAAAAATTAATATGCATTTGAAAATCATCCCATAATTAATATATATATTATGTGATATACTCATAAGATATTTCATTGACATGACCATTTTTAGAGGATATTATGCCGTTTTTGGGCATATAGCATTAAGAATGGATAACAAATACCATGGTTTGCCACTAGAAAAAGTTTCATTTGTTGTAACACATATTAGATAATATGTTTATATAAATGGTTGTATTGAATAAGCTCAAGTAAAAAAATTGGCACTACACTAGCACAAGCATTGAATGCTTAAAGGAAATCAATAGGCCAAGAAGTGCTTTTTTAAAATATATATATGGAAAATTAATAAAATGACTATTTATGAAAATTTAATGTTAATGTTTCAAAACAAAAACAAATGTCAATATGATGGGAAATACCTCCAAAGGATTTTTAAGGAAATGTATGTTTCTCATTTTATGCCCTTGTTAAAGGAAATAAAGATTTTTAATTTGAAAATTTGTATGTTATAAATTTTCAAAAAATAAAAGAGGTTTCTAATTAATTTCTTAAAATAAATAAAAAAGTATAATGGATTTGAAAATATTTGTTTTATGAGATGTACCTCGAAAGGAGTTTTGATGAATAGGGAACCCTAGAAAGATTCCCTAAGAATAGGTTTAACCATGAATCCTAATTAGGGGATACTCTTTTAATCATATTAAGTCATGAAATAGACATGAATCAATATAAAAGATGAATAAAAACAATAAATTATGATAAATCTAAAACTCTATGGTGGTGGAAGGTTTTGCTGAACATAATTATGCGGGTTCACAAGAATATTTAACCCAAACATAAAATAGGATTTAGTTTGGGTTCATATTTAAACTCTATATTAGGTGTTAACAACATGATATAAATTCAAATTGTCAATTTAGAATTGCAATTAGAAAATACAATTTTGATCAAAATATTCGTATATATAAATTTGTAATACCTATCAATTAGAACATGTGTTAAATACATAAAAGCATCATGAAACAAGTACAATTAGTTATTTCATTGTTCTAAAATGCAATCTAAGTGTGACAATGAATGATAAAAAAACTGAAAATATTATATTGATGCTTCTTCTCTTATTCAAGAAGTGTAAGGTATGTCGGGACCAAACCATTTCTTATTGGGGAAATTGCTTGTTGCTTTAATTTGTATATATCTATTATTTCTAGGAAAATGATGGAGCTCCAAAACGTTTTGTGCCTTTGTGACTAATTGAGATGTGATTCTATAATATATTAGGTCTCAAAATGTATGAAACACTTTGTGTAATAAACTGAAAATATCCAAAACTAGAAGGGGTGAAACCCTTGTACATTATTTTTTTGTTGAAGTGCAATCCATACATGTCCTACACTTGATTTACTCCAGAAAGGCCTCATGAAACACGTAGTTATCTAATTAAAGATGTGATATTTGTAATCCCTTAATAATTTTTTTATTAACTTGTAAATTTGTTAGTGCTCACTTCGCTTTGAGGGCTTGTGACTTGGGAATTTTAACTATAGAATCTCCTTTGGTTTTAAACCTATGGGGGGTGGGGTAATCCCAATTTCCTATGTCGCCTTAGGGAAATTTACAAGAGCTTTGCATACTTTTTGAAATATATTTTCTTGAGAATATATTTTAATAGTGGAGTAAATATTATAATTGACTTTCTTATATAAGATTTTATAGGTTTAATTTTATATTAATGATAACCCATGAGGTACTTATTGACCCATAAATATATAAAATTAAGAAAATGGCCATTGGAAGGCTCTAAATGAAAGCACCATTTTAATCAAAACTATTTTATGGTTAGGTCTTTATTTAGTGTTTCATAAAAGAGTGTCATGAGGTGAAAAATGTTTCGAATCATGTGAGATTTTATGTGAGCAACTTAGTGGTGTATTAAAGAGGGAAATTATTGTAATTTCACTATGAATATAGGATTTATGATCATAACGATACATACATCATAATTTAAGAATTAAGCTAATAATAACATAATTATAATATTAATTACCAATTTTAACTATCTACGATAAATACATATGTGTATATGTATATACACATGCATTAACACATACTATAGACATTAAATCACACACTTTGGGTATTATTTAGTCTTGATCTTATCCTACTATTCATATGGTTTTTGAGTGAAGAAATTACTATTTAACCCCTATCTTTTGGCCATTTTATTTTGTTTTCCGTCATCATTCCCAACCTTCATCGCATACTTACCCAATCTGTTTCTCTCATTATGTGCTATTTTTCACTTGATTAGGGTACCTAAGCTAGTAATGGGGCACTGACATATGCCTTGGTCCCATTCAAGGTGCCCCAAATCATTTTTATACTTTCCTACTAATTTTTTGAAACTTTTTAGCCATTTTAGCAATCTATATTTTTGGTGGTCATCCTTTTTGAGGTTAACTGCGAAATTAGAAAAAGAGAACCATATAAACATAAAGTTATGAGACCATAATAAAGGACAAAGCACTAGTCACTACTATCGGGTTTCATCCATCAAAGGCATCTAAAGCTAATTTGCTTCCATCTAGATCCATCACAATGGATAAGCTTAGTTAATCTACATCACACTACATAAGATGGAAGTTTATTCAATTCCATCTATCATTTTATAATAGTTTCTACACATATTTATTTCTTGCTAATTTTGTAAAGTGCAACTAGCAAAACACCAAGTGCATGATTCACACACACACACATAGACCTACATCGGGTATGAGATGTAGTGAAATGCTCAGTTAGTAAGTCTACCATTGTGGCCACCGACAAAAGTTTGACCGCTTGATTTGAATTTTTATTTTTAGGGTTTGATCCTTTTTTCGGGATTTGTAGGTCCATCTTTCATCATTGATCATTAATGACATTTGACATGGGAAACACTGCAAGGAATTCATATCATCTTCCAACCCTGCAAGTGTTGTTTCTAGACCTCCTGCACAAACCAAGGCACATTGAACTCGGACTAGGGACCCCACACGGATAATGATCTTCTCCCGGCACCCCAATCCACTATAATTTCAATGATATGTAAGCTTTTGGACCTTTGCATGGTTTTTTCCTCCTTCCTTTTCTCCATCAACTCTGTGATAGATTGAAACAAGATTATCAAACTAGCTAAGAACTATCTAACCCTCCTTGCACATTAGGCTTCACATGTTATTTACTTAGATAGTTGGGTCACTTTCAATATTTATTTATTTCTTACCATTATTTACTATTGTTCCTAGTTTAGATTAACTAACATTATTCCATATTTTACTTAATAATTTTGGTGAACCCTATCTTCCAATCCACCTTCGTTCTATGAATTTTCTCATCTCTTCTATTATGAATTCTAAGGTGTGTCGAGTCTCTTTTCTTAAATTGATTCAAATACACCAATCTTATAAAGACGCTCTCTAAAAAACCTTAGAGACTATGTATCTCGCCTATTGATATGTTTCCAACTCAAGTGAATTTTATTTTTGTGGTCTTTTTAGGGACCCCCTTGATTCCAAATCAAATTAATCTATTTGCACATCCATTTAAGCTCTTCATTATTTATTTGAAGATAAATTTCAGTCTATGGAATCCGTGCTCATATCTCTTAAATCAAAATCCTACAACTTAAGGTTTCTTCTCAAGCTCATGTGTGTTCTCCTTCTACATCTTATTATATGTCTTCTACATGAGCTTATAGTGAGCCTCAAGTCATACCATTACCATATCCTCTTAGCATTGATCACAATGCTAAGAAACATGACCTTCTTACTTAGCTCCTTAGTCATCAATCGATCACTTTACCACCTACTCATTGCTATCCTCCTTATCAACTAGAAAAATATCAAGGTCATCCATATTTGAATTACCATTGAATACATGGACATAATAAAAATGGTAACTATGTCATACAATGACGAGTTAAACATCTTGAGCATCAGATCTTTATCTCATTCACTGCACAACATTATGTTGCATGTCCATCTATATATACTACATGTCAATGGGTTTATAAATTTAATTCATCTATATCTAATGAGCATCATGTTATCATTTCTATAGTTCCTTCCTTGGCCACTCAATTTCTCCTATTTATTCCACTCCACCTCCTCTTATGGATAGTCCTACTCAACTCAAGTTATCTGTGACATCACCAAGTCAATCTAAGAAACCTCCTCTAAATATTGGTACAGTACCTCTTCCTATCAATTCATCCAAAACATTACTAATTCAAACTACGCAACCAACTCTCAAAATCAATTCACCCTCTTTTCCTCTCAAGTATTTTGTAATGTCATGACTCACACATAAGCTCCAAATAATCACTTTTTTCAAAGAAACTACTCCTACTGATGGACAAGACACATCTCAAATTCCACCATCATCGCATATTCCTATTGTTACTTCACCCTACCAATTTTTGGTTCTCTCTCTTATCATGTCATAGAAAAATATCTGCCACAATGGCATGGCACGTCTTACATCACCAGAATAGATCTCCATCATCATAGTAAACTTGGGGGAATAATACTTATTCCCACCCCCATCTAGCATTCACACACATCTATATCTTTACACACATAATACATTAGAATCGACATTACTTGATGACACACTCTTGTGCTTTAGTTCACACTTGCCTATTGAGGGCATACAACATGTGAACCTCAAACAATGCACCATAAGTACTACAAATTGTGTCTATTCACTCATCATGCATCTTACATCATACATTCTATATTTAGTCTAAATAATTTTTAATTTTACACATATACACATGTGACACATCGTACTAGTCTTCCTCATACATCTATCAAACTTCTATTGTCCTTGCATATAACATTACATACTACTCAATTTATATACTACATACTACATAGCACGTATCTCTACATTACTAGTCTAGCTACACACATTTCATTACATATTATTCATCGTGTATTACACATTTATACACATCTTATGGTCATCTATTATCATCACACATGCTACATCATATTTTATGCATTATACTCACTAACCTATGATGCACTTTAGTTCTTCTATCCAAACTCAATTGTTGATGGTTTACAAATAAAATTGACCTTATCATACTTACACATTCATCATTAGACCACCCATCATGCAACATTCCTAGCTTATTTACATACATTTTAGGCTAAATGGTCACCTATTCTTTCATCTTACGCTTTAATACATTTTAGGCTACATCACCACTCCCTTTATTTAACTTATAGTGATATGCACCTTAAACTACATCATCACTCTTTCAATCATCTTGTCATGATATACGCTTCAGCTATAAGGCTCACACACATCATCTATAGGTCGCATATCATCACTACAAGTACAAATTCATCACATTGCATTAGACACAACACACATTTTGACCATTTCCCGATGACACACTCTGGTTTATGGTTCATTCTTGACTGTTGAGGGGGAAAACATAATGAACTTCACTACATACATTTTTATTCACTTGGGGGCACGCGGATCCTATCATTTGATCTTGTATTCCATTCCACCCATCCACATGACATACTACATTTCTTTGTTACTTTTATTCTTTCTTACATTTTCTTGTATATGGTCTTTTCATTACACATGTTAGTTATATATCTTGTATGTAATTTATCTATACAACACACACATGTATGTTCACTAATTTTCTTCATTGTGTTCATAGATACAGGTCTTTTTATGTAGTATGTATGCTCGCTTCTACTACCCATCCCACATTGGTCGCCGGGGCATCCACATTCATCTCTCGGAGGTGTTATTGTTTCATTTATACTTAGAACTCTATATTACATGGTTGTGAATGCTTTGTACATAGTGGATATCTTTCCAACATACTAATGGGTGCTTCATGAGAAAATTTTGTTCACGTGATTACTTGTTTCACTAGTTATCTAGTGTTTATACCTATTTTTCTATTATTTTTTATTTTATGTGGGCCTTGCCCTTTGTTTGGTGTGCACACTCATTTTTATGTCGCCATCATGGCCTTGCATGTCTTGTGTCATCATGAGTGATGACCCATGTTTATAGCCCACTTTGTGCGGCTTACTTTATATTCTTGTGTGTTTATATTACTATAGTGTTTGGTAGTTTATATATTGTTTGCATAGATTACACATTATCGTTTACATGTATGCTTGTTTGTACTAAAACTTGTCTTTGGGCATCCTCCTATTTTTACATGCCTTTGTCTCTACCAAGTGCATTCATTTCCTCATGCAAGTCGAGTTGTTTGAGTAGGTTTTTACCTTAGCTCATGTTTACCTAAGTACTTTATGTACCTTTATTGTACTTATCCTCACCCACTTATATGTGTGGATATTTCCTTTTATTTTTTAGATATTAGGGGATATTATCTAATTGTTAGGTATAGTTCTTTCCTTGATCTATGGTATTGACCACATCCTTGATGTCTAGTTCTCTCATAAATCTATGGACTTAACTAGTTCTTTGATGAATAGTGTTTTCCATGATTTATGGCTTGTTCTACGACCTTGAATAGTTCTTAGATTTTTATTCCTTGCTTATATAAGCAAGGCCCATTCTCATTATATTTCATTGAGTTCCATAATAATATATGATATTGTTTCTCATTTGTTTGCAAAAATTTATGTAAAGTTATTACGGAGAATTACTTTTACCTTATTGATCATAGTGTTTGATTAGAATCTATGTTCTTTGCTTGGCACGATCTAGATATCGTTCCTTTTATGATATCATATTTGCACAACTTTCCATCACACTAGAAGCTTGAACTGGTGGGGTAGAGGGATCTCATCGTGTTAACTAGTTGTTATGCTAGCACACCCCCACACGATGGAGCCGATGTAACCACATGAGCCTTGAGATCACCATGTATTCACCAAATTAGGTATAACACCATTAGGATACAATGACACTAGGACTTCCACAGGTCACCTATCCTTGTACTACTCCAGGTCATGTACGCTTAACTACCTAGTATCAAAGTTGCATATCTTTTCGTCACACCGAAGCTCAAATTTGTAATAGAGAGGGATCTCATCATGTTAACTAGCTACTATGCTAGCACACCCCCACATGATGGATCCATATGCAACCATGTGAGCCTTGAGCTCACCATGTACTTGTTAGGAAATAAGGGATAAAATATGTAGAATAATCCCTCATAGAATCGCAACAGTAGAAAATAATATGCATAAAATATTATAGATCTCAAATAAAAGTGTAGAATAAAATAACAAAACACAAAGAGACAATATTTAATGTGGTTCACCTGATTTGGGCTACGTGCACCAAGAATCACTTGCTTATATTTTATTACAAGCCACCGCTCTCTCAATACAATACCCAGATCTGTTTGGAGCTATGCTCAAAAAAACTCTACAAAATTCACACCCGAATTCAAAACACATCTGCAATGTTACATTATCCTACCATATGCATAAAACCATATAAGTAGATAACTGCTTAAGTAGTTTTACAAAACTATGGGTATCAAAACCATGGGCCAAAACCATCCCATAAACCTATGGGTCAAAATCTCCACCCATATGAGAAAATCACATTTTGCTAGTATATTGGGAACGTTGTAAGGCCCAAAAAAATTCTCGGGGTTATGCCCCTGAACCATTGCTACTTGGGGCTGCCACCCCGAACCTCGCTCGAGCAGACCCGACCCTCGAACCTCGTGAAAAATTGTGAAAAGTGTACAGTACTCTTAGTGTAAAATCTTCAACACTTTCTCACATGAAAATAGGCTCCACAACCTAACAATATCCCACTTGGAGACTAGTTTTCCTCTAAGAGCAAGCTTCTCAACCCTTCACTAGTTTCCATGAAGACCAACCAAAGCTAAACATAGCTTTAGTTTTTCCCTTGTGACCACCTTGGTCATCATGTCTGCAGGATTCTGACTGGTATGAATCTTCTCCAGCTTCAACTTCTCTTCCTCCAAAGTTGTCTTGATGAAATGGTACCTTAACTGTATATGCTTCATCCTAGAGTGGAAAGCGAGTTCTTAGCTAGGTGTATAGCACTCTGACTATCACTATGTAGCTTTCCTTCCTCCTTATGCCCCAACTCCTCAAGAAATTTCTGTAACCAAATCATTTATTTTCTTTCCTCTGTGGCAGCAACATACTCAGCCTCTGTGGTTGACAAAGCCACCAACTTATGTAGTCGTGAAATCTAGCTCACTGCTGTCCCACCTACAGTGTAAACATAACTGTTGTTGTGCTCCTCCCGTTGTCTACATCTCTAGCCATATCTGAATCTACATAACCACACAAAGCAGTGTCTAATCCACTGTAGCACAAAATTGTCCCCATGGTCCCTCTCAAATACCGAAGGATCCACTTTACTGCCTATCAACGATCTCTACCTAGACCACTCATAAATCTACTAACCACTCCCACTACATTGGAAATATCAGGCTTGGTGTAAACCATGGCATACATCAAACTGCCAATCGCTGATGAGTAAGGTACCTTGGACATCTGGTTTCTCTCCTGCTCTGTCTTGGGACACTACTCCTTTGATAACTTGAAATGGCCTGCCAAAGGAGTCCCAACTAGTTTAGCATCCTACATATTAAACCTCTCCAAGACCTTCTTAATGTACTCTTCCTGAGATAAAGTCAGCTTCTATTCCTTCCTATCCCGAGATATCCTCATACCAAGGATTTGTTTGGCTGCCTCCAAATCTTTCATAGCAAAGGATTCACTTCGCTCCTTCTTGAGTACTTTTATTTCCTGCATGTTTTTACTGCAACCAAAATGTCATCCACATACAGACAAAGGATAATATAAATTCCATCCTCAAATTTATTTGTACACATGCAATGGTTAGAATGACATCTAATATAACCTTGCTCCATCATGAAGCTATCAAATTTCTTATACCATTGATGTGGAGCTTGTTTCAAGCCATACAAGCTCTTCTTTAGTTTGCACACCATCTCCTCTTTACCTTTGACATCATAGCCCTCTGGTTGCTGCATATATAGTTCCTCCTCCAAATCACCATGGAGAAATGTAGTCTTTACATCAATCTTCTCTAAGTGCAATTCTTACTTTACTGACTATTCCTAGAATGTTCTAATAGAAGTCATTTTTACTACAGGAGAAAAAATATTGAAAAAATCTATACCTTTTACCTCTGTACAAACCCCTTGACCACCAACCGGGGCCTTGTATCGTTTCTTTCCTCCTTCTTCCTCTTTGACTCTAAACACCCACTTGTTCTATAATTCTCTTTTTCCTTCGGGTAGCTTTACCAAATCCCATATTTGGTTCTCCATGAGAGCATGATGCTCCTCATCCATGGCTTCCTCCCACTTCTTCCGAGAAACTACCTACATTGTTTCATCAAAGCTCTCTGGCTCTCCACTATCAGTGAGTAATAAATAATAAAGAGAAGGAGAAAAATGTTTAGGTTATCTTCTTACCCTATAAGACCTCCTCAATATAGGAGTTTGGGGTTCTTCTTGAGGAGGTTCCTGAACTGATTCATGTGTCACTTTCCCATCTGGAAGATTCTTTCTTGGATTCTTCCCTAGTTTCCTGCAACTACTGCTTATACATGAATTTTTCATTAAAGACCACATCCCTAGATCGAATGATTTTATTGACCTTAATAGTCCAACATTTACATCCAAATTCATCACCACCATAACCAATGAAAGTACATTTTTCTAATTTAGCCTATAGCTTGGTCCTACCATCCCTGTCTATATAGACAAATACTTCACATCCTAAGATTCTAAGAAATGAATAACCAGCTTTCTTACCATACCAAGCCTCCTCGGGTACACCTCCATCCAAGGCACTTGAGGGTCCTCTGTTTATCAAGTACACAACTATGCTCACCATTCGCCCAAAAAGAAAGAGGTAGTTCCGCATGTAACCTCATGCTCCTAGCATGTTCCATTATTGTTACGTGCATCCTTTCTAACACCCCATTTTGTTGTGGAGTTCTGAACTGTCTTTTTCCTATGAATTCCATTCTTAGAATAGTAATCATCAAATTCATTTTTGCAATACTCCCATCCATTATCTCGACCTAAGACATGTTAGCTTAAGACCTGTTTCATTCTCTACCAAGTCTTTCCATTTAACAAAAGTGTCAAATACATCATATTTGTTTCTAATACAATAAACCCAAACTTTCCTTATTGCATCATCATCATAAAAGTAACATAATAACTTGAACCCCTAAGAGATGATACCTGAGCAGTTTAGGCCCCACACATCGAATGCACCATCTCTAACTTGCTCTCATTTTTTTGTAGGTCCAACCTTAAGAAACCTTACTCACTTTTGTTTCCCATATTTACAGTCCTCATAGAAATCCAAACCTCTTTCTTTATATCCGGGTAAATCCTTCTTTATGATCTCCATGTCTTTATGGCTCATATGACTTAGCCTATAATGCCACAATGTTGTATCTACTTTTTAAGCCACAAGATTACAAACATTAGTGCTATAAGTGGTTAAATACAAGGTTCCAACCTTCTTACCTCTTTCCACCATAAGATCACCCTTGGTAACCTTCTAAGAGTCCACTGTAAATATCACAATACAACCATCACTTCCCAACCCCTGTTGATATCACATTTCATGTAATGTAGGACATATCGACATCCTTCAATAGCAAAGTATTCCCATTCTACATCTTAATTTGAACATAACCTTTTCTAACTATGTTGCAAGGCTCATCATCACCAAGAAAAACATTCCCAAAATCCCCTTGAACATAATCAACAAAATAATGCCTATGTGGAGTAGCATGGAAAGAAGCCCTTGAATCTAAAACCCAAGATTCAATAATATTGTGCAAAGAAAGAATCAAAGCATCCTGATATACATTACATGTTGCCACATTTTCCTCCTTGTTTTCTTCTGTTGTTTATTCTTGTCCCGAAGTTCCCAATAGTCCTTATTTTCATGCCCATACTTTCCACAATGCCACATTAGTATCTTTCTTTTGGATTTTGACCTTGCCCAATCCTTTGATTTTCCATGGCTTCCTATATTCTTCTATCTCCCTCTAGTTTCCACTATCAAAACATTCCCTGAAGTAGAAGATTCACTAGAGATTTTTCTTCACATTTCCTCACTTAAAATCACCCCTCTGACATCCTCAAACTTCAAATTTGAGTTAGTTTGAACCAAGTTGCTTACCTCCATTACAGAGTTATTCCAACTCTCGGTAAAGAGAGAACAGAACTAATAAATCCCTAACTTCTTCATCAAATTCTCTTTGTAACCAAAGCTAGCATATTTAAAACTGTATTAAAATCATTTAGATGATCTGCTTCTTGAACCATTCTCATACATCTTCATTTTAAACAATGTTTTCATTAAAAATATCATATTAGAGGCAGAGAGTTTTTCATACAACTTCCCTAATGCATCCATTAGTTCTTTTGTAGTCTTTTCCTTTGAAACATTAAATAATACTGAAGATGCAAGACACATTTGGATTGTCCCAAGTGCCTTCCTATCCAGAAAATCCCATTCCACATCTTTCATGCTTGAGGGTTTGTTCACCTTCTCAGACAACAGAATATAAATATCCTTATGATAAAGGTAATCTTCCATCTACATCTTTAAAAGACTAAAATTCTACCCGTTGAATTTATCAACCCTAGATCTTCCATCATCTGCCATAGCTTGCACTCAAGTAAAACTTTCCCTATGATTCAACACTTCATCAACCAAACCAGGCTCGATACCAAATGTTAGGAAATAAGGGATAAAATATGCGGAATAATCCCTCACGAAATCATCGCAATAGTAGAAACTAATATGCGAAAAAATATTACAAATCTCAAATAAAAGTGCGAATAAAATAACAGAACACAAAGAGACAATATTTAACACGGTTCACCCAATTTGGGCTACATCCAACAAGAATCACTTGGTCAAATTTTATTACAAGCCACCTCTATCTCAATACAATACCCATATCTATTTGGAGCTATGCTCAACAAACTCTACAAAATTCACACCCAAATTCAAAACACATCTGTAATGTTACATTATCCTACTATATGCATAAAACCATATAAGTAGACAACTACTTAAGCAGTTTTACAAAACTGTGGGTATCAAAACCATGGGCCAAAATCATCCCATAAACCTATGGGTCAAAAATCTAGCCCATATGAGAAAAGTATGTTTCTCGGTATCTTGGGCACATTTTAAGGCCCAACAAATTTTCTTGGGGTTACACTCCCGAACCCTTGTGGATCGAGGGCATTGGCCACCCTAAACCCCAGCAAGAAAAGCGTGGAAAGTGTACGGTACTCTTAGTGTAAAATCTTCAACTTTCTCACATGAAAACAAGTTCCACAACCTAACAATATTCACAAAATTAGGCCTAACAACATTAGGAGGCAACGACACTGGGACTTCCTGGGAGGTCACCCATCTTAGTACTAATCTAGGTCAAGTGTTCTTAACTACCCGTATTAGAGTTCTATAACTTACCATCACACTAGAAGCTCGAATTGGTGATGGAGAGGATCTCATTGTATGAACTAGATGCTATGCCAACACACCCCCACACGATGGATCTAGATGCAACTACATGAGCACTGGGCCCACCATGTATTCACCAAATTAGGTCCAACAACATTAGGAGGCAACAACACTAGGAAATATCAGGAGGTCACCTATCCTAGTACTACTTCAAGTTGAGCACGCTTAACTACCTGGCTCTAATACATGTTACGATTTACCATAACACCACAAGCTCAAACTTTCGGTGGAGAGGGATCGCATCGTGTTAACCAGTTTCTTCGCTAACACATCCCCACACAATGGAGCTATATGTAACCATGTGAGCCTTGGATCAACCATGTATTCATCAAATTAGGCCCAATGACATTAGGAGGAAAAGACACCGAGACTTCATGGGAGGTCACCCATCCCATTCTTTTGTACTACGAGATCAGTGCGCTTGATTTTCTAGCTCTAATATCATGTTACAATTTGCATTAAAGTGTCTAAATATGGGGCCTCTTGTTGTATTGTTTGGGGCTCTTGTTGCATTTCTTGGTTCTTGTATTTCTTTTGGTGTTTTTTTAGGTTGGCATCTTTATCTACTTCTACATTAGATCATGTTGAGCTATTAACAACACATAATTACCACACATGGAAACCAAGAATGGAAACAATAATTAAGCGGAAAGGATTATGAGCTTTAACTTCTTCAAAATAAAAAGTGTTCACTAGAAAATATGAGAAATTTCAGTACCAAGTGCAAATTTGATGAGTGTATGAGTTTGATAGAACTTATGTAAGTGACAATCTTTTGTTTCATTTGGAAAAGTGTAACTCTCCTTTCAGAATATGGGATAAATTGGAGGATTTTTTGGTAAGGTGGATCATATGAGAGCCATGGAACTTGAAATTAAGATCACCTCTCTTAATCATGAAGATTTTCCAACAAGTACAAACTAACTTTCCAAGTTCAATCATTTCTTGACATAGTTGAAGGGGAGTGTAAGAGATAAGAAAGATGAAGGGTGGTGTGTTTACTTGATTCTATCCAAGTTAAGAGGATCATTTCAAATATTTTCTTCTACCATTTTCTCTAGCATGGAGGCCTTAGGTGACACATTCAAAATGCCTAACTTAGAAACATTTTTGAAATACTTACTAGGAAGAATCCAAATTGTCTCACCTTGAGTCTTCCACCTCTCTAAGGCATAAGTTGCATGTAATCCTAAGGGAAAGGAAAACCAAAAATTAAAACCAAATCCACCTCTTCTCCATCTCAAAGTACTCCTAAACCTAAAGAAAACAACTTTAAACCCAAGGAGTCTTCTAAATCCAATAATAAGTCTATCCTTTCATGCTCTTTTTGTGGGGGTATTGGTCATGAAGAATATAGGTGTTATAAGTGAATGCAAGCCTTAGAAATGCAATCAAGAAACAAAAATTTTACATCTCCACTCCACCTCCTTCTAATCATCATGGAAAAGTAGTTAATGTTGTTGAGAGATCTCAGTCACCACTTGTAGATAGTTGGGTTATATATTGTGGTGCTTCTCATCACATAACATCTTCCAAGGATTCTTTTATTTCTCTAAGTTTGAGTTTAATTCCAAAATTGAGGTTAGTGATTCTTCCTTTCTTTCGTTGAGGTAAAAGGTGATATACAACTTGATGGTGGTAGTATCCAAGATGCACTATATGTTCCTAATATCACTACAAATTTTATTTTTGTATATCAAATTTGTCATTTGGGTAAAGGGAAAAAATGACTTTTACACCACATGGGGTAGAAGTAAAGACTTTGTTGGAGCCTTATTCACTTTTTTCTCAGGGTATTGTTGATCATAGTTCTCGACTATATCACTTTGAGGGTTTTGATGATACTTCTTCTATAGGGACATGATTGGTTTCTCATGTAGATTCAGAGAGTAAGCTTTGGCATAAAATATTTGGACATCTTAATTATAGATATTTGAAAGAGTTGAGAAGTTATGGTATAGTAGATGGTCTTCCTAGAGTTTATTGTCTTGAGGGAGTTTTCTCTAGTTGTGCATTAGGGAAACAACACCAAGATCCATTTCATAAGAATTTTTCTAAGAGAGCTTGTTCACCGCTTGAGCTTGTGCATAGTGACTTGATGGTTTTTCCTACCCCCTCTTTCAATGGAGATAGGTATACACTTACCTATATTGATAATTTCTTGAGGTGTACTTGGGTTTATTTTATCAAGTACAAAAGTGATGTTTTTCACACTTTAAAGTCTTCAAGGATTTGGTTGAGAAACAATCTTCTAATTGCATAAACAACCTTTGTCTGATAATGGGGGATTACTTTAGTAATGAGTTTTCTAACTTTCTGGAAACTCAAGGCATTATACACCAGCATTTTTTTCCTCATACTCCACAACAGAATGGCTTAGTAGAAAGGAAGAATAGAACTTTGAAGGAAATGGCTAATTGTATGATGCATTCTAGACATTTACCTCATATTTATTAGGTAGAAACAGATTAATTGTACTAACTACATTAAGAATCACACACCACATTGAGCACTTGATCATTTAACTCCAGAGGAAGATTGGTCCAACACTAAGCTAGATGTCTCATTTTTCAAGTCTTTAGGAACCATGCTTGGGCCTTTTTACCAAATATGATAAGGAAATATTTGGATAAGAAGAGTAAACCCTTGATCTTTGTAGGGTATTGTGAGGACATGAGAGTTTATTAACTTTTATATCTTGATACACATAATGTTATTTTTCAAACACATGTTCAATTTGATGAGCGCTTCACTCCACATGATTCTTCATCTTCTTCCATGCCTCCTTCATATCATCTTGAGGATCCTTTCTTTGAGGAGATTGATTTGGAGGTTATAGATGTCATTGAGGATCCTATTCCCACTAATTTTGTCACTATGCCTAAGTGGGATCATATTACGATTTACGAGGCATCACCTTTTATATAGGATCTTCCACCAACTAGGCATCATCACACACATTATACAAGTTCTAGAATTTTGTGTCAGGGAACTTTTGAGGACAAATAGTATTTTTCAAAGGCTTGTGGATTACGGGAGTGGGATGATGTGATGGTAGCTAAGTATTCTTCTTTCATGAATAAGTATACTTGGGATTTGGTATCTCTTCCTAAAGGAAGAAGTATGGTTATGTGTAAGTGAGTATACCAAACCAAATACGTAGCTGATGCGTTCATTGACAAGTATAAGGCTCATCTTGTTGTAAAGGGTTTTTCACAAGTTGAAGGTATTGATTACTCTGAGACTTTTGCACCCGTTACCAAGATGGATTATGTATGCCTTGTACTTATTATTACTACATCACAGGGGTGGCCCATATACTAGATGGATGTGAAGAGTGCCTTCTTACATGGAGATCTAGAAGAGGAAATATACATGGAGCATCCAAGGTTTGGATTTGTTCAGATTCTTCTCTTATTTATAGGCTCCGAAGATCTCTCTATGGTCTCAAACAAGCCCCTCGAGCTTCATATGAGAAGATGGAAACTTTTCTTCTATCTACTTGTTTTGTTCATTGCCACTTTGATCATACAGTGTATCTCCAACATGTTGGTGAGGATATTGTGATACTTGTCTTATATGTTGATGATATTTTACTTACTAAAAATCTTCTTCCCACATTCGAGTATTCGAGAGGGATCTTTCTACACAATTTTGACATGACATATCTTAGGCTATTGAATTATTTTCTTGGTTTGTAGATTTTTCTGACATGATTCGAGAGATTCATTTGAGTCAAAAAAAGTACACCCATGATCTTCATCAGTGCTTTGATATGGCTGATGGCAAGCCAATCCATCTCCTTTTTAATCTCGAGTTACTCTTACTTCCACATGTACCACACCACTTTGTGATCCTACATTGTATAGGTAGTTGGTTGCGAGTCTCATGTACTTGACCCATACTCACCCTAATATTTCATTTGTAGTAGAATTTGTATCTCATTTTCACATTCTCCTCATAGTAGTCATTGGAAGGATGCTAAAAGGATTTTGCATTGTTTGCACAACACTTCCCACTTTGGCCTACACTACACTAGGGGTTATACTCAGTTGGTTTTGGTATACAAATTCACATTGAGTAGATTCTATTGATGATAGACGTTCCACTTCTAGATATATTTGTTGTCTTGGTTCTTCTCTAGTTGCTTGGGTGTGCAAAAAGTAACAGTTATTGCACTTTCATCTTTAGAGACAAAGTACCAGGGAAGCGATTATAGTGAGTCAACAGATTCTTTAGCTTCGAAAATTATTGATAGAGTTTGGATTCCCACAAGATTCATCGATTGTACTTTGGTGTGACAACCAAAGTGTAATTCACATTTCTCACAACCCAGTTGAGCACCAATGGACCAAGCATATTGAGATACACATCCACTTCATTCATCAGCACATTTAGGATGGATTTCTTTTCTTGAGTACATTCCAACTCAGAATCAGGTTGTAGACATCTTTACGAATCCTTTTGCATCACCTCGCTACCTTGAGTTACATCAAATGCTTGGGGTTTTGAAAAATGTTCTATGGAGGTGTTTGTGAGAACATATTCCTTCTTCTTCTTCTTTCTCTTTCCTTCTCGCAGGATTCTTTTCTTCTTTTGGTTCAAAATTTCTTCATGGTTATATTGTACATGAGTACCTCATTAGGCCTAGTTATCTGGACTCATACTATGGACATGCCACTTATATTTTCCCCTAGCTTCATATGAGGGGGTGTTAGAGTAGGTATTTACGTTAGCTCATGTTCACCTATGTACTTTATTTACCTCTATTGTATTTATTCTCACCCACTTATGTGTGTGGATATTTTATTTTATTTATTTAGATATTAGGGGATATTATCTAATTGTTAGGTATATTTCTTTCCTTTATCTATGGTATTGACTAGATCCTTGATGTCTATTTCTCTCATAAATATATGGACTTAACTAGTTCTTTGATGACTAGTTCTTTCCATGATTTATGGCTTGATCTACGACCTTAATTGGTTCTTAGATTGTTATTCCTTTCCTATATAAGAAAGGCCCATTCTCATTATATTTCATTGAGTTCCATAATAATATATGATATTTTTTCTCATTTATTTGCAAAGGTTTATGTAAAGTTATTCTGGTGAATTACTTTCATCTTATTGATCATGGTGTTTGATTAGCATCTGTGTTCTTGGCTTGGTACGATTTGGTTATCATTCCTTTTAAGATTTACAGAGCTCATGTGATTGGTCATCTTTTGGGGCCACATTCTCCTATCGAGTAATGTCGCATGTGCTTTTTAATCCAAAGAGGGGGCAATCATTTATGGTTTAAATACTATACAACGCTTCTACACTAGTTCAGTAGAGTTTAGTTTCCACCCTTGGCATTGTGGGTTATACAATAAGTTGGTATAGACCATTCTACAAACCCCATACACAACAAATTTTACAAGACATGGTAGTCCTTAGCATTCTAGTGAGTTGTTACGAGTTAGAAGGTACAATTAAATTTTTCTCTAAACTACTTCATCCAATGGGGTCGGATCACCCAAAAAACCATGCAGTATAGAGATCTCCTCATACATGTTCGGGGAAGCAATTAAATGTTGGAGGATATAGAAGAATTCCTCCCTATACTTCTTCGACCTATGGAATTAATTCTCCCAAAAAACCCAAGACAAGATATCCTCTTTCTACACCCTTTCTTTTATCAGGGATTAGGTACACATGTTCCATTTTTCACTTGCATATTTTACATTTACATATTTTTATACATGCATCTTTTACATGCAAATTTAAATATACCCATATTTATTTGAATTCTTGATCATCTTCTTCTTGTAGGTCTGACCAAATGAGAAGAAAGTAGTCAAAAACAATAAAAACAATGTCAACAACAACATTTTTTTGTAGCACACACCTCACACTAACTTCCGTGTACATCACAGGACATTAACAACTACACACACATTTCTACCCTTGGTTCCCTCTCATCACTTTTTTTTGCACTTTTACATCTTTAGTTTCCATGCTCCATCATATTTTCATCACTCCACATTTTCTACATCACATGGAAATGTAGACATTAAACCATGCACTTTGGGTATTATTTAGTCTAGGTCTTATACTACTAGTCATATGGTTTTTCAGTGAAGAAAGTACTAATTAGCCCCCATATTTTGGCCTTGTTTAGCTATCTTTCGTCATTCCCGACCTTCATCACATAATTTCCTAGTTTGATTCTATTAGTTTGTGTTATTTTAACATGACAAAGGTGCCCATGCTAGTATCTCTTGGGGTGCCATAGGTGTCCTAGACCAAGTCGAGGTGCCTTAATCCTTTTCACACTTTCCCACCACTTTTTGGGCACTTTTTACCTATTTGAGAATTCTAGATTTTTGGCGTTTAGCCTTTTTGGGATTAATTACAAAATTATAACAAGAGTACCATAGAAATATAAATTTATGAGACCATAATGATGGACCAAGCACTAGCCAATACTATCACCACCTAATTTTGCATCCATCAAAGGCATCTAGAGGTCATTTACATAAATTTAACTCCATCACAAGGGACAAGGTTGGTTCATATAACTCACACTACATAGGAAGGAATTTTATTGTATGTCATCTACCAGTTTATTACATTTTCCAAACATAGTTATTGCTCACTACTTTCACAAATTGCGACTAGCACAAGAGAATTTATGGCATGATTCACACACACATATATATAACAACATCTTGTTTGAGAGTAGTGCAACGCTCGGTTAATAAGTCTACCATTATGGTCGTTGAGGACATTCCACCCCTTCATCTCGTATTTTTCTTTTCTAGGGTCTGATAATTATTTTGTGGTTTTGAAGGTCTATATTTCATCATTCATCATTGACAACATTCAGAACAAAGCAATGAGTTATACGTGATAGACATTGAGGGATTCATATCATATTTTTACCATACAAGTTTTATTTCTAGACTTCTTGCACAGACTTGGATGCCCAAAACTCGGACTAAGGTTCCCATAGGTTCCTCGATCGTCTCCCACATACCCCAATCTACTCGAAACCCATATCTGCAAGTTTTTTGGGCTTGACATAGTCGTTTCCTCCTCTTATTTCTCCATTCAACCCCACGACATAGTCCAACAAGCTCATCAAACCATCTAAGTCTTATCTAACCCTCTTCACACATTAAGGTTTCACATTTTATTTACTTAGTTGTTTTGGTCACTTTCCTTATTTATTTAATTCTTTTAATTACTAGTATTTATTGTTGTTTCTATTTTAGATTAACTACCATTATTTCATATTTTACTTAATCACATACATTATATAAATATGCATATTTACATATATACATACATATAAATATAAATATCTACACCTAATCCATAAATCCTAAAATTGATATCTACCCTGAATTAACCCTCTCTTATATATTTATGTCACCCTCTTCAACACATGCTCTTTTTATTTAGCTTGCCCTTTTTACTTCTTTTTTCATTGTCTCATTTTCATATTTTTTTATTTAATTCATTTTTATTCATTGAACTATTTTATGGAAAATGATCTTATATTATATTAAATGCAACATGATACAAGATTTTTTTAACAAAAACATGGGTGGTATGAGAACATTTTCAAATGTACTTCCTTTTATTTTTCTTTATTCCTACACTTTTTAATTTCTACTCTTAAATTATTTCTCTAACTTCACTTGAAATTAATGATGATGAGGAATACAATGTACATCTTATATAAAATTTCCAATAAGAACTTTTTCTACTTCTTTTTCATTTTAAAGTATATTTCTTAATTGTTTGTATTTTAAAATAAATATGACATGAATTTATTTTATAATTTTTTATTTAATTTTTAACACTTTAAATTTCATTTGATATAAAATAATAACATAGTAAATTTAATTTTATTATTTTTATTTAGATTTGAAAATGTTGTTTTAATTAATTTTGTAATTATATATATATATATATATATATATATATATATATATATAATTAATAGTAAACAAGTAATAAAATAATTACCATATGGAGTCATATACTTCAATTTAAGATCTTTGCTTTTGAATCCATGTACGTAGGTCAAACTAGTGAATAAACTTATGAAATTATGCATTCTATAATTTTCATGATTTACTGACTAATTTATGTTTTTTTATGAGTAGTACATTCATTTGGGCACTAGATTACATAGATTGTCAAAATTTGTGCTCATACTTTGGAGGAAGCATATAGTATATTTACAATTATGAGTAAGTGTACAACTTAACTAGTGATCACCTTCAACTAAAGCAACTATGACTAAGCAACGTCCATGTCGTCAAAGTCACCCAGGGCATGATCCTCACCGAACCATTTCAACTCTCCATAGAGGGTATCTCCAAGCCTTGTACAACAAGACTTGATCCTTAGTGGGTTTTAGAAATATGTTTTACTATTCTTCTAATTATTTACCAAATAAAAGTGAGTTGGTAAATTGAATACTATTATTTAATTTATGAGTTTTACTATTATTCTCACCCCGGCTCAACTAAATATAAAATAAAATATTATCTACAAACTCTACATTTGATTGTTTTTACTGTCCTATGTGCATGTCAACTTTGAGCACCATGTGATGTCTCCACTTATCTTTGTTTAACATTATTAGATTGTTTTTATTTGTTTTGGATGCACTTCATTAATATTTTATGGTTTTGAACAAAAGTTTAATATAGGACATGCATATCCCTTAGACGTTGTTACTGTCCATGAGTTTTGAAAAATATCTTGAGACACTCCATGAGTCATGATAGTCTATGATGCGGAACACACGTATATGCTAGAGAGAATATGTGAATGCTATATTAAAATTAAGGCACGTGTGAATGTCGAAATAAAATGAAATTTTTAGGAACACATATGTTTCATGACAATGCTTAAAAATTTATCAATTTATAAGTTTTGGAAAAAAAATAGACAACTATCTGAAGACATGGGAAATGATCCATTTGGTGACTTTTTTGAATATAATAAAGTGTTTAAAGATCCCAAGACTTGTTTATTAATACTAACCTCAATATCCTAAGTTACCCTTTCAAAATTCTAGTGGGATCTCTTTTAAAATTTTGGAGATACATAATAGTGTAGATTCTAGATAGTTTTAAATAAAACTATTAAGTATTTTTTAGTGTAAATCCCAATTACCTTTATTTTAATTTATGTGATAATTCGTTGATTATTTTTCCATGATACTTACATTTGTCTCGATTTTCATTTTTACATGTCAACTCAAAAATTCAAGCTCCTTGTATTTTTGTAATGCAAGTGTATCTAGAGATCGTGACCTTATGATCTAGAGAAAAAAAAAATATCCTGGATATATTTGACTATAAAAATATTTTCAACAAGAATTCAACTTTGTCTCAACATAGGAGGGTCATCTATAAGCCTATAATGGATAAAAACCACTTTACTTTCTCAAACCTTGCTTTTACTGACATAATAACACCTTGCATGGACTTTGATTCACCTCACACTTCTCAGAGAACTCCTTAAAACATTATTGTAGTCATGAAAATGCTCATTCTTCTTAAACATAAGTTCCCCCTTACATACCTTAATTTTCTCCTTGGTTTGGATTCACTAGTCCCTAGTTGAATCCATCTTCTTGTCCTCTAAATATCCTTTTCACCCTCTCCCCTATTTTACACTCATATAAGAGT
The DNA here is from genome assembly GCA_018340775.1 of Taxus wallichiana var. yunnanensis. Classification (NCBI taxonomy): domain Eukaryota; kingdom Viridiplantae; phylum Streptophyta; class Pinopsida; order Cupressales; family Taxaceae; genus Taxus; species Taxus wallichiana. The sequence continues at coordinate 72,089,156 of CM031237.1, read as the reverse complement.
TATATCCAATGTATAATGCATTCAGGAAGTCAAAATTCTTACATTCTCTACTTTGTGTAAAATTGGCTACTAAACCCTTAAGACAAGTTTTTGTTCCACTCCTCAAAAAATGATTCTATCATTACCCACCAAGGCCTATCACCTTCACTAGTTGTCTTCCCACACCCTTGATGTGCATGTAAATTTTTAGGGTCGAACTCTTTGTGTAACTCTTTATACTTCACCATTTACAATTTGGCTTCTAAACCCTATAATATGCCAGGAAAACCTTTTTATGCATATATTTCCGCACCCCCTTAGAAATCATCCTCAAAGTTAATATTTTGGGTTACCCATTATGTGAAACTAGGTACGAAGGAATTTTCAAGGTTTAACTCCCGCTTGAAATGGTACTTTCTTTGTAAAGTGACCCCTCCAATGAGCCTTAAGACTGTGCTTGAACTCTCCCTTCTAGAATGTCACAAAAACAAGAAACTTGAACAATTGGTTCCCAAAATCCCTTCGTAATCTATTATTAGAGGTCATAGGCAGGATAAGTTGAAGTTTTTGATTCAAAATAAGTTTATTAGACCTTCTAAATAGCAATCCCTAACTCTAACTCTTAAAACCCTCCTGGTAAACCCAAGAGAGGTTATTCTGATATGGATTATTATTCAATTCAAGGCTCAAAATTTGGAGAAAAAGGTTTTTTTATCCTAATACATGTGATAGACTTACTAGTTGAGTTTAAAGAAAGAGTAGTCTCCTTGTGTTCACTTCCTCACTATCCACCTATAGATGCATAGTCATTGTTAAGCACTAAAAAAACAAATCACTCTTCTCCTATGTTAGATCATTCTTTCTACATTTTAATAAATGTAATATTTAACAACCTCCTTCCTACATCTTCAAAAAAATGCATATTGTTATGCATTACATTCATAGTCACAATTTTTAAGTTTACTCAATATACACAAGAAAGACTAAAGAAATCAGTCCCTCGGTCCTTTCATGTCAAGCAATATCTTTCCATACTAACCTTCCTTACATTAATCTACCATCTAGTTTATTGAAATTCTCATAATAGTCACTCACGGTCCTTACTTGACACCAATATTGACAAGAATCCATTAGCTAACCTAAAAGAGATAACAAGTTTTAAAATCACATTCAATTTTCATGACCTTGAGAAAGGGATTATACAACCATCTTCTTGGAAATTCAATGCATTACTAACATGAATCAACAATATCAGGTCTCAAACATCACATTAATATTAAGATCTACAGTAAACCAAAGCTCTAAATGTTCATAAAAAAACAAAGTAAATGTCAATCTTTGAAGCAAGATCATTCCAAGGATAACAACATTGATTTGACCAAGCTATATGATCACTAGCAAACCCAAACAAAGATGTAAAACTCATAAATATATTTGTAAACAAGATAAAAACATATCTGAAATAAGCATACTTATTTTTCATTCTCAAGTTTTATACAAAATAATCTATCTCCTTTACTTCCTAGCTCCTTTCACCCTCTCCATGAGGAATACTTGAAAACCTCTACCACACTCATCCTATACTTGAGGTTTTCAAGCATGTAACTAATACAAGTAATGTAACCCTCTTACATGCCAACAAATATGACAATTTTTATGGCTCTTCAACTTCTCTCTCTGCTAGAGTTATAATTTCCATTCCTTCATTATTTTAAGCATCTAAGTTATGTAAAAACAAACACAATGAATGAACACATGTCATTTATACTAACATGACACCTATAAGACTCTAACAACACCTAATAACACTTTTAAGACTATACGCTTAATAAATGTATTTGAACTTTCAAATATCCCTTTATGGAGGGAAAACAAAAAGGAGGAAAAATTGAATTTCTTAGGTCCACTACTAATAGGAAATTCCTTACATGACCCTTTAGAATCACTACATATCTCTAACATCTCACATTGACTCCAAGAATCTAAATTTTTATGAAGGTCTCTTCATAGATGCTCCTACATCATAATCCCATGGTGGAGAAAAATTGTGCATACCCTTTGTCTGATTTATATTGTTTTCATGTCCCGAGCTTTTCTTTGATCTTCTCTTCTTGCTCTGATTTCTCTAAGTTTCTTCATAGCCACTAACGTCCCATGTAGTTTGTTCTAGATTCCATTTTCTTTTACTCTTCTCTATTTCTCTAGGATCTTCACCTTGATTCTTATTATATTCAAATCTCCAAGCTTTGTACCTTCACACAAGAAGAATACAATAAAAATACATTATTATTAAGGTTCCATGATGCTTCCCATCACTTTCTACTCCTTTCCCAATTTGTATTCATCATTTGTGTTATCAAAATCTTCATGTTCTTGCTCATTCACTTGATCATGTTCACTCTTCACCATCTCAATCTACCTCAACTTTGTAATTTTTTTCTCTATTTTCATTCTCATCCTCACATGCCCAAGAATTATCCTTTGTTTTAACTATACCTGCACTTTTCACTCTGGAATCCACTTGATCTAACCAATTTTGTAAAATACCATGAATGTCACCCATGAAACCTTCATTACATTCTTACTTGACCAACTTCAAATTCACATTCAACATCTCTTTGTACAATTTCAATAAATTCACTCACTCCATTTTCGATATCAATCAACAAGTAATCAACTTTACTCACCTTGTATTCTTTTTTCTTATTTTACCTCTTTAATTTGATTTCTTTCCTTGGGTTTTTCTCCATTTACCCGCTCACTTCTTATGTCATGCTTTCTTCTTCCATACCATATTCACTTCCTTTTGGTTTTATTATACCTTCAAGAAGTCAAATTTTCCTCTCTCATATTTCTCTTATTCAATTGTTCTTGTTATCATTTTTTTGTACTTTTCATACTCGTCCTCTATTGTTGTTGGTTTCTTCCACCACACAGGTATGATATAACCATGACAAGGAACCGGTTTCAAAGTCTCTTCCTCTGTATTATTTTCTTCATTCGTCTTCTCGTTAACCCATCCTCTTTCTTTTCTTCTCTTTCCAGCTAATCTTCTTCACTCTTGATATCTCTTAATCTATAATTTTTCTTACAATCTGAATCACATGCCACTTAGATTTTCTTTTCATAGCTAATTATAACACATACCTTGGTTTCCTCTTTATCAAATCTATTAACTGATCTATATCTTTTCTTAGCTTTATCATCTTTGATTCCATCTGTTCTTCATGCTTCCTCTGCTTATCTCTATCTCTTATTCTTCTCTATCTCTTTTTTTCCTCTTGTGGATAGTAATTTTCCACAACTCCATTATTACTTCCTCTTGATCCAACTATCTCACATTGAAAATTGTGTTTCACCTTTCCTCTTCAACATCTCACATTTTCCTCCCTAGGTATTTTGGTCTCTTCACTCTGTCCTTTTAACTTCTATCACCTTCTTCACTACACACACTTTCCGACAACACACCGTTAGCAAGAAAGTCTAGTATTAAAACTCAAAAAAATAACCACACAAATCCAGCCTCGATACTAAATGATGGAGAGAAAATAAAATATCATGTATATATCTTACTATTAAGATATTATCAATAAGAACTCAACTCTTTCTCTCCATTAGAAGATCATGTATAGGCTTATTATCAATAAAAACCACTCTGCTTGATAAAAACTTTATTTTAGTGACATAATACCAAGTTCCATGGTTTTATACTCACCTCACACTTCTCCTAGAACTCCTCAAAACATCATTTCAATCATGAAGAAGCTCATTCTTCTTACAGATAGGTTCACCCTTACCTTAATTTTCTCCTTGGTTTGGCTTCATTAGTCCCTAGTTTAATTCATCTTATTGTCCTCTAAAAATCATTATTTCACACACTCACATCACGCTTAGATCCAATTTATAACGCATTCAAGGAATTAAGAATTCTCACATTCACTCCTTTGTGTAAAATTGGCTACTAAACCCTTAAGAGAAGGTGTTGTTCCACTACTCCATACAAGTTTCTACCATTACCGACTAAGGTATATCACCTTCCCTAGTTGTCTTGCCACACCCTTGATGTTCATGTAAAATTTCAAGGACTAAATCTTTGTGTGCCTCCTTATACTTCACCTTTTTAATGTGGCTTCTAAACCCTCTAATAAGACAAGGACAACCTTATTATGCATATATCTCCTCACTCTATCATGAATCAGCCTTAAATTTAATATTTTGGTCATCCATTATGGGAAACTAGGTACCTATTAAATTCCAAGGTTTAACTCCCACTTAAAAGGGTACTTGATTTGTAAAGTGACCCCTAGAATGAGCCTTAAGACTATGCTTGAACTCTCCCTTCTAGAATGTGACAAAAATAAGGAAATTAAACAATTGGTTTTCTAAAATCCCTTTATAATATCTTGTTAGAGGTCCTTGGCATGATAAGTTGAATTTTTGAGTTAAAATAAGTTGATTAGACCTTCTAAATAGCAATCCCTAACGCTAACTATTAAAACCCACTAGTAAATCCAAGAGAGGTTATTCGAGATAACTTTGCTAATTATTCGATTTAAGGCTCAAAATTTTGAGAAAAGGTTTTCCTTGTCCCGATAGATGTGATAAAATTAAAAGTGGAGTTGAAAATCAAGAATATTCTACTTGTGTTCACTTCCTCGTAGTCCACCAAAGAGATGCATAGTAACTATTAAGAACTAAAACAAACAAACAAGAAATACTCAAGAAATCAGTCCCTCAATTCTTTCATGTCAAGAATAACCTTGCCATACACACCTTCTTTAAATTAATCAACCATCTAGCTTATTGAAATGCTCACAATAGTCACTCACAAATTCCTTACATGACACCAAAATTGACAAGAATCCATTAGCTAACCAAAAAGAGATAATAAGGTTTAAAATCACATTCAACTTTCATGACCCCGAATAACGGCTTATACAACCTTCTAATTAGAAATGCAATGCATTACTAACATGAATTAGCAATATCCAATGTCAAACGTCACATTCACATTCAGATACATACAGCCAATCAAAGCTCCAAATGTTCATAAAAATAGAGTACATGTAAATATTTGAAGGAAGATCATTCCAAGTTTAACAACATTGATTTGACCAAGCTATAAGCTCACTAGAAAACCCACACACAGATGTAAAACTCATAAATATATCCACAAAAAAAGATAAAAACATAAATAAGCATATTTAGTTTTCATTAACAATTTTTATAAAAATACTCTAACTCCTTTACTTCATTTCTCCTTCATCCTCGTCCACGAGGAATAATTACAAAAATCTGCCACACTCATGCTATGCTCGAGGTTTTCATGCATGTAACTACTACAATTTAACTCCTCTTGCATGACTACAAATATGACATTTTTATGGCTCTTCTCTCTCTCTCTCTCTCTCTCTCTCTCTCTCTCTCTCTCTCTAAATGTCATTCCTTACATTATTTTAAGCATCTAAATGATGCAAAAACACACACAATGACTCAACACATGTCCTTCATTCTAACATGACACCTATAAGACTCTAAAAACACCTAATAATGCTTGACTTTCCCTTCTTAAAAATATACACTTATTACATGTATTTTAACTTTTAAATATCTCATTGTGGAGGTAAAACACAAAAGAATGACAATTTTAATTTCTTAGGTCCACAACTAAATATAAATGCCTCACATGGCCAATTAGAATTGCTACATCTCTCTCACATGTCACATTGACTCAAGAAGATGAAATTTGAATTTGAAGGTCTCTTCATATATGCTCTTGCATCATACTCCCATGGTGGAGAAAAATCATGCATACCCTTTGTATGATTTCTCTTCTCTTCATCCCCATTGCATGTCTTTGATCTTCTCTTCTTGCTCTCATTGTTCTAATTTTCTTTATAACTACCAGGGTCCCATGTAGTTTGTTTTGTATTCCATTTATTTTTACTCTTCTCCATTTCTCTAGGATCTTCTCCTTCACTCTCATCATCTTAAAATCTCGAAGCTTTGTAACTTCACACAAAAAGAATAAAATAGCAAAAATACATTATTCCTTAGGTTTCATGATGCTTCCCATCACTATATACTCCATGCCCAACTTGTATTCATCATTTGTCTTATCAAAATATTCATGTTCTTGCCAATTCACTTATTCATGCTCAATATTCACCATCTCAAGCTGCCTCAACTCTATAATTTATTTTTATTTTTATCATTCTCATCATCACATGCCCAAGAATTTGTCGTTGTTATAACTGTACCTATAATTTTCACTTTGTTATCCACTTCATCTAACCAATTTTTAAAAATATCATTAATGTCACCTAGAAAACCTTCATTAAATTCATACTTACCAACTTCAATTGCATAGTCAACATATCTTAGTACACTTACAATGAATTCACTCAATCCATTTATAATATCAATCAACAAGGAATCAATTGTACTCACCTTTCATTCTTGTTTTTTAAAGTTTACCTCTTTAATTGGATTTCTTTCCTTGAGTGTTTATTCATTTACCTTCTCATTGCTTTTCTCTTTCTTCTTCCATACCATCTTCACTTCCTTTTTCTTCACTTATACATTCAAGAAGTCATATTTTCCTCTCTTATGCTACTCTTGTTCATTTGTTCTTATTCTCACTTACTTGTACTTGTCATACTTTTCCTCTCTGCTGCTGATTTCTTCCACCACACATGCATGATATAACCATGACTAGGGACTAGTTTTAAAGTCTCTTCCTCTCGTACTCTTTTCTTCATTCATCTTCTTGTGAAATCATGCTCTTTCTTTTCTTCTCTTCATAGTTTCTCTTCTTCACTCTTGATATCTCTTAATCTCTAATTTTTCTTACAATGTCCATCACATGCCACTTAGCTTTCCTTTTCATAACAAATTCAAAAACATACCCCGTTACTTTTTCATCATCTCTTCCACTTCTCTATATCTTCTCTCGACTTTTTCATCTCCAATTCCATCCACTCTTCATGCTTCCTCTGCTTCTCTTTGTTTTTTTCTTCTCTATCTCTTCTTGTTTCCTATTATAGCCAATAATTTTCCACAACTCCAATATTCCTTCCTCTTGATACATCTCTCTCACACCGAAAACTATATTTCACCTTTCCTCTTCCACACCTCACCTTGGCCTCACAAGGTCTTTTGGTGTCTTCACTATCTCTTTTGAACTTCTCTCACTTCTCTTTACTTCACTTCAATTGTAACCTTATTCACTACACACACTTTCTAAAAAAATTATTAGCCACAAACTACATATATTCAAAACTCAAATCAAATCACCACACAAATCTAGCCTCTCCTGCTACCAAAAGATGCAAAGAAAAATAAAAATATCATGCATATATCTTACTATTAAGATACTTTCAACAAGATCTCAACTCGTCTCTGCATAGAAGATCATCTATAAGCCTATAATGAATAAAACCTGTCTACTTTCTCAAACCTTGGTATTACTGAAATAATATCACCTTGCATGGTTTAAGACTCACATCACAACTCTCCTAGAACTCCTCACATCATCGCTTCATTCATGAAAAAATCTCATTCTTTTTACTGAGATAGGTTCCACCTTACTTACCTTAACTTTCTCATTTCTTTGGCTTCGCTTAGTCCATAATTTAATTCATCTTATTTTCCTCTTTAAATCCTTTCATCCTTCACCACTATTTCAAACACTCACATCATAGTTATATCTAAAGTACAATGCATTCAAGGAAGTCAAAATGCTTACATATACTCCTTTGTGTAAAATTGATACTAAACCCTTAAGATAAGGTGTTTCTCCACTACTCCAAACAAGCTTCTACCATTACCCACCAAGGTCTATCACCTTCTCAGTAGTTATCTTCCCAAACCCATGATGTGCATGTAAATTTTTGGTGTCTAACTATTTTTGAAACTCCTTATACTTCACCTTTTTTAATTTGTCTTCTAAACCCTCTAATAGGCAAGGGAAAACCTTTTGATGCATATATCTCATCATTCCCATGGTACTTGGCCTCAAATTTTATATTTTTAGTCACCCATTATATGATAAAAGGAACTTATGAAGTTTCAAGGCTTAACTCGCACTTTATATTGTACTCGGCTTTGTAAAATGTCCCCTCCAATTAGCCTTATGATTGTACTTGAACTCTCCCTTCTAGATTGTCACAAAAATAAAGAACTCAACCATTGGGTTTCAACAATCCTTTCATAATCTCTTGTTAGAGGTCCTTGGCATGATAAATTGAATTTATTGAGTCAAAATAAGTCAATTACATGTTCTAAATAGCAATCCCTAACGTTGACTAGTAAATACCTCTTGGTAAACTTGAGAGAGGTTATGCTAATATAACTTTGGTTATTTTACGATTCAAGGCTCAAAATTTGGAGAAAATAATTGTATTATCTTGATACATGTGATAGACTTACCATTGGAGTTAATGGTGGAGAATATTATCCTTGTGTTCACTTCCTCACAATCCACTTGTAGATGCATAGTCATTGGTAAGCACTAGAACCAAAAATCACTCTTCTCTTGGGTTAGTATTTCTTGAGTAACCTCCTTCCTAACATCTTCACAAAGTTTCCACATCCTTATAAATTACATGCATAGTCACAATTTATAAGGTTACGCAAAATACACAACAAATACTAAAGTAATCATTCCTCAATTCTTTCATGCCAAACAATATATTTCCATACACACCTCCCTTATGTGAATCAAACATCTAGCTTACTGAAATACTCAAAATAGTCACTCATAGTCCTTACTTGACACCAAGACTAAAAATAATCCATTACGTAACTAGAACAAAGATAAAGAGGTTTAAAATCACATTCAACTTTCTTGACCCTGAGAAAGGGCTTATACAACCTTCTTCCCATAAATGTAATGCATTACTAACATGAATCAACAATGTCCACTCTCAAAAATCATTATCATATTCATATCCATACAACCAAAGCTCCAAATGTTCATAAAAATAGAGTACATGCCAATCTTGGAAGCATGATCATTCTAAGGTTAACAACATTGATTCAAGACCAACCTATAAGCTCACTAAAAACCCACATAAAGATGTAAAACTCATAGATATATCTACAAACAAGATAAAAGGAGAACTAAAGAAGCATACTTATTTTTCACTATCAAGATTTGTACAAAATAGTATAAATCCTATACTTCATGGATCCTTTCATCCTCTCAATGAGGAAAACTTGAAAAAATCTACAACACTCATCTTAAGCTTGATCTTTTCATGCATGCAACTACTACAAGTAATGTTACTCATCTTACATGCCTACAAATCTGAAATTTTTTAGGACTCTATAAGTTTTCTCTCTCGTAGACCTATAACTCGTCATTCATTACATTATTTTAAGCATCTAAATGATGAATAAACATACAAAAGGACTCAACACATGTCATCCATACTAACATGACACCTATAAGACTCTAAAGCAACACCAAATAACACTTGAATCACCATTTTTAAGACTATACACCTATTGCATGTATTTGAACTTTCAAATATCCCTTTATGGAGGGAAAACAAAAAGGAGGAAAATTTTAATTTCTCACTTCCACCTTTAATCGGAAATTCCTCACATGACCATTTATAATCCTAACATCTCTCTCACATTCCACATTGACTCCAACAAGATGAAATTTTGAATTTGAATGTCTCTTTAGAGATGCTCTTGCATCACCTTACCATGTGTTGAGATCATGCAGTACCATTATAATAAAAAAGGTTATTAAAATTATTGAGGAATATATTGAAGCGTTTTACAATCCTTGTAGTTTCTTTTCACATTCAGCGGAATTTTTAATTTTTATGAACCCATACAAGGTTTGGGATTACGCCACAAGGCATTATCCTACAGTGGTTATAAGGTCACAAAACTTCGAGAGCGCATGAATAATTTTTCCATGTGAACATTATAACTTAGAGAAGTTTCACTATATTACAAAGCACTAGATTACGAAGTTTAAATGTACTAGTATGGTGTTGAAATTTGTGTAAGATGATGTGAATATGTGGGAATGTGTTGGGGTGGTGTAGAAGAAATGAAAGATAATGGTGCCTATTGCGGGATATTTTGTTGTGGGATATTGTATTGTGGGATGTTCTGCAATGCCATGGAATGTGGTATAAAAATTATAGGTTAAGAGGGTTGTTGCATGTATTATGAGGCAAGATGCATGATGGGAATGCATTGGTGTTAATCATTTACATTTTTAAGGGTTAGACATGATAATATTTTGGATGGGGTGTGGTCTTCTATTGATAATACAAAATTAGAAAGAGGAATAAAACTTAATGATGATGTTAGTAATCATGAGGAGACCAAAAGATCCGTGGTAGAGGAAATGTCATTATTTTGGGGAGTTGAATTATTGGTTGAACACATTTTGTGATGAGATCATATGGAGATCATAGACATGTGTTGAGGAAACATCAGATGCTTCGGGTTGACTTGCAAAAGGTTTCTCATCCAATGTGTCAAATGGATTGGTAGAGCTAGTAGCATTCTAGGATTGACTAATGCTTGGTGTTTCAAATTGAGATTAAGTATTGAATAAAACTACTAAATAATGAGTTCTTTGTTTTTCTCAATGAGTTTTACAATGGCAGGTAAAGGATTATGAGTGTGTGTAACGGATTGTGGTGAGAATGAATGAATTTGAACATTTCTCACCACTAGGTATGCATTAAGAGTAATAGGATTCAAATCTAATATCTCTTCAAAAACAAGATCATCCCCGTTATAAAATGGGAGAATGAAAGGATTATTTTCCAGTTTCATTACTATAACTAGACCATACTTCACTCCATGTTTGTGTGTTAGAAAAGGGATTGGATGTGTTTTTTTGATAAAGCAATGTTTGTGGCCGTATAGGCAAAGAAATTGTTACTAGGAGTGGTGTAGTGTGAAGTGGGGCTTGAAGTTGAAATGCAAGTGTTTAGGTAGACATGTTTTCAAATAATTTATTACGTGTTTTTTATCTAGTAAGTACCATGATAAAAAAATACACACAAAACACAAAGAATGTGATTAATAACTAACCGTGTTAATTATCAAAAAAACAAACAATGACAAGTAAAGTATTTATTCTTATGTTGTTTTAATTATGAAAGAGGAAATGTGTAAAAGGGGTTACAAGGGTCCCGAGAAATAGCTTGCTAAATTTGGTTTCGGTGTGTTTAAGGGAGGATTCCTCGATATACTTGAAAGTATGTTAAGTACTACTATATCCTTTTGTTGGTACGAGCATGATATCGGGGCCTACCCCCTCACTTCATGGTCCCACCGCAATAAAGGAGTTGATACTGAGCCAAAATATACCAAAAGAAGATGTTTATAGTCGCCCGTAACACCGAGTTGAATTCCTTGTTGGGTGATGTAATCCCAATAATTTTCACCTGGGGGGAATTGTTTTAAATGCATTTTTGATGTCAAAGTGGTTTGGTTGTGTGTGGGTGGAATAAATAAGTGAATGTTGGTTGCTGCTATTGGTATCCAAATTGATTCTCGTGTGAGGGATGAGCAACATCGTGATACTCGGAAGGATTCTTAGAGATAGATGAACCATGATGTGAGTCATTTTATAGCCAAGGACGGGATTTAGCTGGCTCTTTATCACTCAGGCGTTGGAAAAATGGATATCACCTTCCTAAGGGTTTGATCTACCCTCACTACTTTAGGTTGCGCCTTCAACCAGCCATGAGAGGACTCTGCTTCAGAATTGTATTGGTGAAGGATATCAATGGATCCTTCTTTACACATCTTTCATGGGAACCTTGGGAAAATATGATCAATACAACACAATCTAACTCTCACGAGTTGTCACACTAGAGAGTGGAGATGTTTTCTCGGTGAAGATTTGGGTTACTAAAGACAATTATTGAAACCTAATGGTTTCGATATTTTAGGAGTGGAATTTGTTAAATATTTGTGGATACACAACACAAATAGGGGTAGTTCATGTAGAATTTTATAAGTTGAGGAGTTTTTTGGTGGGAAGTTAAGCAAGATAAATTTGATTATACTGGATCTTTGAGAACCTTTACTGATTGGAAAACTCACAAAACAAAATGCTTCAAAATAGATAAAATATTCCTTCAACCAAGGTTTGTATTAATGGAGGTCTAGAGATGCAAGGTTTCACACAATCTTCAAGAATTCAACACAAAGTCTCAATTAAATGTTAAAAGTCCCAAATTCATCATGCCTAAGATACACTCATAGACTTACAAACAATCTTTGTCAACGTAGTGAAAGTAAAGTGATTTTAAATTGTTTATTTCATTACTAGATGAAATCTCTTCTCATAATGAAATTACAAATGCCACAATACCATCACAGAGATAAGATCTTATGGGATTTCAAAGGGAATTTAACATAAGATTGTAATAGGAATAGAAAAAATTATTTGAAAACATTCTAAAATAAAAGCGGTATTACAATTATGCTCATGATCAACATGAATTCATTCAAGTTTCATTAGATTGATTAGAAAGGGAAAGTTTCTTTAACAATCTCAAAGCTTTTCAATGGTTGTACACTTGCAACCAACTTGACATGATTAAATCTAAATATAGGAGATAAATTGGTTTTTCAGATGGTCTCTCAGAAGAGCGGTCTTTCTCAAAAATTTCTTAGCAAAATTAAACCCCCCTTGCATGACTAATTCATGCCTTTTATAGCACTCGCTTTACATCAAAGCCTTTTTCCCCCAAAACAAGAATATTCCGAGGAATACTTTGTTTGTTACAAATTTCTCTTGAAAATGACATCTAATAAATTTACACCCAAAAACTTCTAGGTGTACAAAAGATAAGCTTTTTTCAATATTTCCATCGGTTGCTTTTAACAGGGGCATCCGGTTGTCACCTCTAGAAAAATTCTCAAATCATTCCTTCCCGATTTTGAAGACATGGAAGTGCATACACAAAAGAGGAAGAATGTGCTCAAGCTTGTTGATCATCCTTCGCACCTGCAAATTCCTCCTCTTCATCCCTTTCCTCTATATCTTGCTTTGTTGGTTCCGGAATTTTTCTACATGTGCTAGAGTGATTCTTTCAACACAAGAACCTTCGCATTCCTCAGATTCACAAATTTAGCTCCACAACAATTCAAATTTGCACTTCACTAATAAAAATGACAAGAGATCATCAGATTAACAATGAAAAATGAAATGCATTCGCATCTCTTGAAGCTTTGGAGCGTTAATGGTAGAAAAACCAGATGCATCGCATCACAACCGTTAACTCTGCCTTTCACAACTTTGAATTTGAGCCATCCACATGGAAAATATTTGAGTTGAAACAGGCCTGGGGGCACCTTTTACATTTTATGACTTTTAAAGAAAATGTGTATTTTTGACATTTTGGTCCGCCCCTCCACCTTTGAAATATAGACTCAATACATAGCTCTATCTTGGCACCCATGGAGTCATGGCTCACTTTTGCAACTTTACCTCTTTTTACAAAAAGCTGAAATCTTCAAATTACCTCGCAATCCGCCTCATTTAGAAAATTTATCTAGTCCTGGTGAGGTCACGGGTTACTTTTATAATTTTAATTCATTCATAAACAAATCTAAAATTCTCAAAGTTCCCCACTATCCACCTCCCCACTTTGAATTTTCAATGCCGACTCAATACAAGGCTCCATCTGGGGCCCTACGAGTCGCAACTCACTTTATAACTTTACTCCTTTTATAAAAACAAGGCCAAAATTCACAAAGTTCTCCAACGACCCGCCTTCCTGCTCTAACTTTTCAATGCTGCCACGTGTCCTTCTCTGATCCCCAGCAGAGTCGCGGTTCACTTTATAACTTTATTTCTTTTACAAAATAAAGCTAAAAAAACTTCAAAGTAACCCAATGATGCACCTCCCTACTTTGACTTTTCAATGCTGCCATGTGTCCTTCTCTAATCCCTAGCGGAGTCATGGTTCACTTTATAACTTTAAACCTTTTACAAAATAAAGCCAAAAAACTTCAAAGTAACCTGATGATCCGCCTCCCTACTATGACTTTTCAAGCAAAGACAAAAACTCAAAACTGCTCCAATGGCCCACCTTTCCACCATAATGCCCCAAAACACAAAAAGGGCCCACCTTCCCATAATTTCTCAACTCATGACATGTGTACACCTTCGGGGCCAAATTAAAAAATTACTTAAGCCACTTAATAATTTTGAACAATGAATCAGGATCCGTCAGGCCACGGGGCCAATTTGATATTTTTGCAAACATAGTAAAAAGTGACAAGTTTATAAAATAGACTGTCATGCCTTATCCAATTAGGGATGACCACGTATCCATGAAATTTGAGACAAAATTTGACAGGGAAAAAATGACCATAGAAGATAAAAATGCAGGGGAAACTTCATCATTTACGCCCAAATATGAATTTTTCTTCAAGGACAGATAAATTGTAAACAATACCAAGCTCAATGTGATCCATGACCATAGAAAAGGATTGATCATGATAACCAAATGAATATGAATACTTTCACACACCGATGGGAAACATGAAATACATGTTGAACCAAGTAGACTCAAAAAATTAACGAAAATGGCGAGGTTAAAAATGAGCACCAATAGGCTCCGACTTGGGGATGGGCACTCCTAGTGAGTGCTACAAGAACAAAATAGTAGACCATGTGACAAACAATCCATTTGGAAATGGAGTCAAGCACCAACTTGTAGAGAAGTGAAAATAATTTCCAAATTCCCAAGAACAAACCAAAAACCCAAAAAAAAGGCCACCAAGGATCGGGACAAACAAAACCTAAAAAATGTAGAAAAGAAACAAAAACAAACAACTGTACATTATACAAATGAAGTGTACCTTGATTCTAAGAAAACAATTATGGAAATTTTTCAAGTGCCTACCATTAACAGAAACTCAAGCAATTCCCCATTTAGATCTTTTAGGAAGAAGGTATGCTCACCAATTCTAATGTCGATAGAATAAGGGCCCATCTATAAGGCGTCAAATTTTCCATGTTTTCCCTTATCCTCATGTCTACTATCCCAAAAGAGCACAAGGTCTCCAACACCGTAAGCTCTTGGAGTGACCTTTTTATCAAATAGTTGCTTCATTTTTTCCTTAAACTTTATATGTCTTTGATGGGATACTCTCCTCTCTTCATCTAGTTCAACAACTCCGATTGATACATGCATCATAGGGACTAACCTTCTAGTCCTCCAACTGTTGGATGAATTGATATGAATATAATTTCATATGTAGGGGGAGTAGAGCTTGAGTCCCATATACCAACTCAAATGGGATTTTTCTATTGGCTCTTTTAACAGTAATCCTATCCTCCCATAAAGAAAATTTTAACTACTCACCCCACTTTCTTTTATTCACCTCCAAAGTTCTTCTCGATTATCTTCAATAAACTTTTTTTCTCGATTCATCTTGTCCATTAACTTGGGGATTATAATTGGATGCATATGTTAAATCCATGCCATATTCTTGACACCTATCCACCAAAGGTTTAGCTTTAAATCTCATGGCATTAAGCAACTATTTTGGCAGGCACTCCAAACCTGCAAATGATATGATTCGAAAGAAATCCATGACAATTTGGTGGGTTTCCTTTTTGGTAGGAATTACCTCTACCCACTTGGTGAAGTAGTCTGTAGCCACCAAAATCCACCTATGGCCAGCACTTGATGGAACTAAAATTTCACCAATGAAATCCATACCCCATTGCTTGAAAGGGGCTTCTATTGATATTAGCTGCAAAGGAGAGCACTGGAAGCATTCATTTTCCCTGAAAATCTTTGGCAGCTATCACACTTCCTTACTAATAAGGTTGTGTCTTTGAAAATTGTAGACCACCAATAACCAACCCTTAAAATCTTGTGGGAAGTCACCCATTCAGTAAAATGTCCTCCATAAACTCCTCCATCGAAATCACCAATTATTTTTGGAGCTTCATCATCAATGATGCATCTTAGAAGAACTCCCTTAGGGTTCTTCCAAGCCAACCCAAAATTAATGATGACATATTTTTGGGATGCCAGTCTAAGTGATCTATTTTTATTTTTGCTTAAATATTCTGAGCATTTCAGATGCTCGAGATAAAAGATAATATCCTTATACCAATCAGAATTTGTCAATTTTTCAAGAATATTCCCATTTTCCGCTTAAACCTCATTTATCTCGATAGTTTGAAATTTTCTCTCTCACATTAGCTTTGCAAGGCCCAAACCTCTAACTAATTTTGTATTTAGGATATCCATGTCATATTCTTGCAACTTATTTTCCCATCAACATATGTTACTTGAAATTTTCATTTCTAACAGGATATCCTTTACCATAGTATGAGGGACATAAGCTATGACTTTAGAACTTAAAATATAGGGCCTAAATATTATTGTGGCTCTGACCAAAGTAAAGGCATGTTTCTCCATGATAGTATATTTCAAGATTTCCCCTATAATGCTTTACTACGAAAGCAATTGGCCTTTCATCTCCTTCATTATCCTTTTAGAATAACACAAATGTAATGGTATTCTCGAAGAAAAGGAGAACATTTGGAAAGCTTTCTTATAATCGAGATCTACTAAAACATGCATATTTTTCAATGTTTATTTGATCCCAAAGAAAGGCTTCAATAGCTTCTTCTTCCCATTTGATGCTCTGATCCTTCTTCAACATGCTAGTGAGTGATAGTCAATTCAACAAAGTTGGAGATAAATCTCCTAATAAAGTTTATCTACCTAAAAAAGGATTAAATTCCCTTTTTGGTTCTTGGGATAGGAACTTTGTTAATGGCTTCCACTCTCTCAAGATCAATCATAACACATGTTGACACAATATGTCCGAGAAAATTTTCCTTTTGAACCCCAAAATGACATTTATTAGGGTTTAGTGAGATACCATATTCCTTGCATCTTATCAACATCTTTTCTAAATGCTATAAGTGATCATTTATTTTTCTAGAAAACACTATGACATCATCCTGATACAACAGCAATAAAATCATTTATATATCCAAAAAATGCAACATCCATTACTCTTTGAAATGTGGCTCCAGCATTCATTAGGCCAAAGGGTATTTTTACGTATACAAAAGTACCCCATGGAGTTGTGAAAGAAGTTTTGGTTCACTCTGATTTCTTTACAACTACTTGGTTATAACCAAAGAAACCATCAAAAGTGGACAACAACTCATAACTTGTAACTAATTCCAGCATGTTATACATATTTGGTAGGGGATAGTTATCCTTGATTGATGCCTTATTTAGATTTCTAAAGTTGACGCATAATCTTATGTCTCCATTATTCTTTCCGACAGTACTAGGTGTGCTACCCATGAAGAGTACCTTATAGGCTGAATAATCCGTCCATCCTTTAAATTTTTCAACTCTTCTTGCATTTTCAGGGAAAGGAGTGGATTAATTGGTCTTTGTTTCTACCTAAATGGCTTGGCATTAGCCTCAGGGGTATCTCATGTTGAAAGAGATCCTCCCTAGAAGCTTTCAATTGTGAGTATGACCATGCAAAGTAGTCCTGATAATTTTTCATCAAATCTACGTATGATTGCTTCTCTTCTTTATTCAAATTGTTTCCTAGCCATATTCTCCTAGGTTTATCCTTTGTGCATGTGTCATGTTCTTGAACATCTCTCGAGGATGACATGTGTTTGCACAACAATGTGGTCAACATTGTCAATTTTTTATTCCAAGGTAACAAAACCTCTCGCGAATAGTATTAGTTTTAAGTTGAATAATATCCTTACCATGTAAGGTTTCTTTCCCTTCAATTGCATAAACCATTGGCTCCTAGTCTATACTTTGATTGGTGAATTCCCTTTTTTTGTAAAAACCTTTGCACCTAGGCATCATCATAAAGAACTTGCCACTACTTGATGTTACTAGGACAAAATATTTTGTAAAATCTCTTCTAATAATGAAATTGTAAATGCCACAATATCATCACGAGATAATATCTTGTGTGATTTCTAAGGTAATTTAACATAATATTGCAATAGGAATAAAAAAACCATTTGAAAACATTTTGAAATAAAAATAATGCTAATATGAGTAAAGACTAACACCTAAATAGCCTTAACTTAGCAAGAATTGAACAACAAACTAAACACCATCAAGATAAGAATTAAACAAGGGTTAGATGCTAGCATTCATCAATACAAACTTTGAAACTAACAATGCTAAATATCTAAACTCCTCTATTCTCTAACAACAAATAAATGAATGGACCTAAGTAAGCTCCATGGCTATCAAAATAGTTGTCCTTAGTATGCCAAGTAACCTAGGAATGAGGGCTATCAAAGTTGGGCTCAAGACCCCTTTGACACCTCCCATATGACCTAAGCACTTAAGAAAGAGGCTTAACTCTTGAAGATGATGAACTCTCAAAAAGGGCAAGGTGCAAGCTCTTAGTCTCTTTGCTTATGCTTTGCTTTGCATTTCTCTCTAAGGAGTTTAGGTGTAAGTAAAAAGGTAGGTGGAGGGCTCTTTATATAGCCCAAAGGATAAAGGATTCAACACATTCTCATGAATGTGGGATAAAGGTAAAACATGATTAGGAATGGATAAGGTTGCTTTATTAAAGGTAACCTTACTTTAGAAGGGTTTAATACATATGTTTAGCAAGTCATGGGAGTTGGGGGTGTTTTAATTAATCAAAGGTGATTAACTAATAGGTAGATGTAAGCTTATAGAAGATAATTAGAGGAATATTAGTACGATTTAGGCTATTATAAGGGGATTAAATCAATTAAATATTGATTTATTGGTTAAATGGAAGGGAAAGCTAATTAATTAATAATAATTAATTAGTCTAGGTAGAAGGGGTGATTTATTAATGGAAGGTCATTAATTAGGGTATTTGTTGGATAGGAAACTTAATTAATTAGCTTAGTGTAATTAATTAATGATGATATGAGGGAAAATGAGTGCTTTTGATGATATGTCGTTGATTTGCGAGAAAGGGGATAATTAGCGCAATTTAAGTATTTAAATTGCTTGGGCGTAATTATAGGTGTCTACATTTGCCCCTCTTTGGGGTGGCGTAAGTGATGCCACTTCAAAGATAGTAGACAGAAGAGATTTTGAAGGGATAGAAGAAAAATTAGTAGGAGGGAGAGATGCCCCCTCGAGTGTCGATGGGGTGATGGAAGAAGCCGATCGACGATCGAAAAAGGTGAGATATAGGCAGAAGAAGGGGGACGAGGCAGGATGCCTCGATGAGAGGGAGAATTAGGGGTGAAAGGGAAGTGGTGTAGAAGAAATATGGATGAGGGGGGAGAAGAGCTTAGCCTCTAGCCACGTATTTGTTTGAAACAATTTGATGTCATCATATTGCCATAGGAACTACATCATCGGTCCTTATGAAAAATATAAGCATACGACAAAAAGGTAGAATGACATGAAAAGCCATAATACGAACAATTTTCCATTGCTGAAAATACCAACTCCATGCAACATACAAAATGCAATGCAATACGAGAAGAAAACAAGCTCATCTAACAGGGAAAACAAGTACGAATGCACATATCCAACCCAACAACATAGTCAAGATAGTTGTACAAATGTTTTGTTATCAGTGCTGAAGAGATCCACAAGTTCATGATTGATGACAAGGGTTAAAAATGATGCCCCAAGCAAGGATACATGCAAGGGGAAATGAAAATGGACACGGGGTCCATGAAAAGTGTTTGTGCACAACAAAACAACACCAGGAAACAAAAGTGCCCCAGAGTACAGATGAAGCAAGCAACTAGCTTTTGTGAATGGTTGTGAATCCGGTGATCCGAGTCATATTAATCGGGGAAGATGTGAGACAAACCAATAGGATATGGAGAAAATACCATGCGCAAGACACAAGTTTCAGCCGTAAGAAGCAAGTTACCATTTTGTAGGGTGTTTTACTTTTTAGGAATTTTTTAAAAAAATTTGCCTTGTTTTTGGATTTTTTTGATATAGTAAATGTTTGTATTGTTTTGGCTTTCTAAACCATGATAAACAATAGAAGAAAGGAGAAGAAGAAAAAAAGAAGGGCCTAGGGGCAACAGAAAGTGCCCTAGGTGGAAGAAAAGAGAAACAAACGACAAATAATGTCCTTGTTTAGTGGAAAAATTAAGAAAAAATAATTATTTGAAAAATAATTATTTACGAGGTGTGAAGAAGAATAAAAATCACCAGGAGCAATAAAATTGTCCAGGGGAGAAGAAAGGGGTATTGGACAAAAAATGCCCCAATACGGTGAAAAATAAGAGAAAAATAATTATTTAATTAAAAATAATTATTCCACAGTGAACAGAGGAGAAAACGGTGAGCTAAATGGGTGTCCCAGCCATCCGATCGGTGAAAAACAGTTAATATACCCCCGAGGGTAAAAACATCGCAATCAGTTCATTTTAACACTCAGTTTAGAAAACTTACCATGAGGCTCTGACACTCAGGAGAGATGGTGATCGCACGTGATCGTTTGAGGCGTGTTGTAGATTGTAGATGATAGATCTGTAGACAATATCAAATGTTGTTTTCAAGTGTTATTTTGATGTATATGGATGGGATGATATGATGATATTGGTGTGGGGGGGGATAGATTTTTGATTATGCGCAACCCCTCTTGCCCCCATTGATGATATGATATGTGATGATTAGCTTAGCATACATGCATGATGTAAAACTTAGCATTTTTGTTTATATATGATGTATAGATGATGCTAGATGTGATGATAGTGATGGTAATGTGATGTGAATGATAAAAAAAAGAGCACATGCAAGCAAAAACACAGCCAAATGCTACAAAGAACACCAGGAATTAATGCAATACACCATGAATCACCATGCCTTATTAACAAGTAACAAAACACAACCAAATGCATTAAGAAAGAAATAAAGAATTAACACACTAGCATGTCGAAACCCACTACAATATGCACAAGCAAGAATGAATCTATTCTAAGCAAGAAAAGATAAACTATGACAAAGTACACCCAAGCAACAAACAACTCAAAAGCAAGCACATAAAACACTATACAAGCAACAAGCAAAGCAAGAAAACAAGACAATGCAAGTAAATGTTTTTGTAAGATATGTTTTCATAAACCGATTTTCTATTGTTTAGGTTTTTGTGAAACAATTTTATATTGTTTTTGTGTTTTGTGAAACAATTTTCTATTGTTTTTGTGTTTTCTCAAAACAATTTTTCTCAAACAATTTCTATTGTTTTTGTGTTTTCTCAAAACAATGTTCTATTGTTTTTGTGTTTTTCTCGAAACAATTTTCTATTGTTTTTGTGTTTTCTCAAAACAATTTTCTATTGTTTTTGTGTTTTCTCAAAACAATTTTCTATTGTTTTTGTGTTTTTAATTTTCCAAAGCTATGTGCAGGTAACCAAGAAAGCATGGATGCCCCCAGCGTTAGGTGGGGAATATACAAGGGAAGAAGCCACGCACTTATGAACAAGAAGGTGAAGTCGTTGAGTTTCCCCCAGCATAAGATGGGAAATAACGAAAGACCACGTCCCTTACAGATGAATAGAAGAAGGCAAAAGCCGGATCAAGGCTGGACAGAGATGGTGTGCACAAGGAAACTCGAAGGCAGAACTAGGTCCAGGACAAAAAGACAACTACCCTTCTAATACAGAATGCTTGTGAACAACGAATCCTCCCGAGGTGCCGGAAACCGGTTTTCACCCAAGGACTTGTCCAAAGTGCCACAATTGCGTGGTTTTCACTAGTGGATGACCTGTTTTCTCTTTTTCTTTTTCTTTTTTTTTTTTTTTTTGTTTTTTTTTTTTTTTTTTTATTTTTGTGCCATGTTCAAGCATAGAACTTCTTAAGATGCATGGCATTCATTGGCTCTCGGAGCTCATCACCATTGGGGTGAGCCAGTTTGTATGCCCGGTGCCGTACTTGGCAACTATGACATAGGGTCCTAACCAGTGTGGTTCAAACTTCCCTTTCTTTTCTCGCTCTGCTCTGGTGTTGAACTAGGTTCTCCTTCATAACTAAATCACCCACCTCAAACTGGCGAGGGATGATTCTCTTGTTGTAGTTGGGGAGATTCTGTGTTGATATACCTTCAGGTGATTAAGAGCGTGAATGCGCCTCTCATCCAGAGCTCTAACTCAGCCAATCTTGCCACTCGATAATCTTCATCCTTATCCAAATAGTCTCGAAGAGAAATTCACAGGGATGGGAGTTCATCTCTAAAGGGATGATAGATTCTATCCCGAACACTAGGGAATATGGCGTCGCACCCGTAGGAGTGCGAATTGATGTTCGGTAGGCCCAGAGGGCTGGGTGGATTTGTAGGTGCCAGTTTCGACCGGTTTTGCTAACCATCTTCTCCATTATCCTTACCAAAGTCTTGTTTGTTGCCTCAGCTTGTCCATTACCCTAAGGGTAATATGGCATGGACCATTTCAATCTGATTTGGAACCATTGGCAAAGACCTTTCACAGTTTTGTTCTTAAATGACTTCCCATTATCTGTGACAATGGCTGCAGGGATACCATATCGGCAAATAATGTGATTCATGATGAATTTAGAAATCTGTGCTCCTGTGACATAGGTTAAAGGGACAACCTCCACCCATTTTGTAAAGTATTCTGTAGCTGTGATGATATGTGTATGACCATCAGATGAGGTAGGAGTAAGCTTCCCTATTAGATCAAGTCCCCACTTGGAGAATGGCCACGGGGTAGTGATTGGTTGCAATGGTTGCGATGGAGCATGGATGAAATTTCCATACTTTTGGCAAAGCACACATTTTCTAACATAATTACAACAATCAGTTTCCATGGTGGGCCAATAGTAACCTACTCTTAATAGTTTCTTAGCCAAGACCATTCCATTTGTATGTGCTCCACATACTCCTTCGTGTACTTCTTTAATTGCTGGATTGACTCCATCACATCCAGACAACATAATATTCCCATCGTAGCCACGATGATAAAGTGTACCTCCTAAAAGGGTGTAATGGGCTATCTGGTGAATCAGGCTTTGCTTTTGAGAATGGGAGATATTGGGAGGAAAGTACTTGTCCTTAAGATAGGTGAAAATGGGTTCGTACCACGGGAATAGGGACCAACAACCCTCACAAGCCGGGCAAGATTCCGCACGTCATACGCGGGGCTGGTGTAGATTTTCTACGAAAAATGGCATATCATTGTTCCTGGGAATACGAAGCATAGATCCCACCATTGCCATGCATCTACCGATCTATTACGCTCTTGGGATCTGCTCAAAGGTAATGCACACAAAAATACTCCTTGAGTTTCCACCAACTTCTTGTAAGGTATGAGCTTGTCATCCTTAACTTTATACTCATCATTAACCTATTTGATGATTAGCTGCAAATCACCTACAACCTTAACATGTTGAATATTCCACTTGATGGCTAGCTTCATCCATGAGTGCTTCATATTCCATGATATGTTGTTCGTGCGAGGAAGGCCGGGCGGAAAAGCTTGCGGTATAGGATCACCCAAAAGGAGTAATAAGGACCACTCCTGCACTTTGAACCATGAAACATAAAAGATCCATCAAAATGTATCTACCATATGATAGATTCTTCAATGTAGAGCAAAGATGCATCGGCGGAGATCCAGGACTCAAAGGTTACGTGCTTTGCAAAGGTGCTTCCATAGCTTTGTCGGCAAGTACTTGTCCTTTAACTATTTTTGATGGACAAATTCTATATCAAACTCACTGAGTAGAATGATCCAATTAGCCATTCTACATGAGGGCGTGGTTTGGACAACAAATACTTGAGTGGGTCGACCTTGGATATGAGCTTGGTCTTAGTATTTAGCGAGGTAATGGTGAAGTTTACGAAAAGGTAAAAACAACGGCCAAGCAAGCCTTTTCAATCGAGGATAATTAAGTTCATAGGCGATGAGGGTGTGACTCAGATAGTACACTACTTTCTCTTTATGGCTAAGGTCATATTGGGTGAGCAATGCACCAATAGCGTATTGTGTAGCGGAAATATAGAGCAAAAGTGGTTCTCCCGGAGTGGGAGGCATGAGGACAGGTGGATTAGCCAGGTACTATTTAAGCAAAGCAAAGGCTTGTTGTTGCTCGGGTCCCCAGATGAAAGTGACATCCTTCTTAAGAAAATGAGTGAATGAGTGACATTTATCTGCAAGCTGGGAGATAAAGCGGTGAATGGCTTGAATTTTCCCTTACAAGCTACGCAATTGCTTGATATTCTCAGGTGGAGGCATTTCTGTGATGGCAGACACTTTAGCAGGGTCTACCTCAATACCTCATCTTGACACGATGAAGCCTAATAGTTTCCCAGATAGCACACCAAGACACACTTCTTTGGATTCATCCTTGACTTTGTATTCACGCAGGCGTTCAAAGATACGCCGCAAAATGATAGGATGATCCTCTCTTGTTTTGGACTTTCCCAGGATGTCATCTACGTAGTCTTCCATGATGTCATGAATCATATCATGAAATATTACTGTCATGGCCCATTGATAAGTTGCTCCCACATTCTTAAGGCCAAATGGCATCACTTGATAATAGAAGGTGCCCCAAGGAGTTGTGAAAGTTGTTTTGTGTTGGTCTTCCTCAGTGATCTTAATTTGATTATAACCCAAAAAGCCATCCATGAGTGATAGCATTTCATACCCTGCGGTTGAGTCAACAATCATGTCAATGTTGGGCAATGGAAAGTCATCTTTAGGGAAAGCTTTATTGATGTCCCTAAAATCTGTGCAGATTCGGATACCGATAGGTTTCTTCTGGATAGGAACAATGTTTGATATCCATTCAGAATAATCAATTGGCTTGATGAATCCTGCTGCAAGCAACCTTTCCAACTCTTCTTTAACTAACAAGGCCACTCTTGGGTGCATCTTTGAGCTTTTGTTTGATAGGCTTAGCGTCTGCATGCACAACCAGGTTGTGCATGACCAAAGTTGGATCTAAGCCGGGCATGTCTTTGTAAGACCATGCGAACACATCAATAAACTCTCACAGTAGCATAGTGAACGTCTTTTGTTCTCTGGCCGAGAGTGATGCTCCCAATTTTACTATCTTGGGATCTTCTTCGGTACCAATATTGACATCAATGGTTTCTTCAACTAACAATTTTGATAAATCCTCCATACGCGTAGGATCGGGAGGTAGGTTGAGATCTTCATCCAAGGATGTCTCTACGAGATTTTCATCCTTGGCGTGGTCACTTTGTTTGTCCTTTGATTTTCTTATTTGTTTGTCAGCCAGTGCCTCAAAGAGGTTTTCACTGTGTGACTTGGACTTCGATTTTTTTGAGGCTTTTCTTTAGAACTCTTGCCCTCACTTTTCTTTAAATTTTGTTGACCACGAAGTTCAGCCTCCTCGCCAAAGTAGGCGCAGGTGTCTAAGTCGATAAAGAAACCCTTCTTGTGATCTCCAATGGGAATTGTATCCCTTATGCCCATGAACTCTGCAATAGCCTCGTCATTCTCGAATAAATCTAGTGGCACGTGACGTTGTTGGTCCCATTCAACAAGGGAAGGGTACACAAGGTCAAGGATTGGTTCAGTGGGGGTTATGGTTAGGACAACATTATTCATGAAAAGGTTCGTGGAGGCCAGATCCTCATATTGGCTACATAGGAATCCGTATCACTATCTAGATAATCGGAGCCATCCTCACGCTCTGAACAAGTCACATCTTGATCGTTAGGGTGTGCCCCATAAGGGTGAATCCCGATGCCATATCTTTCAGTTTTGAAATGGGGGAGAGGGACTGGTTCCCTTTGTCCTTGTTCATTCTTACCACATCCTAGGCCTTTGTAGCCCATGGAGTACATCATTCTGCTAGATTTTTCATATTCCGGGGTTTGATAACAAGATGGTTGAGTGTCCTCAGGGACCCAAGTAGTAGGTGGATCAAGCAATTTTCCTCAGCTAACAAGCCTCCAGGTAGGAATGACCCAATAGTGTGTTCCTCTCTAGGTCTCCTGAAGCGGTAGTTGGGTCGACCTCTAGTCTTGGGTGACAAGGAGAGGTCAAAAACCAAGAGTGCTTGTTGTACATTATACTCCCCATAGCCATATTCCAGGATTTTCATCTCCCATGAATTAAATGGAGATGTTGAAGTAGATGCCCCATGAGCGCAAGAACTAAGAGAATTTGAATCTACTCGAGATTCCATGGCCTCAGAATGAAGAGGGACAACTATATCTATGGAGGGACATGCGTATATGTACCCTTTCGTGTAAAGCTATTAAGAGCTCTATAATGAGCAAAGGGCTCTGAATCTCCTGGTATTGTAACCGTATGTCCCTCATGCTTCAGCTTGATGCATTGATGAAATGTTGATGGCACGGCCTGCATGGCATGAATCCATGGTCGGCCTAGAAGCATATTATATGGAAGTTCCAAGTCTAGGACGTGAAACTTTGTCTGATGGCAAGTGGGGCCCACCTCCATGGGCAGCGTAATGGTGCTGCTTGACTCTCTTTCCACGTTGTCGTATGCGGTGATAGTGATGATATGGGACTCAAGATCTACCTCCGTATGTCCCAATTGTTTGACTAATTTAAGCGTGCAGATGTTCAATCCAGATCCGTTATCCACAAGCACCCATTTGATTTTCCTGCGGGTGACAACTACCTCAATGTATAAGGGAAGATTATGTTTAGGATTCTCGGTAGGGACCTCCCTATGGTTGAAAGTGAGATGCTCACTTGGTGCAATATTTTCCACCGTGGCTTGAAGGTACGCAGGATCGACTTCTAAAGGCACTCCCGACCCCTGAAGAGTTTGATACAAAATGTCCTTATGCACATTGGATATCTTGAGAAGATCTAAGATCGAGATCTTAGCAGGTGTCCTCTCAAGTTGTTCTAAAAGGTTATATTTACCAGTTTGTGGGTCAATAGAGAGGGTTCCAAAATCACGAGGCGGGCACGCCTTGTACCATGCACGTAGATCCTTTCCCTTGATCCGGATGGTATTGACACGGTCAGCAGGGGAGTGAATACATCCGATAAGTGAATCGTAATGATTGTTATCTCTTTTGGTATACAAGTAATTCATGGCTTTATAGGTTTGGGATGAGTCTCCCCGATCCGGCTTTGTCTTTTCCGACTTATCATGCTTAGGGAATGGTTCCTTATAAATCCCCATTTTCTCATTAGGTGTTTGCATTTTTCCAGGGTTATCCACCTCTATCTCCCCATTATCAATGAGGTCCTTGAATATAGTGGCGAAGCCACAGACATTTTTTGTCTTATGACCTTTAACGCGATGCATTTCACAGTATTCATGCTCCTTATACCATGAAGGTTTAGGAGCGTTGTCATCAAATGGTTGCGTTGTAGGATAGGTCATCATGTGGGCCGCATCCAACTATTTTAGTATGATGGACAATGGTTCATTGAGGGAGGTGAATGTTCATCACTTTGGTGGTGGTTGAATTGGGCCCTTGGTTAGTTTAAAAGGTTGACTGGTTTGGACCGTTTGAACACGTTTGGAATCAATGATTCCATCTCCCACCACATTTTTGTTTTTGTTAAAGATCTTTGGCTTTTCAGCGGGTTTGACACTTTGGTTGTCTTTAGATTGGGTTTTGAGGGTGCCTTTGGCAATGAGAGCCTTTTCTATTTGAATCCCTTTCTCGATAACCTCCTCAAAGGTGTGGACACAATGCATTTGGAGGTGGAAAGCTATATCTGGGTTGAGATTAGGGATGAAAATACTGACCAGTTGCTTCTCAGGGAAAGCGCAAGGGAAGCGACTAGCTATCCCTCTCCATCGTTGGAGGAAGCTGGCGAAGGTCTCATTTGGGCATTGTTTTGTGCCACACAAGTCTGCCATGGTGACATCACTCTCTATGTTATACGAGAAATGACGCACGAATCTTTCCACCAATTCTGGCCAGGTGAAAATTGATCCTCGTGGTAAGCGCGTAAACCATTCCAATGCTTGACCTCCGAGACTCTTAGGAAAAAGTCTGATGAGGTAATTATCACTATAAGACACCTCTTGACATGCCATGTAGAAATCTTTAACATGATCCCTTGGGTCTCCCTTTCCTTTGTATTTGTCAAACTTTGGCATATCAAATTTCTTTGGAAAGGGTTGAAGGGTCATTGTCTTGTCAAAAGGATAGGGGCATAGTTCTTCGTATTGGTATTTCCTAATACTCCCTATATTGCTTTCTTGTATGCTCACAAGCGTTGCTTTCATAGATTGCACTTCTTGTGCGAGCAATTGTTCTCTAGTGGGAGAAGCGGGGACGTGTACACGATGATACCCCATGTCTTCTTCTCCTTGGTTTTCTCGATGGAGTTCGTGGATCCTAAACTTAGGCCTTGACTTTTGAACGTTCTTGTTTGTGTCTTTCTGTACCTGGAAAGTAAGCAAAGCTAGTTGTCGGCTTAGGTTACTGAGTTGTTGTTGGATTGTGACTTGGTTTGTGTCTTCTTCTTCTAAAGGTTCTTCCTCTTCGTATTGTGGAGGTTCTTCCCTGTCTCATGTTCTATCTTGTTTCTTCATGGCACTTTGATGAGGGGTATTCTATGCCCTACCACTTTATCATTTTCTACGTAAGAAGTGGAAGCATGCCCACCTGTTAAAATATCTTCCATATTGATAAGGGGGCATTCTTCCTTAGTAGTGTCATTTGTAGGTAATATTGGTTCATTCTCGGTGGGAAATTTGGCCCCTAATTCCATGACCCATGCCAAAACTCTATCTTTGTTTCTAAGGAGAAACTCATCTAGTAGAGTAGGGTCAAAATCAAAGTCCACGTGTGGTGACTCTAATTCATTTCCACTATGGTCGACCATTTCTTCTGTTTCCTTTTCTAGAAAATAGTGGTCCTAGATCATGTCCGATAAATGGGTTTGACCCTTGTCTGTTAGAGGTTTCCCAAGCTTGCACCTGTTGTTCCTCATATGTTTGTTTCTTTAAACCTAGACGTGTCTTGGGAGCCATGTTTTTGTGATAAGTTTCACTAAGGTAAGTTGTAGATTTGTTCAAAATTCAATGACTACCCCTAAGTGAAACACAAGATGTACGTGTTAAGAGTAAATTAACAATGAGAATACCAATGTGATAGAATGATAAAGTCACCAATGAAACAATCATTTGGTACCAAAACTTAATCAAATGAAGTACTTCCTAGACTACGTTTCAAAGTAATTTGCGATGCCAGATGATTAACAAGATGTCTCCACTTATGCCAAGTTCAAAGGAATGAACAAGACGTAAGTAAATACATGAAGTTAAATGTGATCTCCCAATCAAGATATACGATGAGCAAGCTCAAGTCTGATTAAGACCTATATCTCAAAAAGTGCCAATTACGATTTGTGAATGACACAACAATATCACCAAGATATGTTAACCCACTTTGCAAGAAAGTGAAGTATTGATATCGAGGTGTTATTGATATAACACACACAAATGGTAGTGCCTAGCACCTTTTGAAATCGAGGTAATAATAAAACCAAACAAAAAAATCTCAAAGTATAGCTAGGAATAGTTAAGAATGTGTGCAGCGTAACCATATAATATAGGTATTTATGTCGAGTTTACAAGAAACAAGACGTAAATATCAAAATTGTAATGATACGAGACAAACAAGCTAACTCCTCTATGGAAGTCTGCGGTGATGAACCACGCCTAACTACTGATGACGATCTTGACGTGGGTATCAAGATCACAATGGCTACCAAATGACGTGAAAATGCCTCCACTCACTTTAGACGTTTAACTAACTTGACCACCATGAAACATGGATGGGCGTAAACGGACATAAAAGTGAGAGAAATAGTCGAATGGAAACACAAAGGTAATCACACCTCTTTTGATCAACAAAGTGTCAAAAGAATATGAAGGAAATAAATCAAGAAAAATGACGAAAAATGCTAGCCTCACTTGGCGAGAGTTTCACCTCACCCTAAGGCAAGTAAAAACTAGGCGAAGTAATACGTCACACGTTTCTCAAAAAGAAGGTTCACAACTCAACACTATTTTAAAATGGTCAACGTGGGCTCCTGGCCAAAGTATATTCTCCTAGGTGGTTCTCTCACCCTAGGTGTTACAAAGTTGCCACGAGCGAGTGAGCGTGATTTACCCAAAAGTCACACTTGACTAGTTTGGGAGTATCTCGGCTTTACTTTACCCCCTTCAAGAATAGTAGGCAACTAGTGCGTCTATGTGTACTATCATTGGGGTCACCACAATGGACAACCTATAACGCTATCTCACAAAGGAATCACTAGTCAAGTAGGTAGTGCGGAGCACTTCCCATTTCATCCACAAGGTTCCCTCTTGCGTGGACTACTTTGGGGTTCCTGGAACCACCCCCATTGTTGTAGCTTAAGGCGTTATGCCAAAGGGTTATGTTCCAGTTGAGCGGAGAGGGACGTACCCTTTTCCAAACCTGCAATACAGTGTTTTGAATATGTTGTTCTTTTTATCTTGTTTAATTAGGTGTGGTTTGCTTGAACACCTTTTGGCAACCTATATAACAATTGTATTAGTAGTTTTTGATTTCATTTTGATTCCTCCTTTCTTTGACAAGCGTTTTTAGGTCCTGCACTCAAGCGTTAGTAGTTCTCCAAGAAAATCACATTATTTAAAAGAGGATTAAGAGTTGCTTTTGATTCTCAAGATCATCCAAGGATGCAAGAGAAGAGCATACACAACAAATAATCCAACTAAAAAGTAAAGAAAATCTTTTCAATCAATGAACCATACAAAATTCTTGATAAATGTTCATTCCCCTAAACCAAAAGTGAAAGATGAAGTTTCCAATTTACCAAATGTTATAAAATGAAGACTAAAGTTGTTTTTGATTCTCAAGATCACCCTAAGGTGCAAGAGAAGAGCATACACAAACTTTATCCCAACTATATAGAAATGGAAAACTTCAAATCAAAGGACCATTGAAAAATGCTTTGTAAAAGGTTCATTCCCTTAAACCAAAAGTGAAAGATGAAGTTTCCAATTTACCAAATGTTATAAAATGAAGACTAAAGTTGCTTTTGATTCTCAAGATCACCCTAAGGTGCAAGAGAAGAGCATACACAAACTTTATCCCAACTATATAGAAATGGAAAACTTCAAATCAAAGGACCATTGAAAAATGCTTTGTAAAAGGTTCATTCCCTTAAGCAAAATGAATAATCAAATTTCCAAGTTTAATCCCAATGTTAAAAAGATATAGATCAAAGTTGTTTTTGATTCTCAAGATCACCAAAAGGTGCAAGAGAAGAGCATACACATGCTTTGGTCTAAATCGAGGAAGCATGGAAATACAACATTCATCAAAACATTAGACATGTTAGAAAATGACCAGTTTTAAAATAACAGAAAAACCTACAATTTTTGTAAGTATAAATCCTAAATTTATGTTTTCATTGCATATTTAACTTCAATACCTTTCCAACGCAAAAAAAAATGGAGTCATTTCGAGTTTGGGAGCAAAAAAGTTATGGCCTTCGGAAGATGGGTTACGCATATGCTCTTATGCTCACGGGTATGCACTTGACATGCACTCAAAAAATGTCAAAAAAAACGTCCCTTAATCTGCAAAATGGGCAAAAATTTTTCCAACCAAGATTCAATTTTGACAACAACCCATCACATTAATATATGAATAGAAGACTCAACGCTATCAAACATTAACATACATGCTCAAGAATTTAAGATTTTCAAGAAATTGACAAAACTAACATGTAGAATGATGAAAAAGTAAGCTCTAAAAATGAAAACATGATGAAATCTTGAAATTTTCTCACCAAGATTAAATTTTGACAGCAACCCACCACATTAATATGTAAATAGAAGACTCAACACTATCAAACACTAACCTACATGCTCAAGAATTTAAAATTTTCAAGAAATTGACAAAACTAGCATGTAGAATGTTGAAAAAGTAAGCTCTAAAAATGAAAACATGGAGAAATCTTGAAATTTTCCCATTAATTCCAATTTTGACAGCACTTCACCTCCTTCATACCTACAAGGAAGACTCAACACATGCAAACTCAACAAAACAAGTTAAAAAAAACAAGTTAGATCAACATGTGTAAAAGAGGGTTAGTAACCAAAAATGAAACTTAACTACAAAAACTTGAAATTAAGTGCAAAGGACAATGGAGTAAGTCCCACCGGGCATGCCAAATGTGTGCATGTGTTTTTTTTCAAAATAATGCTAATATGAGTAAAGACTAACACCTAAATAGTCTTAACTTAGCAAGAATTGAACAACAAACTAAACACCATCAAGATAAGAATTAAACAAGGGTTAGATGCTAGCATTCATCAATACAAACTTTGAAACTAACAATGCTAAATATCTAAACTCCTCTATTCTCTAACAACAAATAAATGAATGGACCTAAGTAAGCTCCATGGCTATCAAAATAGTTGTCCTTAGTATGCCAAGTAACCTAGGAATGAGGGCCTATCAAAGTTGGGCTATAAGACCCCTTTGACACCTCCCATATGACCTAAGCACTTAAGAAAGAGGCTTAACTCTTCAAGATGATGAACTCTCAAAAGGGCAAGGTGCAAGCTCTTAGTCTCTTTGCTATATGCTTTGCATTTGCTCTCTAAGGAGTTTAGGTGTAAGTAAAAAGGTAGGTGGAGGGCTCTTTATATAGCCCCGAAGGATAAAGGATTCAACACATTCTCATGAATGTGGGATAAAGGTAAAACATGATTAGGAATGGATAAGGTTGCTTTATTAAAGGTAACCTTACTTTAGAAGGGTTTAATACATGTTTAGCAAGTCATGGGAGTTGGGGGTGTTTTAATTAATCAAAGGTGATTAACTAATAGGTAGATGTAAGCTTATAGAAGATAATTAGAGGAATATTAGTACGATTTAGGCTATTATAAAGGGATTAAATCAATTAAATATTGATTTATTGGTTAAATGGAAGGAAAACTAATTAATTAATAATAATAATTAATTAGTCTAGGTAGAAGGGGTGATTTATTAACGGAAGGTCGTTAATTAGGGTATTTGTTGGATAGGCAACTTAATTAATTAGCTTAGTGTAATTAATTAATGATGATATGAGGAAAATGAGTGCTTTTGACGATATGTCATTGATTTGTGAAAGGGGAACAAGCCCAAAATTCACAAAGTTCTTTAACGACATGACTTCCTGCTATGACATTTCAATGTTGCCACATGTCCTTCTCTCGATCCTCGGTGGAGTCGTGGTTCACTTTATAACTTTAAGCTTTTTATAAAATAAAGCTAAATAAACTTCAAAGTAACCCGACGATCTACCTCCTTGCTTTAACATTTCAATTACGCCACATGTCCTTCTCTAATCCCCAATGATTCATGGTTCACTTTATAACCTTACTCCTTTTACACAATAAATCTAAAAAACTTCAAAGTTACCCGATGATCCGCCTCCTTACTTTGACTTTTCAAACAAAGCCAAAAATTCCAAACTACTCCGATGGCCCACCTTTCCACCATAATGCCCCAAAACACAAAAAGGGCCTACCTTCCCGTAATTTCCTTACTCATGACACATGTACACCTTTGGGGCCAAAGTAAGAATTTACTTAAGCCGCTTAATAATTTCGAACAGCCAATCAAGATCCTTCGGGCCATGGGGCCAATTTGATATTTTTGCAAACATAGCAAAAAGTGACAAGTTTATAAAATAGACCCGTCGTGCCTCATCTAATTAGGTATGACCACGTATCCGTGAATGTTGAGACAAAATTTGAAAGGGAAAACATGACCGTAGAAGATAAAAATTTAGGGGAAACTTCATCGATTCGCCCCAAATGTGAAATTTTCTTCAGGATAGAAAAATTGTAAACAACACCAGGCTCAATGTGATCCATGACCATAGAAAAGGATTGAACACGAAAACAAAATGAAGATGAACACTTTCACACACTAGACGGGAAATAAAAATACATGTTGAACCAAGTGGACAAAAAAATTCAACAAAAAGGGTGAGGTTAAAAATTAGAACCAACACCCTCTTCACAATCTACCAACAGAGGTTCCCATAAGAACTTTCCAAAGTTCAAAGCGATGGTATGCAACTTCCTAAAGAACATATATCTACCTTAATCACATCATGTGGAATCCTTGGAATTAAACAAGAATATGTTGTTGTGAGATTGTTCATGGAGT
This sequence comes from Taxus wallichiana var. yunnanensis, assembly GCA_018340775.1. Classification (NCBI taxonomy): domain Eukaryota; kingdom Viridiplantae; phylum Streptophyta; class Pinopsida; order Cupressales; family Taxaceae; genus Taxus; species Taxus wallichiana. The sequence continues at coordinate 72,055,030 of CM031237.1, read as the reverse complement.
ATTTGTAAGAAAAAGCAACAAAATGGTTTTATCTCCTCGGGAATGAAGCCTATTGCAAATAACTAGATTACGAAGTTTGAATGTACTAGTATGGTGTTGATATTTACATAAGAGGATGTGAATATGTGGGAATGTGTATGGGTGGTGTAAAATAAATGATAGATAATGGTTCCTATTGGGATATTTTGTTGTGGGATATTGTATTATGGTATGTTCTACAATGGTATGGAATGTGGCATAACAAAATCAAAGGTTGAGAGGGTTGTGGCATGTATTACAAGGAAATATGCATGATGGCAATGGAACAGTGTTAATCATTGGATTTTTTAAGGGTTAGACATGATAATATTTTGGATGGGAGTGGTCTTCTGTTGAGATAATACAAAATTAGAAAGAGGAACGATACTTAATGATGATGTTAGTAACTATAAGGAGACCGAAAGATCCGTGGTGGAGGAAATGGAATTATTTTGGGGAGGTGTAGACCCTCTAGAAGGACTGGATGAAGAAATTAATTGTTGGGTGAACATGTTTTGTGATGAGATCATATGGATATCATAGACATGTTCTGAGGAAACATCAAATGATTCGGGTTGAGTTGCAAAAGGTTTCTCATCCAATGTGTCAAATGGATTGGTAGAGATAGTAGCACTCTAGGATTGACTAATGCTTGGAATTTCAGGTTGAGATGAATTATTGAGTAAAAACTATAGAATAATGGGTTCTTGGTTTTCTCAATGAGTTATGCAATGAAAGGTAAAGGGTTGTGAGCGCGTCAATGGATTGAGGTGAGAATGACCTGAATTTGAACATTTATCGCCACTAGGTATGCATTAAGAGTAATAGGGTTTGAATCTAAAATATATTAAAAAACAAGATCACCCACATTATAAAATGGGAGAATGAAAGGACTATTTTCTAGTTTCATTGTTATACCTAGACCCTACTTCACTCCATGTTTGTGTGTCAAAAAATGGATTGGATGTGTTTGTTTGATAAAGCAATGTTTGTGGCCGCATAGGCGAAGAAATTGTTACTGGGAGTGGTGTAGTGTGAAGTGGGGCTTGAATTTGAAATGCAGGTGTTGAGGTAGACATGTTTTTGTCTAGTAAGTACCATAATAAACAAACACACACAAAACACAAAGCATGTGATTAATAACTAACCGTGTTAATTATCAAAAACAAGCAATGACAAGTAAAGTATTTATTCTTATGTTATGTTAATTATGAAAGAGGAAATGTGTAAAAAGGGGTTACGAAGGTCCTGAGAAATGGCTTGCTAAAGCTTGTTTCAAGTGTGTTTAAAGGAGGATTCCTTGATATATGCAAAGGTACATTAGGTACTCCTATGTACTTTTATTGAAATACGATCATGATATTGGGGCCTACCCCTTCACTTCATGGTCCCTTTGCAATAAGGGATTCGGTGCTTGAGCCAAAATATACCAAAAGTGGATGTTTATACTCGTCCAGAACACCGAGTCAAATTCCCTATTGGGTGATGAAATCCCAATCAATTTCACCTAGGGGGAATTGTTTTAAATGTGTTTTTGATGTTGAAGTGGTTTGGTTGTGTGTGGGGGAAGAAATAAGTGAATGCAAAAATTTTCTTCCTAATTAAACTATGTGATCAAGAAGTATGTGTTAATTAGTTTTAAATACCAAAAAAAGATGTTGATTTTGATGAGGAGAAACAATTAGTGATGTAAGTGAAAAATAAAAAGGAAGGTGTTTCGAGACTCACCATGAGATTTCACCAATATTTTTTTAGTTTTTCCTTTTAGCAATTTTAAGTCTTTTATTTAATAAATCAAGAATTAGAGTTTCCAGAGATGAAAAACCTATGATTTTGTTAAAAAAACAACAAACAAAAGGAAAAGAGACTAAAAATTGATGAAATTTGTTAGAGAAAATTAAATAAAGAGAATCGTGGGTGATTAAGTAAATCATTAGTGATTGGGAGTTAGTGGAACATAATATTAAAATGATGATGAAATGACAAATTTGCAAGGGGTTAGATCCCAATCGGACGTGCTAGAATGTCTCACATGGTTTTTATCTTGGTTGTATTGACATTTTCAAGGGGTAATAACCGAACTCAACCTCGATATGGCGGGGTTTCTGGGATACCCATGGATTTTGATTATGTTTTTATGCACCATGTTCAGAAATAATCAAAACAAGTCTTTTTGTGAATAAGACTCCTATAATCAAATCTACAATGATATGTTAAGACAAATGTTATTGATCAAGATGAAGTACTCTGATCTTTATTTAATACATATAGTTGTGTATATAGAAGAGCTTGTTAAACAACATATGATTATCACTTATTTAAGTACATATATGATTTGAGAGTAATTAAAGATTAAATCCACAATTCATATTCTCAATCATTATAAATATTTTCAGAGGCAGGGGAATGAGATTCAGCAGACTTAGTAATTTCTTCTTCTTCCTTAGTCAAATCAAAGTCGGAATTGAGATATAATCCTTGGAAAGGAGTATGAGTCTTCTTATAAAGAATCACATTATATGCGAAGGTGGCTTTGGAGATGGAGATGTTTATGTGATTAGCAGGAGACAGACTTGGAATCTATGCATAGTCCTCTTGCAAATGTTTAAGACTGGTTGTGAAACGGGTTTAAGCTAAGAAATTTCCTCTCACAATCTTAAGGCCTTGTAGTAGGCCTCCTAAAAGGAATCGTTATCTCCCGATACGTTGTGTATTGGAAATGATGGCTTCAATATGATTAAGCAAGGTAGTATGAATGACACACAGATCTAAATCATTGAGCAATTCATATTTCTCCCAATGAAATGGATGATGGAAAAGAGGAAAAGGGTCAGCTACAAGGAAGTTAGAATCTCCCGATGACATCTGAGATCATAAAACTAGACAAGATATTAGAAAATAACTAAAAACATGCATTCATTTTGATCAAGTTGAATGAAAAATAGTAAAAAGATAGAAATAACAGGAATCACTCGCATTAAGGGAGTGATTGAGGTAATCACTAGCGATTATTGTGAAATTATATTAGTTTTTAAAACAAATCCAAAATTAATGATTTAACTTTTAACTTCACCAAAAAAAGGTATTTGTAATATATAGAGGAACTATAAGAAAACATGTACCTGATTGTAGAGCTTTAAAATGAATAAAACAAAAGATTTTACCTTGTAGAATGTTTGGTATGACCGATAGATGAAATCGGGTGATTGAAGGGCGAGAATGAGTAATTTGAGATGAGTATGATGCTCTATGAGAAGAGTAACATTATAGTGTGTAGATGTTGAAAACCTTAATGCATGGTGGATTGAGAAAATGGTAGAATATACCTACAAAACCTATGGATTCGTGATGAAAAATGAGGTCTGAGAACTTGTACTTATAGATCACCGGTGATAAGGTAAATCGTCGATGATTTTGGTGAAATATTATTTATGTTAGAAACCGAATGATTTAATTCTATTTTTTTCTCCAAATGATGGGTTTCGAGTTTTTTTGATGTGGTGGAAGTTTAAAAATCATGAGATAACCTACTTGGGTGTGATGAGGAGTGATTTTTAGTATATTTGATTAGTTAAAAATAAGTTGATTTAGGAAGATGATTAGTTTTATTTTAGTAATTGTTTAAGTGACTCAATGAGGTTTTTGTGAAACTAGATGAGGTGAGTAGATGAGTTGTGAGGGGATAATATCCATTTATATATTTTAATCATTTAAATAATTATTTTAGACTTTAGAAATATGATGGGATTTAATTAAAAGGAGGATTATATAATAAAACATCATAAGTGTGTCATTTTTAGTCATGGACTTGTTTAAGTTTAGGGGGCGCAAATTTTTGGTGTCTACAACTATTAGATAGTTCATGGCCCATTTTTTACTCCATAGAGTTTCATCATCTAAATTTAATGTCAAGAGATTATTCATCAACGTAACCTTCTAAAGTAGGATTCTTTCTTTGAAGGGTAACAAGATAATCTCATACAAGCTCAAGGAATGGCCATTGAAGTTGAAGATGATCTCATCCTAACCAAAAATATCAATAACCCTTTAAAGGGTAGAGCCCAAAGATCCCAAAGATGAGAGAAGAGACTTATTGCAAAAATTGGGGTGCGAAATGAAATTTTTTCATGAGGGGGTTTCTCAAGAGAATTCCATCAAGATCACAACATAAATCAAATGCATGGGCATGTGATTATTACCGAGATAAATAGGAAAAATGCCAAGTGATGGGGCCCAAAGGACTCATCTCCCATAAACATATGGAAAATCACCATGTTGTGTTTGTGTTGTTTTAACGAAAGGTTTCCATGGGCTAAGGTCCATTTTAGAGGCATGGCACACTTGTGCATATTTTGTCTTTTGTTTTATTCTTTTTTTTTTTTCTAGATAGGGAAGGCTTAAAAAGGCCTAAAATAGGGTAATCGTCAGCGATTGACCCAATCATCGGCATTTTGATGATCGTTAGTTATTGGGTTGTGAATAAAATCGGGGGTATAAATACCCAAATGGTTTGTTTATTTGTTATTTTATACTATACGCGAAAATGACCTGTCAGAGTAAAGGAAAAAATGTGTTTTTCAAGCAAAAAGGTGTCAAATGGCCTCATCTAGCCACAAATGAAAGCCCATTCTTGCTGAGGTATGATATAATTGTGTTTTAGTTTATTTTCTTGTGGTTTTAAGGTTTTTTAGGGTTTTAGAAGGATTTAGGGCCGTGTCATTGCCCGAAGGAAAAATTACAGAATCGGTAGCAAATCTTTTAAATCGCTAGCAATTGAGGTGAATCGCTAGCGATTCACCTACAATGCAAATGCTTTGTGTTTTGTGTTGGAAAATGTGATTTTTGAGAAATGTGCTTAACTTGATTGGATGTTTAGGATAACATTTCACATGTTTTTTTATCAGACTTATGTTTTATGAGGATAATTGATGGTTGTGAGTGTTATCTATATCTTTATTAATGTTTTCTTTTGTTTTCATGTTTTTCACGGTGGATGCCCAGTTGACCATATGAGACCGCATCCCCTTGATGCTAGATGAGGTGAGGGAGGATCTATCTAATGATGATTGGGTATATCTAGAGGCTGTGGGGTTTGGTGGGATGAGATATTATAAGAGAGTGCATAGATTTCATAGTTTTATCCTTGCATTGTTGGAGAGGTGGAATCCTTCCACCAACACATTTTGGCTACCCACAGGAGATATGAGCATCACACTTGAGGATGTTCATCGGATTATGAGGCTTCAAGTGAGGGGAGATCATGTTTATTGTATTTTAGATACAGAGAGGGTTGATACTATGTAGTGTTTATATGGAGGTGATGTTGTGGGTGTTAGATACACATCAGGGGCTTTTGACTATCAGGATTTGTATGATGCTAGTAGAGAGGGTTGTCTCATGATGACCATGATGATGATAGTTTCATGTTTTGTGTTACCGATTTAAGGGAGGTCAATTCCCATGGATGATGACCGGAGTGGTTGCAGAGATGATGGAGCACCATATTTTTTTTTGAGTGGGCACCTACTTTATTGGCATAGACATATAGAGAGTTGTGGGCTTGGATGGCCCACAAGCATTATGGGATCGATGTTGGTTTCTTATTATAGTGTTGGGCACATGAGAATATTACTATTTCTTGTCCATTCATGTTGCCTAGTGTTATTGAGGTGAGGCATCCAGGTTTCATGAGGTGGAGCCAAAGTTTAGGTCGGGAAGGAAGGCCAAGGGGCCTACTTATTATAGGGATTTGATTTCAGGATTACAGTGGAGATGTGATTTAGCATCCATATGTTGAGTTTCATGATTGGCCTGAGTTTTTTGGGGATTTATCATGTGTTTACACATGATACTTGGGTGCAGGGGGGCCCAGAGAGGATGAGCTGATACACTTTAGTTAGGGAGAGAGACAATTTGGTTGATTCAGGTATACCCAGGAGACCACTTTTATTTATATAGATGGGATGATAGGGACACTGATATCGCACAGGCAGTTGTTACTAGTCTAGTACCCACTATTGATGAGCTAGGGGTGATGGGTCCAGATGAGGATGGTACCATAGTACTGGATTGATGATGTAGGGGTCACCCCCGATTTTACTATTTGGTGGTCTCATTCATTGCAGGGTTTTGAGAGGATGAGGGCTGTGAGAGAGGGAAACCCAATCAGTTAGATGGGTGTAGGCTCAAGAAGATGGAGGAGTTGAGGAGGGTGTTGAGGATGAGGAGGAGAAAGTGGAGGGTGATGCAACCATGGCTCTAGATATTTCTACTATGATGGATGAGAAGGTCATAGTGGAGGCCAAGAGAGATTTCACTCATAGAGATCAGATGAATTGATAGGAGTGTGGGATACTCTCATTGGAGAGAGAGATGGATTGATTGTAGAGCATGACAGGCTTCATGCCCATCTTGTACAAGTTTCCTATGAGAGATACTGGTAGAGATCTAGAGATACATCTTTAGGAAAACCTTGGCGATCACATGGCCTTCCATTTCGAGATAGAGTTATCAATGTTGGTCGAAAGAGAGGGCCATCTCAGTAGTATCTTATAGTATGATCACATTATCTCATTACGAGGCTATGAAGGTGGATCAAAACTATTATGTATGACATGATCATCAAGAACTACCCCGACACTACTTTGTATGTTGATCACATAGCCTCCCAAAGGGGCAACACAGCAGTAGCTAGGCCGAGTGATATTAGGGCGAGTGTGGGGCACCCACCTCAGAGACCAAGAGGGGATGATGGTGTAGGAGGATTTAGTGGTGTTGTAGTGGGAGGCACTCCTGATCCTAGTTTGATGGATTTTACCATTTGACTGTAGGCTCATAGAAGCCCTTTTTCCTATGTATGACATTATATTGATTATGTGGAAATTTAGAGTTTGATATATATATAATGGTGTTGATTTTAGTTCTATGACACGCTCTTGATTTTTACATGGATGATATGGTTATACATTTTATCAAATGTGATGATGAGGGTAATTATGTTGATGATTATATGATTATATGATTATATGATTTTTCATATGATGATGATTATGATGATGATGATGACTATGATTCTTTGTGAGTTTTTATTATGTTTATGATATCCTATGTGTTGCATGAAATATTTGTCGAATGTGTTTATGTTTATGTTTTGATTATGTGATTATCTTCTTAGAAAAATGTGAATCAAATTCAAAATGTAATATAAAACAAAGTAAAAGTGGAAAAGGAAATGCCCCATTGGATAATATATACGTAATGGGTTTTGATAATGCTTGCACTTGTATCCATTTAAAATGTTAAATGAGATTATCAGTGGATAGTCCATACCGATTATGGTGGTCTTGGATAAAATGGATGAAAGAATGATATGTATACATGATTTTTATAGGGAAAAAGGGTTCTCCTTTTTGACAAAATTAAAGGAATCAATTCCTTAGCTCTTTATGATAAGAAATTTTATAAAGCAAATTAATCAATGTGGGAAGCTTTCTTATGGGAAAGTTGATCGATGCGGAAGCTTTCCAGGATGCTCTCATATTTTGATATATTTACGAGAGGTTGATCAAAATGGGAAGCCTTTTTCATGGGTAGCCATCCTTCAGGGTATGGTCTACATTTTATATTTTGATTTGAATGGTCATCCTTCAAGGGATCGGTCCATGAATTTTAAAATGGTAGTTTTCCTTTGAGGGATCATTCTACTTTTATTTTAAATTAAATATAGCCATTCTTCAAAGGATCGGTCTATTTATTTTTTTGATTTTAACAAGAAGCATTTGTATTTATATTTTGAATTTATTTTGAGCTAAGAGAAAGACCCCAATAAATCATCTATTTAAGGAGGGGATAGATGTATAAGCGATAAGTATTCATATGCCCCATGTATAAATGTAGTGGTTATAGAGGATATAAAAAAAATGGCATTTATTTTTTACGATGGAATGATAAGGTTTGACCAAAAATGTCATCATGATAATCAATCATTTAACAGTAGAAAGGATGTAAGTGTAAAGCATTTAGAGGCTCCTATTCAGTTTCTCCATTAAGAGAAGTGAGATGATATGCTCCTGATCCATATTTGTGAGTAATAACATAGGGACCAATCCAATTAGGGCAAACTTCCCACGTTTACTTCGTTCTAATTTAGTCACATTTTATTTTCCTTAAGTACTAAGTCACCGATTTTAAAGTCACGTTCTTTGACATGTTTTTATATGCTCTACTAATGCATTTTTGATAAACTTGGTGATGTTCAAGGGTTGTTAGGTGCTTTTCATCCAATAATTCTAGTTGTGCAAGATGATTTTGGCAATATTCTTCATCAAGGATGAAATCCTTTAAAGATACACAGAGTGATGGGATTTGAATTTCTAAGGGTACAATGGATTCAAATTCATAGACAAGCATAAGACATAGTGTTATTAGGTGTATGGATACTAGTTTGATAAGCCCAAAGGGTGAACAAGATTTGAATGTGCCAATTCCTTCCTATATTATTTACGGTTTTCATGAGGATTTTGTTAAGTGTTTTTGGAAGCTTCCACTTGTCCATTTTCTTGAGGATAATATGGTGATGAGAAGATTAGTTTTATATTAAATGTATCACAGAGCTTTTTAACTTCCTTGTTTTTAAAGGATTTCCCATTGTCTATGATAAGATTATGTGGAATGCCAAAACGACATATGATGTTTTGATATATGAAGTTGATGATGGGTCTAGAATTTGTTGAAGTCAAAGGAATTGCTTCAACCCATTTAGTAAAGTATTCAATTGCAGTGATGATTGAATGATGTTGTTGAGATGATTTCATATTGATTTCACCATGAGGTCTAACCCCCATTGAGAGAAAGGCCATAAGTCTTGAGCTGGTTGCAATGCTTGACTCGGGATGTGGATGAGATCATAATGGAGTTGACATTTAACACACTTTTTCACATATGCACAATAGTCTTTGGTAATATTGGGCCAATAATAACCCAGCCATGTATGATACGTTTAGTGATAGCATTGCCACTGAAATGGCCTCCACAAATGCCATCATGGACTTCTTTGATTATGTTAGTTGATTCGCATGACTTGAGACAACGTAGTAATACACCATCAAAACTACGTTTGTAAAGGATGCCCCCTATGACCACAAAGTGAGTGACACATTGAAGGAAGGATCATTTAGTGCCTTGCGATAAGTCTAGTGGGATTTTAGATTCAGTAAGATAATCAAATATTTAGGTATACCATAAATCCAATGGGTTTTTTAATAATGTTTATGGAAGGTAGCTCATTTTTATGTGAAGGATGGTCTAATCATTGAATGACTACAAAATTTTAGTTTTATCCTTTGATTTCTCTATTTTGAAAGGGACAAGAGATCCTAAAGAATCCATAGTGTCTACAAACCTATTAAAGGACCATGGAATGGTTTGGATGGTATAATGATCAAATGCGCCAAGGAGAAAATCAACAACAACTTTATATTTTTGAAGTATTTTATTTTTACATTGGTATTCTCCTTTAACTTGACTGATGACGAGTTGTGAGTCTTCATATATTTCCAAGACATGGACACCTAAGAGAATTGTGGTTTGCAAACCCATGATCAAAGCTTCATACTTTGTCATGTTATTAGTACACTCAAAATTGAGTTTGAATGACAATGGGATGGGAATGTTCCAGGGTGGTATGAAAACAATACCGGATCCTCCTCCTTCTTGACATTTAGCACCATCAAAGAAGAGGGTCATTTTGATTGGGATGAAATATGATTCATAATCATGATTCAATGAAATATGATTCATTTGGAAAATCATTCATGAGGTGGTTTGTTTTCTAAAAGAGGTGCTTCGAGTTGATCAGCTATGGCCTGACCTTTAATAGATTTTTGTGGTATAATTTCTAAGTCAAACTCATTCATTAACATGATCCATCAGGTTATGTGGTCATTATGATAAGGTTTAGCATGCATGGCTTTAAGTGGGTTAAAACTAGTGATGACATATGTTTTGTGATTAAGAAGATAATGTCGTAGTTTGGAGGTGGAAAAATATAATGCACAACATAGCTTTTCAGCTTCAGAGTAGCATGTTTTATATTCATGGAGCATGTGGCTAATGTAGTATACATCATTATTCACGACCTTGATTATCACGGTGAGCAAGCATGGCTCCTAGGGCATGCTCAAAGTGGATATATATAGGTAAAATGGTTCCCCATCACAAGGTGAGTGAGAACAAGTGGTGATAATAGATAATGTTTGATTTCATCAAATGCTTTTCTAACAATTAGAATCCCATTGAAATACTATATCTTTATGGAGTAAATGGTGGAATGGTTGACAACGGTCAGAGAGCTATGATATGAAACGTCATATGGATTGTAACTTTCCTTATAGGTTACACAATTGTTTGAGATTAGTAGGTGGAGGCATATCAATGATTTCTCTGACCTTTATGAGATCAAATTCAATTCCATGAAGAGATATGATGAATCCTAAAAAAATTTTCAGTGAGGACACCGAAGACACTTTTTCTAGATTCAAGTGGAGATAGAATTGAATGAGGTGGGTGAATATTGATTCAAGAACATCAAGATGATTTTTTCAAAATTTAGATTTTCCAAGGGGTCATCAACGTAATCCTCAATAATTTTGTGAATGAGGTCATGGAAGACATATGTCATAGCATGTTGATATGTTTCCCCTACGTTTTTAAGCCCAAAAGGCATGACACGATAACAAAAGGTTCCCAAAGGGGTGATAAAGGATGTTTTATGTTGATCATCAGGTGTAATAATGATTTGGTTATAACCTAAAAACCATCCATAAGGGAAAGCATTTCATGATCGGCTGTCGAGATCTACAAGTTGGTCTATGTTTGGAAGAGGGAAGTCATCTTTGGGACAAGCAAGATTGAGATCCCTAAAATTGGTGCAGATGTAAATTTTTCCTGAAGCTTTAGTTACTGGGACAATGTTAGAGACCCATTGTGGATAGTCAATGGGTATGATGAAATTGGTAGATAAGAGATGCTGCAACTCTTCTTTAACAAGGAGAGCTATATGGGGGTGCATTTTGTGAGTTTTTATTTGACAATTTTGGCATTAGGATATGTGATGATGTTATGTACGACCATGTTGGGATCAATTCCAAGCATATCACCATATGACCAAGTGAAGGCCTGATGATATTTTGTTAAAAATGAGGTGAAGTCATGTAATTCTTGTGGATTGAGACTTTGACCAACTTTGACTATTCGCGAGGGTCCTGCGAGGTTCCCAAGTTAATGTTGATAGTGGATTCATTTAGAAGAGATGATGTATCAGATGGAAAATATTTTCGAAGAAGGCATTCTTCAAATCCCATGTGAGAGATAATTTCTTAATCATCCTGACACTAAAGGATATCTATGTAGGTAAATCTTCTTCAACCATGTCTAGTGAAACAAGTGGTAATGATTTGAAGGAGTTTTCTCATTCATATTTGAGTGGTTCTAAGGATATAGTGTTGAATAAAAAATTGGGTGAGATAGATACAATGTAATCTGTATTTTTGGAATCCTTAAATTTGGTGGGTGATGACGATTCTAATCTGAAATGGATACGGGGCTTTTTTCTCGAAATGAAAGGGTTAGCTTCATTAGTCTCAGAGGTGAATTTTATATAACTTAGGTTGTTCTTATCATATGGTTTGAGGGTTTGTAATATTTTTTGATCATGTATTCCTTTTTTCATAACGCCCAAAGCCAAAGCCTTTCCATGCGCAATGGTGGAGGTACATACGGGAAAATTTGGGATTATCAAGGGATTTGAGATTTGACTTGAATGGTGTTGCATGGTGTAATTTGGTTGATTGGGATGGTGGTTTATCAAACCCACCATAAACAATATTTGTTTTAAGGTATGTTTGCCCATAAGAGATAACATCTCCCACATTAGGATTGTACATGGGTTTCTTGTCAAGGAGACCATATGTTTTTGGTGATGGGATAGAGTTAAGCATAAGAAGATGATATTCCCCAAGAGTGAGATGTTTCACAACTTCTGTAACAAAGGAATCATCTAGTAGTTTGGAAGAAGGCACTGATGTGCTAGTGGATGCTTGATCAGAAGAATCAGATATGGATTTAGGTACTAATACATCATTTGGACGATACATCATATAGCAGTCAACAAATGGATTCGGGTCAGCGGGGACCATGTAAGTCTATCCTTCATGTTCATACTTAAGGCAACGATGGATAGTTTAAGGAATGAAACACATGGTGCGTATCCAAGGGTGTCTTAATAACATATTATATTGAAACTCTCCTTCTATGATGTAGAAGAGTTATGGTAGGGTTTTGACACCAACTTTAAGTGGTAAGATGACAGTGCCTAGTGTGGGTGTGATTGTGTCATTAAATGAGCACAATAGGACTAGGGTTTGAGAAAACCATGTTGGGTAGTCTAAGTTGATCAAAAGCTAGAGATGATATAATTTTTATAGTGGCACCACTATCAATCATGACTCTTTTGATAGAGATATCATTGATTTGAGTAGTGATAAAAAGTGGAAGAGTGGGTATTTCATATGTTTCAAAGTAAATCACGTTAGATGATTTCAAAGAACCTAAAAAATGTAAATAGGGGTTGATTCATTAGTTGAGATAGTAATGGATTGAATTACTTTTATCATGGCTTGTTTATAAGGTGGAAATGTCTGAACGAGTTCATAGAGTGACATTTTGATAGGGAATTGGTGTAATTGTTTAGTGGCTATTTTCTGCAATGTGGTGAGAGGAAGGGGGTGGTTTTTATTGAAATTTTTGATTTATATAATGATGGTTAATTAGGATCTTCGTGGGATAAATAAATTTAGATGTGAGATTTATCAAATGACATTGATGATTTTGGTGGTCGAGGTATAGCGATGGTGTCTTTTTCTTGTTTAGATTCGTTGGAGATTTTTTTCGTAATTACATGACTCATTAGATGATGTTGACATTGAAGCTAGGGTTGGATGGGAAGGAAAAAAGAGTGAACTACCAATCTTCTAGAATCTTATGATGGAAGGCTTTACAATCTTCTATGGTATGACCTTGGGTTCTGTGATAATCGCAAAAGGCATTAAAATCCTACTAGGAAGGCCTCCACCCCGATGATTTGATATCTTAAGAGGGGATAATGTGATTGTTGATTCTTTTAATAGATTATCCAAAATGGTAGCATATCGCCATTTTAGGCTGAACGTTATCGGGCATTGGTTTCTAACAAGGATAGGTGAAATGGGTTGTTTAGTGATGGTTAGTTTACTCGGTGGTCACAGAGGTATCATAGCTGATCCAACAAATGGGTGATAGGGATCTTGTATAGGTGGTGGCTGCAAGAGATACTTGGATTATATATGGATAAATGGTTGAGAGTCGATATATAGCTGTCCATTTCTAAAAGGAACGATAACTAGATCGTATTAAGCCAAGAACTTAGATGCTAATATAACACCACGATCAATAAGATGAAATCAATTCACTAGAATAACTTTACATTAAACCTTTATAAACAACTGATTAGAAATATCATATATTATTATGGAACTCAATGAAATACAATGAGAATTGGTCTTACTCATATAGGAAAGGAATAAAATCTAAGAACTAGTCAAGGTCGTAAATCAAGCCATAAATCGGGGAAAGAACTAGTCATCAAAGAACTTTTCAAGACCATAGATTTAGGAAATAACTAGACATCAAGGATCTAGTCAATACCATAGATCAAGGAAATAACTATACCTAACATTTAGATAATATCCCCTAATATCTAAATAAATAAAAATAAATATCCACACACATAAGTTGGTGAGGATAAATACAATAAAGGTAAATAAATTACCTAGGTGAACATGAGATAAGGTAAATACCTACTCTAACACCCCCTCAAGTGAAGCTAGGGGTAAAAATAGAAGTGGCATGTCCATAGTATGAGTCCCGACAACTAGGCTTGATGAGGTACTCATGTACAATATATCCATGAAGAAATCTCGAACTAAAAGAAGGAAAGAATCCTACTAGAAGGAAAGAGAAAGAAGAAGAAGAAGGAATATGTTCTCATGAACACCCCTCAAGAAAACTTCCAAAACCCCAAGCATTCCATGTAACTCAAGGTAGTGAGGTGATGCAAAAGGATTTATAAAGATTTCTACAACCTGCTACGAGACGGAATGTACTAAAAAAAAAAAAAACTCCTACTAAATGTGTTGACGAATGAAGTGGATGTGTATATTAATATGCTTGGTCCTCTCCGGTGCTCAATTGGGTTACAAGAAATGTGAATGGAACTTTGGTTGTCACACCAAAGTACAATCGGTGAATCGTGTGGGAATCCAAACTCTATCAATAACTATCGAAGCCAAAGAATTTTTTGACTCGCTGTAATTTATATCATGTACTCTTCTTCTGAAGATGAAAGTGCAATAGCCTAGTGCTTTTTTCATGCCCAAGAAACTGGAGAAGAACCAAGACAAAAAAAATATATCCAGAAGTGGAATGACTGTCATCAATAGAACCTTCCCAATCTAGATTTTTATACCCAACCAACTGAGTAGAACCCCTAGTGTAGTTTAGTCCAAAGTGGGAAGTGCCCTGAAAATAACATAAAATCCTTTTAGTATCCTGCCAGTGACTACTATAAGGAGAATGTGAAAACTAATATACACACCCTACTACAAATGAAATATCAAGTCGAGTATGGGTCAAGTAAATGAGACTCCAAACCAACTACCTATACAATGTAGGATCAAAAAGATGTGCGGTACATGTGGAAGTAAGAGTAACCCCAAACTAAAAAAGGAGATGGACTTGTCTTGAAATGAGCCATATAAAAGCATTGAATAAGATCATGGGTGTACTTTTTCTAACTCAAATGAATCCTCGAATCTATCCGAGAAATCTGCAAAACCAAGGAAATAATTTAATAACTAAGATCTGTTATGTCAAATTGTGTATAAAGATCCCTCTAAATACTCGAATGTGGGAAGAAGAACTATCAAGGTAAGTATGATCATCAACATAAAATACAAGTATCCCAATATCCTCACCAATATGTTGGAGATACACTATATGATTGGAGTGACAATGAAAAAAACTAGTAGATAGAAGAAAAGATCCATCTTCTCATACAAATCCCGAGGGGCATGTATGATACCATAGAGAGACCTTCAGAGCCTACAAACAAGAGAAGAATCTTGAACAAATCTAGCAGGTTGCTCCATGTATATTTCCTCTTGTAAATATCCATGTAAGAAGGAACTCTTCACATCCATCTGGTATATAGGCCACCCCTGTAATGCAGCAATAAAAAGTACAAGGCATAAAAAATTCATCTTGGAAATAGGTGCAAAAGTCTCAGAGTAATAAATATCTTCAACTTGTGAAAAACCCTTTGCAACAAGATGCGTCTTATACTTGTCAATGAACCCACTTACACCTAACCATATTTCTTGCTTAGGAATATATACCAAATCTCAAGTATGATTCTTCATCAAATAATAATAGTCAGTTGTCATTGCATCATCCCACTCCTGTATCGCATGAGCCTTTGAAAAATATTATGGATCCTCATAAACTTCCCGACAAAAATTCCATAACCTATATAATTTACATGATGATGCCTAGTGGGTGGAAGATCATGTATGAAAGGTTTTACCTCAGAAACTGTAGTCCAATCCCACTTAGGCATAATGACAACATCAGCGGGAATATGATCCTCAAAGGCATCTATAACCTACTCATCAACCTCCTCAAAGAAAGGATCCTCAAGATGAGATGAAGAATAAGGAGGCATGGAAGAAGATGAAGAATCATGAGGAGTGAAGCTCTCATAAAACTGAACATGTGTTCGAAAAATAACGTTATGAGTATAAGTATCTAGAAGTTGATAAGCTCTCATGTCCTCATAATACCCTAAAATATCAAGGGTTTTCTCTTCTTATCCAAATATTTCCTTTTCTTCTGTGTCACAAAGGTCCAAGCATGGCTCCCAAAGAATCAAAAAAATGAGACATTTGGCTTAGTGTTGGACCAAGCTTCCTCTAGAGTCAAATTCTCAAGTGCTTTGTGTGGTGTGTAATTCTAAATGTAGTTATCACAATTAACTACTTCTTCCTAGTAGATAGGAGGTAAATCTCTAGAATGCATCATATAGTTAGCCATTTCCTTCAAAGTTTTATTCTTCCATTTTTCTAAGCCATTTTTTTGTGGAGTATGAGGAACATAATGTTGGTGAATAATGCCTTGATTTTCCAAAAATCAAAAACTCATTGCTGAAGTACTCCCCCCCATTATTACTATGAAGGTTATTTATGCAACTAAAATATTGTTTCTTGACCAAAGCCTTAAAGACTTTGAAGTGTGAAAAACATCACTTTTTTACTTGAGAAAATAAATCCAAGTACGCCTTGAGAAATTATCAATAAAGGTAAGTGCATACTTAGCTCCATTAATAGACCGGGTAGGAAAAATGATCAAGTCACTATACACAAGCTCAAGTGGTGAAGAATATCTCTTTGAAAATTCTTAGGAAATGGATCTTGGTGTTGTTTCCCTAATGCACAGCCATGAAAAAATCCCTCAAGACAATAAACTCTAGGAATACCATCAACCATACCATGAGTTCTTAACTCCTTCAAATATCTGTAATTGAGATGTCCAAATCTTTCATGTCAAAGCTTACTCTCTGAATTTGCATGAGAAACCAATCCTGTCCCTATAGAGGAAGTGTCATCAAAACCCTCAAATTGATATAGTCTATAACTATTATCAACAATACCTTCAACAAAAAGTTAATGAGGCTCCAACAAACTTCGTACTTCTGCCCCATGTGGTGTAAAATTCATTGTTTTTCCTTGACCAGAATGACAAATTTGATATACATAAAGCAAAAATTTTGTAATGTTAAGAACATATAGTGCATCTTGGATACTTCCACCATCAAAAAAAAGAAAGGAATTATCTCCAACCTCAATTTTGGAAGTAGAACTCAAACCTAGATAAACAAAAACTCCTTGGAAGAAGTCATGTGATGAGAAACACTAGAATCTATAACCCAACTGTCTACAAGTGGTGACTAAGATCTCTCAACAACATTAAGTGTTTTTCTATGTTGATTAGAAGGAGGTGGAGTGGAGATATAAATTTTTTATTTCTTGATTGCATC
This sequence comes from Taxus wallichiana var. yunnanensis, assembly GCA_018340775.1. Classification (NCBI taxonomy): domain Eukaryota; kingdom Viridiplantae; phylum Streptophyta; class Pinopsida; order Cupressales; family Taxaceae; genus Taxus; species Taxus wallichiana. Next base: position 72,037,827 of record CM031237.1, on the reverse strand, counting down.
CTCTAAGGCTTGCATTCGCTTATAACACCTATGTTCTTCATGACCAACACCCCACAAAAAGTGCATGAAAGGATAGACTTATTCTTAAATTTAGAAGACTCCTTGGGATTAGAGTTATATTCTTTGGGTTTAGGAGAACTTTGAGATGGATAAGGGGTATATTTTGTATTACTTTTTGGTTTTCCCTTTCCCTTAGGGATTAGATTAAACTAATGCCTTTTGAGAGGTGGAAGACTCAAGGTGAGACACTTTGGATTATTCCCTAGTAATTATTTCACAAAATGTTTCTAAGTCGGCATTTTGAATGTGTCACCTAAGGCATCCATGCTAGAGAAAAAGGTAGAAAAAATTTGGAATGGTCCTCTCAACTAAGATATAATCAAGTAAACACAAGTTCTTCATATTTCTTATCTCTTCCACTCCCCTTCAACTTTTTCAACAAATGCTTGAACGTGGTAAGATAGTCTATAATTGTTGGAAAATATTAAGGATTAAGAGAGGTGATCTTAATTTCAAGTTGCATGGCTCTCATATGATCCACCTTACCAAATAAATCCTCTAATTTCTCCCATATTTTGAAAGGAGAGTCACATTTTTCCAAATGAAACAAAATACTATCACTTACATAAGTTCCTATCAAACCCATACACTCATCAAATTTTCACTAGTACTAAAATTTCTCATATTCTTTAGTGAACACAGGTTGTTCTGAAAAATTTAAAGCTCATAATCCTTTCCACTTAATTATTGTTTCCATTCTTGGTTTCCATGTGTGGTAATTATGTGTTGTTAATGGCTCAACATGATCTAATGCAGAAGTAGATAAAGACACCATCCTCAAAAAAATCACCAAAATAAATGCAAGAACCAAGCAATGCAACAAGAGCCCCCAGATTTTGGCACTTAAAAATATTTATAATGAGGGCGTGTTACAATATGGCAGCTTTATAATTATAGTATAATTTTAGAAATAAATATTTCCAATGGAAAGATCATGAAAAACAAGCACTTTTGCAAAACACAACACTCAAAACCGAGTTACCGATCAAAAGATACAAGCTTTTGAATATTATAGTCTACTAGTTATTTTAGTTGCCACTAAAATAAAATAAAATATTCTTACCTTCATCACATAAATAAAATGAAAGGGGGCTGGAGTTAAGCACCTACTAGTTAGGAATCACAAGCTTTAATCCCTCATATGACCATACCATATTACCAAGGGCTAAGTATTTTAAGGGTGTATGCCCAAAATAGTAGTACTGTAAGCTTCCTAGGTTAACATCGATAGTGGATTTATTTAGAAGAGCTGATGTATCAGATGGAAAATAATTCTGAAGAATGCTTTCTTAAGGTCCCATGTGTGAGAGACTTTATTAATAATCCTGACACTGAAGGATATCTATGGTAGGTAAATCTTCTTCAACCATGTTTGGTGAAACAAGTGGTAATGATTTGACAGAGTTTCCTAATTGATATGTGAGTGGTCCTAAGGATATAGTGTTGACTAAAAAAATTTGGGTGGGATAGATACAATGTCATATGTATCTATGGAATCCTTAAATTTTGTGGGTGATGATGATTCTAATCCAAAAATGGATACGGGGGTTTCTAGCTCGAATGAAAGGGCTGGCTTTTGTAGTCTCAGAGGTGAATTTTATATAACCTAGGCCATTTTTCTCGTATGGTTTGAGGGTGTGTAAGATGGGTTGATCATGTATTCCTTGTTCGTAATGCCTAAGGCCAAAGCCTTTCCATGTGCAAAATGGAGGTACATATGGGAAAATTTTCTATTATCAAGGGATTTGAGATTTGACTTAAATGATGTTGCATGGTGTAAATTGATTGATTGGGATGGTGGTTTATCAAACCCTCTATAAACAAGATTTTTTTAAGGTATGCTGGCCCATAAAAGATAACATCTCCCACATTAGGATTGTACATGGGTTACTTGTCGGAGACCAGATATTTTTGGTGATGGGATAGAGTTAAGCATAAGAAGAAGATATTCTGCAAGAGGGTAAGTGCACCAAGTTGGGGGACAATTAAGTGGACATCAAATCCTTAATTTTACATTGAAAACAATAAAACATCAAATTTAGTCTTCCACGGACTTGAACCATGCCGAAAAGTAAAAAATATGTCATAAAAATGGTACCATTGTGTAGGGGAGACTGTTATCTTTGTAGAAATACTGATTTTAAAGTGAATAGAATAGGATAAATATCATTTTATAATTTTTTACTAATAGTAGGTCTTTAAGACAATTTTTCCATGAATTTTTATGTCTACGTTTAAGACTGTAAATTTTGTTTCACTTATCAGAATGTGATAAAACTTATACCATCCCAACCGTGGTGAAATTATATACATGTTCAAAAAAAAATTATTTGATTTCAATATTTTTTGATGAAGTTATGGTGGGAAAACGGAAAGTGCTTTGTTTTTCGTTATGTTTTCATACCACTTTCACGGAAATAATCATAAAAAATAAAATATTACTCAAAAAATACAAAATAAAATCCATCCCAAGATAAATATTTGCATCTAACTTCTCACCGAAGGAGAAAATAATATATCAATTTTTGTCATCCAAATCATGGGCAAACAGACTATAATCTTATAAGCATTTTTAAAACAAAATACCAAGTCATTGAATTTTGAGTGTTTAATATAGCTAATATTGTCCATTTTTTTTAAAAAATTAGTATTTTAGAAACTAGATTCTAGATTCTAAAATTCATATTAATATAATTTTTCTAATTTTGAGTGTATGTATTGCTAATAATCCCTACAAGTTGATATTATGTTGTTATTTGGAATATGATGTCCACTTATGACCCCTTTTTTGTCCCCCAACTTGCTTTGCACTTACCCAAGAGTGAGACACTTCAAAACTTCTGTAATAGAGGAATCATCTGGTAGTTTGGAAGAAGGCACAAATATGCTAGTGGATGCTTGATCATAAGAATCAAATATGGATTTAGGTACTAATACATTATTTGGAAGATACATCATATAGCAAAGAAACAAAAATGGATTTGGGTCACGAGAGGACCGTGTAATTTTGTCCTTCATGTTTATACTTAAAGAAGCAATGGAGAGTTGAAGTAAAATAATGCATGGTGTATATCCAAGGGTGTCCTAATAACATATTATATTTTAACTCTCCTTTTATGATGTAAAAGAGTTCTAGTAGGGTTTTGACACCAACTTTAAGTGGTAAGATGACAATGCCTAGTGTGGGTGTGATTGTGTCATTAAATGAGCACAATAGGACTAGGGTTTGAGAAACAACCATGTTGGGTATTATAATTTGATCAAAAGAGAGGATATAATGTTGATAGTGGGACCGTTATAAATCATGACACTTTTGATAGAGATATCATTGATTTAAGCAGTGATAAAAAGTGGTAAGTCATGGTCTTTTAGTCTAAGAGTGGGTATTTCAGATGTTTCGAAGGAAATCACAGTGGATGCTTTCAAAGAACCTACAAATTTTGTAAGAGGGGATGAGTCATTAGTTGAGATAGTAATGGATCGAAGTGATTTGATCATGGTTTTTTTAAGGTGGAAATGTCTAAATGAGTTCATAGAGTGAAATTTTGATAGGGAATTGATGTAATTGTTTAGTGGCTATTTTTGCAATGTGGTGAGACAAAGAGGGGTGATTTTTATTGAAATTTTGGCTTTAGATAATGATGGTTGATTAGGATCTTCAGGGGCTAATGAAATTTATACATGAGATTTATCGATGACGTTTATGATTCGGTGGTCGTGGTATAGCGATGGTGTCTTTTTCTTATTTATAGTTAGAGGATTTTTTGTCATAATTTTGTGAGCGTGTGGTGATGTGAACAACATTGATTTGATGATTGGATGCTTTAGGAGTAGACTCGTTAGATGGTGTTGATGTTGAAGCTGGAGTTGGATGGGAAGGAAGAAAGAGTGAACTACCAATCTTCTGAATCTTCTAATGGAAGGCTTTACAATCTTCTATGGTATGACCCTAGGTTCTGTGATAATCACAAAAGGCATTAAAATCATACTATGTAGGCCTCCACCCCTGATGATTTGATGGCTTAGGAGGGGTAATGTGATTAGTGATTCTTGTAATAGATTATCCAAAATGGTAGAATATCACTCTTTCGGGTCAAACACAACTGGGAATTGGTTTCTAATAAGGATAGGTGAAATGGGTTGTTTGGTGACGGTTAGTTTACTCGGCGGTCACAGACGCCTCATAGATTTTCCAACGAATGGGTGACAAGGGTCTTGTATAGGTGGTGGCTGCAAGGGATACTTGGATTATATGGGGATAAATGGATGAGAGTCGATGTAGTTGTTCATTTCTAAAAATAACGATAACCATATCGTACCAAGCTAAGAACTCATATGCTAATCAAACACCATGATCAATAAGATGAAAGAAATTCACTAGAATGAATTTACATAAAACATTTGCTAACAAATGAGAATTAATATCATATATTAATATGAAACTCAATGAAATAAAATGAGAATGTGCCTTTCTTATATAGTCAAGGAATGATAATCGAAGAACCAGTCAAGGTCTTAGATCAAGCCATAAATCAAGGAAAGAACTAGTCATCAAATAACTAGTTAAGACCATAGATTTAGGAAAGAAATAGACATCAAGGATCTAGTAAATACCATAGATCAAGGAAAGAACTAGTCAATATCATAGATCAAGGAAATAACTATACCTAACAAATAGATAATATCCCCTAATATCTAAATAAATAAATAAAAATATTCACACATATAAGTGGGTGAGGATAAATACAAGAAAGGTAAATAAAGTCCTAGGTGAGGATGAGATAAGGTGAATACCTACTCTAACAAGTTTGGGATAGTGGATGTAGCGTAAGGGCTCACCGGGAACATGATGAGTGAATTTTTATCCTATAATAATGGGGTGGTTAATGTATAATGAAAGAGGGATCGTACGAGGTTTCTTGATTAGGATTTTGTAAAACATTTTATTCAAGAGATTATAAGGATCTCAGGTTTGGCATGGTAGAGGTTTATTCAAAACAAGATATTCCCCTTGGATTAAGAAGTGGGAAAAAATTTGGAGGACCATGGAAAAAATAAGTTTCATCATAATGAGGACTTTTAAAGACTCGACAACACCCTGTTTATTCACCTTTGAAGTATTAGATGAGCTCGGTGTATCTCGTTAAAAATGATGTTATGAAGGAAGAGGAGTTCAAATAATACAATTAATATAGTCCACATGATTTTAGAATTATTGATTTTTGTAGGTTGTTGATGACTGAGATTCTTGGTATATTTATATGTGGGTGACTGAGATAAAAATGTTTCTAAATGGTACCATTATTACATTTGTAAATCCTGGAGCACGTTTTGGTGTAGTATTATTCTTTGATGTAGGCATGGATTATGAGACAACATCGGGTAAAGGTGTGGGAAGGAGGCTAGTGGAAAGTGGTGGTTCAATGACCATGGATTTATCATATCTTGGTATAAATTTCGTAGGTGTTGAATCAATAACTAAAAAGGATGTGGGAGTAGTTTGTATGCTGATTGGAGTGAGTTCTATAATTTTGATTACATATTTGTTGGCCTCTAGTGGGAATTATGTGGATTCTATTTCACTAGGCAATAAAGCGGATGGAGAAATGGGTTCAATTTTTGTTATTGTGTTAATGGTGTGGATAATATTAGCTTGTGGTGATTCAGAGGACGAGGGATGATTTAGGAAGGGTTGTTTGAATATATCAAGGTTTTGGTTTGGAGGTGTGTTTGGATTATCTAAATGGAGGTCACCTTTATCAATCAAATCCTAAAGGACATTACAAAAAGTGTGACATCGCTCTATGTCATGACCGTTCACTCAATGGAATTTGTAATAATCATTATCACGGTACCAAATGGGCTTTGATACTAATATGTCAATAGGTCGAATGGGTGGTAATGATATGATGTTAGAAGTGAATAATTTTTCAAAAACCACACTGTAAGTCTCCGTTATGGGTGTGTAATTACACTTGTTGGTGAAATTGTTCAAAGAACAGGATTTTATTTGGGAGTGGATTTTACCACATTGACATGAGCAGTTTTTTTAGTTTTATCTGGATTGGATGTTGATTTAGGTGGGAACTCTACTTTTGGTTTCTTGGGGAAAAGATTCACCCGCCCATCTTCTAGAGCTCACAATTCCAACTTACGGGCCATGGTGAAGGCTTCATCGAAGGTGTGGAATGATTGGATTTGTAAAGTGGATGAAATGTGCTTAGCACAAGCATGACAGAAAATCTCAATCAATTTTGTTTGTGGTAATGTGAAGGATAATTGATTGGTTACTACACTCCTACGGGTGAAAAAATTTGTTATGGATTCATCTTCAAATTTTCTGATGGCATACAAATCATTAATGGTAATTTTATGAGCTATGTTTATGGAGAAATGATCTAAAAATAGCTAAGCAAGTTGCGCAAAGGAAAATAAAGAATGTTGTGAAATGCTATTGTACTAGTCCAAGGCAGGACCAGCAAGAGACATAGGGAACATTCTTAGCATTAAATCCTAATCATGGGATATCAAATAGCATGCATGGTGAAAAGTTCAAATGTGTTGTTGAGGGTCCTCTTTGTTGTAAAACTTGATAAACTTAGGAATCTCCCAGTCATGCGAGGGATACAATTTTATGGCATAGATGGATGAATGAGTTTGTTGTAAATTTTCTCATACGAGAGCATATTTTTGGATGAGGATGATGCAACTTCTAAACTAGATATGTGGTTTAGGAGAGCCTTGAGGGGTCTACCCGAGCTGTTGGCTAGATTGATATGAAGATTGGGGTGAGTATGCTTGATGTTGTTGCAGAATGTTTTATTGGTAGGGAATGTTTGTTTGAGGGATTTTTGTTGATAAGAAAGGTTAGGTTGATAAGGGTTATTTTATTGCAAAATGTTATGTTCTGAGGCATTGTATTGTGGAATATTTTGGTGAGGTGCGATCTTGTTTGTGAGAAAAAAAATTTAAGGGTTGTTCGATTGATAAGGAATGTTTTGTACTAGGATGTTTTGCGATGGGATATTTTTCTAAGGGATGTTTTGTTGGGGAAAGAACCATGTTGCAAAGCACTAGATTGTGAATTTTGAATGTACTTGTTATGGTGTTGATATTTGCGTAAGAGGATGTGAATATGTGGGAATGTGTTGGGGTGGTGTAGAAGAAGCGACAGATAATGGTGCCTATTGTGGGATATTTTGTTGTGGAATATTGTATTGTGGGATTTTTTTCAATGGTATGGACTATGGCATAAAAATAAAAGGTTGAGAGGGTTTTGACATGTATTGCAAAGGAGGATATGTGTTGGAAATGGTACTCAATTTTAATCATTGGCATTGTTGAAGGGATAGACATGGTAATATTTTAGATCAAGGTGGTATTCTCGTTGAGATAATACAAAATTAGAAAGATGAAGGGAACTTAATGATGATGTTGGTCCCTGTGAGGATACTTTGAAAGATCCATCCATGGTGGAGGAAATGGTACTATTTTGGGGAGGTGTAGACCCTATAGAAGGACTAGATGAAGACATGAATTTTTAGGAAGACATGTTTTATGATGAGATCATATGGAGATCATAGATAGGTTATGAGGAAACATCAAATGCTTTGGGTTGACTTGCAAACAATTTATCATCTAATGTGTCAAATGGATTGGTAGAGCTAGTAGCATTCTGGGATTGACTAATGCTTGGCATTTCGGGTTGAGCTGAAGTATCAAAAATAACTGTTGAATAACGGATTCTTAGTTTTGTTCAATGAGTTGTGGAATGGTGGGTAAAGAGTTGTGAGTGTGTGTAATGGATTGTGGTGTGAATGACTACATTTGAACATTTATTGTCATTAGGTATGCATTAAGAGCAATAGGATTCGAATCTAACATCTCTTCAAAAATAAGGTCCCCCCGTTATAAAATGGGAGTTCAGGTGTAATGGGAGAAAACTAATGTTTTGATTTTGGTGTGTAAATAATTTTTCCATGGTCTGTTATGGAGACTCGAAAGGATTTTTGTCCAATTTAATTATTATAACCAGACCCTACTTCATTCCATGTTTGTGTGTTAGAAAAGGGATTGGATGTGTCTGCTTGATACATAAGTGATTGTGGATGCATAGGTGAAGAAATTTTTACTGGAAGTGGTGTAGTGCGAAGTGGGAGTTGAAGTTAAAATGTAGTTATTTAGGTAGAGATGTTTTCAAATAATTGATTACATGTTTTTGTCTAGTAAGTACCATAATAAACAAACATGCACAAAACACAAAGAAGGTGATTAATAACTAACTGTGTTAATTATCAAGTAACAAGCAATGGAAAGCAAAGTATTTATTCTTATGTTGTTTTAATTATGAAAGATGAAATGTGTAAAAGGGGTTACGAGGGTCCTGAGAAATGGCATGCTAAAGCTAGTTTTAGGTGTGTTTAAAGGAGGATTCCTCGATATACTTGAAGGTACGTAAGGCACTACTATGTACTATTGTCGATACGGGTGTGGTATTGGGCCTGCCCCCTCACTTCATGGTCTTGCTACGATAAGGGAGTCAAGTGTTGAGCCAAAATATACCAACAAGCAAATGTTTATACTCAAATGTAACACCAAGTCGACTTCCCAATTGGGTGATTAAATCCCAATCACTTTCACCTAGGGGGAATTTTTTTAAATGGATTACTTATGCTGAAGTGGTTTGGTTGTGTGTGGGGGGAAGAAATAAGTGAATGCAACAAATTTCCTTCCTAAATATACTATGTGATCAAGTAGTATTTGTTAATTTGTTTTAAATCCAAAATAATCAATGATGCAAGATGGAAAATAAAAGGTAGTAGTTCAAAGCGGAATGCTCTGATTGCTAATATTAAAGTACTACTACCAATCCCACCTATACCTTCATTATAGAACATAATTTCTTTGAGTTCGACATAGATTGATAAGGTGGACACTTTATATATCTCCCTTCTCATTGGAGGATACCCATTGAACAATTGCATAATAAATTTAGGTGCCTCTAACAATGTGATGTCTCGTGAAATTTTTAGTGCCCTCAAACTCACCCTAACTCAGTCTAGTGGTTATTTTTACTCCATGGAGTTGAAATATGTTCCACTTATAGGGAAGGTCAAATATGCATAGGTGGCTCTCGTTGAATTTCCAGATAATAAAGTGTCGATAAATATCTTGGTAACAAACATTCTAACTTCATTTGGATTATTACTAAGTATAAAATTGTGTAAACAATTGGGAGGGAAAATCTAGATGAATTGGTCTTCCAAAATGATTACGGTTAAGGGAGATATGTAAAATTTTCTCCGAGAGAATAAAATGAGATATACATTATAAAAGGTAGGAAATCCAAGAGCTAACATTTTATATGAAAATAGCAAGAGGGTCAATAATTTTATAACAACTGAGGAGGAGTAAATTCCCATCCTGATAGGACCAAGCATTCCTTTTTAATGAAGTATTTATCTTGAAGAAGCATTGAGAAATCTTTAAGTTCAAAAGGATATACCCGAGTTTCCTGATGATGCAAGCCATGGGGAGATGGAGTGTTCCTTTATAATTCTAATATAAGAAATCAGCTATTGTGTTTACCCATGATGAGGAGGTGTTATAATTCTCATTTTAAGATGGAGATGTTCTTGATCATGTCATCCACAAAGATAAAAATAAAATTTGTAATGATCCCCCATAATTCCTGAAAGAAAAATCTGACAAGAAATCCTTAGAGTTGTGGAAGAAATAGAGGAACCTTGGCTAACTCTTGAACTCTTGATGCAAGCTATTGATCTACAGGAAAAACATGAATATGATCTAGAAACCTCAACTAGTTTAAATATTGTCCACAAGGAAATAAAACAAGATGAGAAAGCTGATTTCCCTTCTAAGCCAATGGTTAACGGATTTGACGATGAAATTGAATATTTTTATTTCCCATTTGAAGAGGACTCTTTCTATGATGAAGAAGTTGAAGAAAGGAGTTTTGAGGTCCTGGAAGCCGAGGTTCCCCTTGAAAATAATATATAGAATGCAATGAGCTTTAGGATGATGAATAAATTCCTCCTAAATATTTATTTTATTTTAAAAATAAATATTCTTCAAATGAATACAAAGGTGAAATGTTGGAAATTTCAAAGGAGGAATCCATGCAAGAAATATTGAATGTAGTGGAAAATGTAGAAGATCCTAAGCTAAGTTTTGACCTCTTAGCTCATGTTATGGCCATACAAGATATGTACGAGGATAATTTTGACCCTTCGTTCAACATTCAAACACCTCAAAATTATATGAAACAAAAATATGAATCCAAAGCTTCCTACGAAAAGGATGTCAATGAACATGAATTTGGAAAATAAGGTAACTCAAGATATTCAAGAAATTCAAACAAAAATCAGCCATGGGGAAATAATGAGATTCTCGATGAAAATTCAAAGTGGTATGGGTAAATACGAAAGGAAATTGGCATTCAAACGATTTCAAATAAAGTGAAGGAAATTGGCATTCTCAAAATAAATGAGATCATGTAGTCTCACTCCTCCCAATTATATAGGTAGTTATGAAAGCACCTGGATTTCATAATTAGTTGAGGAAATGAGGCTAATTCCTTGAACTAATCAATCAATTTGCAAAACATCATCACTCAGTGTTACCCATCCAGGGGTAGCCTCTGAAGAGAAAATAAAGTTCTACAATGAAAGTGGGTTTTCCTTTCATTGTACTACAGGTGATATAGGTGTGTGTTTCTTTTCCTATCATGTGTGTTTTTACCTTTTCAGTGTGGTGTGTTTCCCTTCTATTCTGTGTGTGTGTGTGTGTGTGTGTTCCTCCTTTCTGTCTATCTTTTGCAATTTGAGAGACTCTATAAATCCTAATGGATAAGGCACTGGTCCACAAATTAAATTGAGATTCTAGAGTTCTTCATATCATTTCCTCACTATGATTGATCCATAACATGTCCTTAAGTCAGAGCCAACTTTTTACATGAGTTTTTGGAAGGGTAAAATTCAAACTTGAAAACATGACAACCATACCCTACTCCTCAAACATTTTGCTCAGAAGCCACCCAAACTTTCCTCTAGATAATCCTAACCCCTCGTATCGTACATATCATATCCTTATAAGTTATCAAATGGTTTTTTTCAACTTGGTCCATAGGTGATTTAAGGATATCAATTCTATTCAAGAACTTCCAAGTCAAGATTCTTCAAGACATGCTCTTTGAGAAGCTTAAGAAAGGTTATTTTCTGGTCTTCCTAAGGATGGTGTGCACCCATGGAGTGGAATGAAAGGATAAACAATATTAAAATTGGTGTATCAAAGAGATAATAATGTATTTCAATGGATTTTGGAAGATTCTGGTAATTTTCATAGGTTTTAGGATAGATTTAACAAAAGCAGGTCTTGGAGGGTGAAGCAACTTGCAGTGTAAAAACAACCCCTATGCTTCGGGAATTGATTTAGGGAGCTCTGTAAGGATTTTTATGTCAAAAAAATATCGTTAGACACATATTTCATATCTCTAGAGGATTGTGGTCTCAAATCCTTTACAAGACATGATTAATTCTACCCATAATTAGATTCCAAAGATGCACAACTTATGAGGCCAAAATAAAATCTTATTTTTAGGAGGTTTAAGGAAAAATCATGAGATTGTGGATCTTAATCGCTTCACAAGGAGATTATTTACACCTTTCGTGTTTACATAGTAATCGTCATCGATCGGTCGATCGACGTCGATCACCTGTGCAGTACTAACCGACATCGCTTAGGGAAATCAACATCGGTTACTCGCGCGTGATTATTTTTTTATTTAATTCATGGGAACTAGATCTAACCTTTATTATCAAGTTGATCTAATGGTTTTAAATGAATGGATAAAGTTCCCTAAGTTTGTATATGGTTATATAAGCTAGAAAACTAGGGTTGGATAATAAGATTGAGAATATTGTAAGAAGGAATTCTTGGAGAGAGCTTGGAGAATCTTGTGAGAGGAAAAGTAATGTACAACATGAAAGGTGTGGAAGATTATAGATCTTAAATTGTATATCCTCCGGAGTAATATATTGGTTGTTTCTTGGTAGAACTAGCCCACACCGGGTAAACCACATTATATCTTGTGTATTTTCTTCTATTGGCCATTTCGTGTTTATTGCTTATACACTCAAATCGATATATATTTGTACAACTGGTTTGGTCTAACCCCAACAACTAGTATCATAGCTTTGTTTGATGGTATTATGTGTTGATATATTTATTCACGAGAGGGATTTCTAATTATGTGGGAGCACACCAATGGTAGAAGATAGAAAATACAAATTAGATAAGTTTGACGGCCGTAGTTATCAACTATGGAAGATGCAGTGCAATATTATATGTATCGAGGATCTATATTTATCATTGGATATAAATTCAAGGCCTAAAATGATGACTAAGGAAGAATGGAATATTCTTAACGTAAAGGCTTTGGGATCTATAAGATTAATCCTAGTAACGTTTGTAGCTTCAAATATAACATAAGTAAAAACCACGGTAGCTTTGATGAATTCTTTAGCTAATTTATACGAAAAATCCAAGTGCATTGAATAAAGTATATTCGATGAAGAGATTGTTTAAGTATAAAATGCAATAAGGTGGATCTGTGTCTAGTCATTTGAATGATTTTTTTATTATAAATCAACTAAAATCGGTTAATATACCTTTTGAGGATGAAGTGAAAGCATTATTTTTCTTGTGTTCTTTTCTAGATAGTTGGGATAACTTGGAAATGGTTGTTATTAATTCCAAATTTTACATCTACTACGAATATTTTGAAGTTTGATGATGTGGTTGGTATAATTCTAAATAAACAAATACACAAGAAACATTCAGACAATCATCATCCTGGGAATTATTTGAATGTAGAAAGTATGGGAAGATAAAAGGAGAGATACAAGAGCAAGAGTAATGGTAAATCAAATTCTAAGAGTGGTAGATCCAAATCCAAAGGTAGAGGAATAACCTGCTGGAATTGTTGAAAGAAAGGACAAGCAAAGAAGGATTGTTGGTTCAAGGAAAACAAAGAGAATGTACAAGAGAAAGGTAAAGAGAAAAATGTAGCATCATAGGTAATACAAGATGCCCTTATTCTCTCCTCGTATAATAAAACTAAATCATGAGTTTTAGATTCGTGGAGATTCTTTCCATGCTACCCTAATAAGGGAAATTTCAAAAATTATGTTCGGGTAATTTTGGGCATGTTTATTTAGGAGATGATGAACCATGCAATATAATTGGAAAAGCTGAAGTTCATCTTAAATTTTAAAATGGAAATACATGGGTATTAAAAGATGTGAGGCATGTGCCAAGCCTCGGAGAAATCTTATTGCTGCAAGAAAATTAGGTGAAGGCGATTGCATGGTTACATTCACAACCCACTCTTGAAAGTTTCTAAGGGATATCTTGTTGTGGCAAGAGGCAAGAAGGTAGGAACATTGTATTTGTCTACCTATAAATTGATTCCTTTTCTATGTTATCTACTTCAGATTCAAATGCAAGCATGTGGCATAATTGGATAGGCCATTTAAGTAAGAAGGGAATGTTAGATCTTAAAGGAAAGGGTAAGTTATCAGATTTGAAAGATGTAGATATTGATTTTTGTGAGCATGGCATATTTGGGAAGTAGAAGAAAGTGAGGTATCTTAAAGTTGGGGAAATAAAGGAGTATAAATTGGAGCTTGTGCACTCAAATGTGTGGGGTCCAACATAGGTAGCTTCTCATGGAGGATCCCAATAATATGTGAATTTCATTGATGATGCCATAAGAAAGGTATGGGTTTATTGTATTAAACATAAATTTGATGTTTTTGATACTTTTAAAATATGGAAATCCCTTATGGAAAATAAAACTAAATTAAATTTGAACTCTCATAGATTTAACAATGGATGTGAGTACTGCAAAGGTAGGTTTTCAATGATTACCATCAAGTGAATGGAATACATAGAGAAAGAACGGTTCCTAGTGATTAACTAAAATTAGGTTAATAGGGAATATAGTAATCCTAGTTAATCTAAATAGGAGGACTAAAATGTTGTATAAACGTAGTAAATAAAGTAAAGAAATATGTAATAAATAAAAATAAACTATTCTAAGTGAAATAGACACCCTAATGTGTAAGCAAAAGGTGCAAAATGACTTAGTTGATCACACTAGATTGTCATAGGTTGTCACAAACATGAAACTAGAAACTACCTATGTATATGACCACTCGTAAACCATGTGAATGGTATAACTGGAATGTATGAAGTGACATAGGTGCCTAGGAATTTCTGGGTGCCACTGGTCTAAATTTTTGGTGCTTAAAACAGTATAAATGCTCAAAAATTGTGTTCATAAGTGTCAGAAGGGTACTTGTAACCCTTCCTATTTGTCACACTGGATTCTCTGGATGAATTGGATGATGCCTTGCATATGAAGAAGAAGAATGGGTCAAACTGACCTTAGCCACCAAACCGGTGGACTTATCATTGAGTGTTGTACTACATTATAGACCCTGATGTAGTTCTAGTGAGTGTGTGTATGTTGTACCTTAGGTACTCTTATGTCACCAAACTTTGTGAAGTGGCAAGCTATGGTAGATATAAAATATGTAGATAGTGGAATAGAATATATAGAATCCATCCTCATCTAATAATGTGTGATGCAGACTTCTTAGCTTGAGTGTATAGACCTATGTGAATGCAAGTGATGCATGTAGTTGCAGACCTAGATGGAGTGATAGTAGTGATAGGATGAAATGACCTAGAACCCTTATTACGGTCTTATAATATTTATATTTATAGGGCTCTCAAGTTTAGTTTCTTAATTAATCCCGACAATATCGACCGAGGAAAAGATAAACATGACTAATAGCTAGAAGTGACCCAACAAGGAGTGAAAGGGTATTTTCTTAAATCGGAGCACCTTGAGTGGGACCGAAGCACCTCAAGATATAGTATGAGGCGCCAAAATTTGGCCTAGAATCTTAGAGAAGCATGAAATGGACATATAAGTAACAGGAAAAACACGAGAAAGAAAAAACAAAATGTAAAAGAAAGATGGTAAAAGGTGGGATTAATTGGTACTTTTACACTTGAGAACCTTTTAAATAATAGTATAAGAATGGGCTAATTATTGTATAAAGTGAACGATTTTATGTATAAATAATGTTTTTAATGATTATTTTTAGTGAATGGAATACCCAGAGAGAAAAAAAGTTCCTAGAACTCCATAGGAAAATGGAGTGGTGAGAGAATGAATAGAACTATTATGGAATGTGTAAGAAGCATGAGGATACATGTTAGATTACCCTTGCAGTTTTGGGTAGAAGCAGTAGATACAATGGTATATTTAATTAACCATGGGCCTTCAAGTGCACTTGAATGGTGGAATACTAAAAGAAGCATGGACTGGAAAAGAGGTAGATCTTTCTTTTCTTATAGTATTTGGTTTAGAAGCTTTTGTGCATGTTGATAAAGAAAATAGGAAGAAATTGGATGTTAAATCCAAGAGATGTACTTTCATTGGTTATGGTTCTGGTGATTTCAAATTCTGGTTTTGGGATTTAGAAGATGTTAAGATTGTTAGGAGTCATAACATTGATTGGAATGAAAAGAGAATGTACAATGATCATGTTTTGGTACCCAAGAATGAACCGGGTGAAGAGTTTTTTGAGGAAAATGCATTCTCGGAATTTGTTGGCTTTGAAATTTGTCTTTAGGGAAAATTTAGGGTTTTCCTCACCAACACTATGGGAATTTAAGTCCTTCTACTTTGAATGGTGCAGCTTCTATATTATGCATGTAAAACAAGTGGATTCAATGGTGGTTTTTCAACCAGAGATCCATAGGGGCACTCCACTGACCCTATGGAAAAGCCTGCAATTTATTTCTAGGACAAAAATTGGTCTGAGAGTGGGAAATGGAGTGGGAATGAAGGCAAGAAGATCAATGATAGAGGTAGGATATCAAATTCCTGCATACATTGATTAGAAAGTTCACCACATGCATTTAATTGGAAGAAGAACAAATTTGCAAACCCTAGCTAGAAAACTGAACAAAACACATTAGTCACAAAGTACCAATTCATTTATCCATCAAAAGGACTTAAAATTCCTTCTTTTCCTATTGCATCCAAAGTAGAAACTTGTGAAATGAATGGAAAATAGAAGAAAATTGTAGAGAAGGAAGAATAGAAGAAGATTGACTATCGTTTTTGTTCTTTGTTCGCAAAATGCATTTACAGTCTCCAAATTCAATTGCCAACCATTACAAAGACTTCCAGCTCATGAAATAGCCCACAAGGGGAAGTTACAACTTCCTAAGGCATCCAAGAAATGGTTTCAATTGAATCCAATCATTCGGGCCATTTCTAGTTCTTGATTTGTAGAGAAACGGTTATGGTGGGAAATGCCAGAGAATTCATAATTATAACCGTCCACAAACTTCACAAGTCTAAATATGAACCATTAGATTTATTTTTGTAACTTAAATTTGAGTCATCCACTTGGAAGAAGGTGGTTAGAGTGGCCATGGGGAACACCTTTTCATTTTACAACTTTTTGAAATTTTGGCAATTCAGAACAATTTTCTCCACCATCCCACTTTGACTTTTCAACATGGACATGTGACGTCTCTTGATTAGAAATGGGGTCGCAACTTGATTTAGGGAATTTTAACCTTTATTGGAATAAAGGCTCAAAAACATAAATGCCTCCACTGACCCGCATCCCCATGTTTAATTGTCAATGCTTGAAGGACACGTGGCACAATTTGATTAGCTACAGAGGTCACATTAATATTTTTACTTTTAACCCTAAAGGCTAAAAACTTGAAATCCCACCGAAGGTCCATCTACCGCTTTGACTAGTCAACAGGGACACATGTTAGCATCTGATTGGTTACAGGACTCGAACGTTATTATTTTCTCTGCTCCACTCGGGCTCGTGGATCTGCCATCACCAATTACATGTTTTTCTCTGAAAAGGGAAAAATGGCAAAGAAATATCCTCAGCCCCGCCATTCTGCCTTGGGAAAAAAATGCAACTTAGGTCCACCAAGCCATATCTTGCAAAATACAACGAGTTAGAATGACTTCCTTACCTTTTTGGAAAGGGGAAGAAATTTCCCATCCGATGAAGTAGGTTCCAAAAAATTTTGAGCCCTTGGAAAGAACCAAAAATTCAAATAATTAGTTTTGACCATTTTCAAAGGGTACTAACTCAAAAATTTAGGGTTAGACTTGGAAAATGAAGGAAAATTTTGAGGGACAACAGAATTAAAAATAAAATCCACAGACACTAGCGTTGGTCGAGTAGGACCAACATAGGTTGTGTGAACCAACATCGGCTATAGAGGAATTGGCATCGTCTATAGGTGACCAGCGTAGAGGTCACTATCGATTTGGACATAAATGTCTAGGAGGCTCGTAATGAGCCTCTAAGCACCCCAAATTTTTGTAAGAAGGTCTCAAAGAGTAAGTAAACCTCCAAAAAAATTTACTCAATTATTTTATCTTTCTTTGACTGATAGTGGTGAACCGGAAATTTTTAAAGAAAAAATACAAAGCAGGATACCCATGTGCAAAGGGGAACATGACATTGATGAGGATATGGATTCCTTGAAACAAAACTAGACATGGGATTTGGTCAAGTTTCTAGCTGGTCAAAGGACATTGCAAAATAAATGGGTTTACAAGATCAAGGAGGAAGAGGGTGGACATAAAATATACAAAGAAAGGCTTGTGGTAAAAGGATTTACACAAAAACCAGGTATTTATTTTGGTGAAATATTTTCTCATGTAGTAAAGATGACTTCCATATGTATTGTTCCTAGTTTGGTTGCATAGAGAATATTTGCATTTAGAACAACTTGATGTTAAGACAACTTTCCTTCATGGTGATTTGGAGGATGAGATCTATATGAATCAGCCACTTGGTTTTGAATTCAAGGGTAAGAAGAAACTTGTGTGCAAGTTGAAAAAGAGCTTGTATGGGATCAAGTAAGCTCCAAGGAAATGCTATATGATTTTGACACCTTTATGCATGATCATGGTTATATGAGATGTGAATTTGACTATTGTGTTTATTTCAAGAAGCTTAAAAATGGAAGCTATATTATTTTGTTACAAGTATCCAAATGATATACTTATTGCAAAGATCTAGTATGTAAGACATTGATGAGCTTAAAATAAAATTAGCTAAAACATTTTTAATGAAGGATTTGGGAGTAGAAAATAAAATCCTTGGCATGCAAATTCATAGAGACATGAATAACATGAAATTTTATTTGTCTTAGGAAGATTATATCAATAAGGTGTTGAAAAAATTTAAGATGCGGGATGTAAAACCTATAGATACACCTATGGATGGACACTTCAAATTGAGCAAAGATCAATTTCTTACATCATATGAGGAGGTTAACTACATGGCACAAGTTCCATATGCTTTAGTAGTTAGAAGTCTTATGTATGATATAGTTTATACCACACCGGACATTACACATGCAATGGGAGTAGTGAGCAGATTTATGGCCAATCCAGTAAAGAGAATTAGAAATCATTCCAATGGATTCTCAAATATTTGAGAGGGACATCTAGCATGCAGTTATGCTATGGAGGTTCGAGATACTACTTTACGGGGATATGTTGATTTAGATATGGCTAGATATTTGGATGGCGAGAAGAAGAACCACTTGATATGTATTCACAAAGGGTGGGATGGTAGTTAGTTGGATTTCAAGATTACATAAGGTTGTGGCCTTGTCTAATATAGAGGTTGAGTATGTTCATGCTACGAGATGCTAGAAAAGAGATGATATGGATGAGTATTGTCATGAAAGATTTGGGAAAAGAGCAATAAGATTTCAGATTGTACAGTGATATTCAAAGTGTGATCCATCTCGAAAAGAAATCAATGTTTCATTCAAGAATGAAACAAATTCGATTGAGATATCACTTCATATGGTAGATATTAGAGGATTGGTAGCTGAAGTTGGAGAAAATTCATGCAAATAAGAACCCCGCGGATATGCTAACTAAGTCCATTGGTAAAGGATAAGTTATATCTTCACTCCACTTCTATTGCTCTTTGATTTTAAGACTTGAAGAGGGAGAAATAGGCTAAGGAAAGGATCGAAGGATGGAGTCATGCGCGATAGTGCAGAAATTTATCTCCAAGTGGGATATTGTTGAGATTATGGAGCTGAATTTCTTCACAAGGATCTTATTTACAACTTTCAGGTTTACATAGTAATCGACATTGGTCACCTGACCGATGTCAGCCACCCAGCGTACTAACTTATAACGGTTAGGGTAACCAACATCGGTTACCTATGCGCGATTGTTTTTATTTAAGTCATGGGAATTAGATCTAACCTTTGTTATAAATTTGATCCAAGGGTTGTAAATGAATGGATATTCCCTAAGTTTGTATATGGTTATTTAAGATAGAAACATAGGGTTGGATAATAATATTGAGAATATGGTAAGAAAGAATTCTTGGAGAGAGCTCAAAGAAGCTTGTGAGAGGAAAAGTATTGTACATCATGTAAGGTGTGGAAGATTGTAGATATTCAATTGTATATCCTCTGGAATAATATATTAGTTGTTTCTTGGTGGACGTAGCCCACACTGGGTGAACCATGTTATATCTTGTGTATTTTATTTTATTTGTCATTTCCATGTTTATTACTTTTATGCTTGAATCGGTATATATCTGACAACCTGACAGTTTAGTCTAACCCTAATATAATCAAGGTATGATACCCCTCACATTTTTTAAAAATGTAATTTTAATTCAATTTCATATAAAAGAGTGCATGAGAATACCTCCGGATGCTCGAGTTATGCCTCCGTCAAGTTGCTCCCTAAGGTAAGATCAAGGAGTTAGTCAAATTTCTAGGTGGACACATGTCAAGCCCGGTGGTGGCACACATTTTTACACCAAGTTTTTGAATCATTTTTGATATTTGGGAAACAAAGTGCACCCATTCCCCATGTGTCCCAATAAATCATGATATGACCTTCTTGGAGCTCAAATTGTGCAATTAAGCCCCCATGCACCATTTTCTAGCACCCACCTCCATCCAACCATAGAGTTCCACTTGGACCAATCAAAAAGAGGCAAAATTTTATACACAAACAATCCCAAACATTTTGGATGGTTGAGACACTTTTTTCCACCCATGCTAAGCCCCTTCCCAGGTCACCCATATGACCATATTTTGGCCACCAGTGCTTTAAATAATTTTTGGCCATTTTCCCAATGACAAATCAATGAATGCCACTTGGACCAATGAGGGATGGGCACAAGTTTTTGCACAACCATCCCAAAATTTTTGGACAGTTGGGACAAAAAAAGTGCACCCATGCCAAAGATGAGAATTTTTTTGTCATTTTGTGTGTTGCTTCGCTTCTTCTTGTGCATGTGTGTAAACCCTTCTTTGCTGAAAATTCCCTTTTTCTCCATTTTTGATACTTCCACCTCTCCACCATTGCATTTAATGTCTATTCCTCTTCCTCCATTTCTTCTATCATACCAAAAACCTTTCTTTTTCAGCCATCACCATGTCAAGTTTTTTTGAGAATGACTCCATGAGAGAAAACATGAAATGCTCATATATCACAATTGAGTGAATGGATTGAGATGGGATTTTTTGCAAACTTTCTCATTTTCAGAGGACTTAAAGAAGAAATTCATAGAAGATCAAATAATTCCCTGGATTATTAACTGGAACAAAAACTCCATTTTCTACCCTGGCTCTTGTTTCTCAGATTTATCATTAATCTAGAGAGCGAGTGAAGCTAAAATTATGAACACAAACTCCAGGAGAAGAACATATCCTAATGGATTTGATTTCATTTCAGTCAAAGGTGGAAAAATACCCTATTAGAAATATTGTTGACTCCATTAATGGTTTTCATGGTAGCTTTGTGCAAGGCGCGTCACCAAAAAAATTTTCATTTTTATTTCCAAGAACTATGGTGGGAAAAAGACAATAAAATTTGGAGCATGATTTCATGATGATGAGCTAAATCCAAAAATATAATTCACACATGAGCCAAGGTTGTTGTATCTACTTTCTTAAAATAGCATATTCTATGATCTTCTACATGCTAAAAATAGTAAGTCCCCCAAATTCCAAGTTTGATCACTCAAGACAATTAGGAAAGATGCAAAATGGAAGGCATGGAAAAAATGAAAATTTTCCCAAAATAGTAGGTCCCCCAAAAAGTAACTTGCTAAAAATAGAAATACATTAGCAATGGGAGAGGATGAAATATACCAGAAGGTTTAAAAGGTGGTGAAATTGGAGAAAAATAGGTGATATGTCCCAAAATAATAGGTCATGGTCTCACATTCTAAAAATAGAAAGTCTTCATTTTGGGTACAGAAAGTTGTAAATGGCTTCATTTTCACTCATCTTTCCACTTTTGGACTCTTCACAAGGTTGTAATATGATTTCATACAGCTAAAACAGAGGAATAAGAACTTTGGAAGGGTCTTGGAAGCGTAATCATTGAGTTCAATTGTGTTCATAGGAAAAGTAGAGCATCACAAGGTGCAGTAGGTGAATTCATCTTAATCACTTGAGGAGTTGGGTAATTCAAAGTGATTCGGTTGGGGTGAGATCATTAAGTTGAAAATTTTCATCGATCAAGTACGAAAGGAGTATCATCATGAGAATTTATCATTTTCATTCTCACAATAATGTTTCTAGACACTCACTTCATGGTCCATGGTTTTATGCATCATCATGATAGGAAAGTTCTTCATAAAATGAAGAGGTATTGTCGACACTAAAATTTTGCTCCATAATTTCTATTTCATTAATGTATGTATTAGGAATAGGATGTTGTTAAGTGTAATTAGTAGTAGCGTCCGATAGAAGATAACGGCACTTTGCCAAAGATCTGATGCCACCAATAATGTGGAGTATGGTAGCAAATCAAAGTACATTAGGAATGTTGTAAAAGTAAATATTTGTCGTAAGTGGTCCTAGGTAATATGAAAATGTCAAAGTTTGGGTAATTAGAGAAGTAGGGTCTACATGATTAGGAATTAGAAATATTATATTGGTAATAAGGACAAGGAGTGAGGTCATAAATATTTTGTGTATTTTATTTGTAAAAAGTCTAAAAATGTGGAACCCATGTAAAATGATAAGGTTTATCTTATCTTAAAAGATAAGCTTACATGTACAGATAAGAGTTAAGGTATGGAATATGATTCGTCAAAGTGGATTTCTTATCCTATCTTAGAGATAAGATGGATAAGCCTATAAGTTCTATAAATAGAGAGGCCACCCCCCTCATTTAGCATAGAAAGAAGTAGTGAGAAATATTGTAGGAAGTGTGCAAAGGAAGCCATCAGTTAAAGGTGTGTTGAAGAAGCCACTAAGAGGTGTAATTGTAAAGTTTCTCCCATAATCTTGGTGAAAGGCAAGTGAAGTCAATAACACCCGAAGTGCCTCATGGGTGAGATTGTAACAATTTCATGTTAATATTATAATTTACTTTGGTATTTCAGATTTGTCATCATTATGTTTTATCATAGTTGATGGTATTCTTTTGTTCTGTTGTTGTTTTGTTTCAGTTATATGCACCAAACTAAAGGTTGTGCATTAATAAATAATCATAAAGACGAGGAGTTCCCGGTGAAGAATTATCATAGTGCTTAGGATTGGTGATGACATTTTGGTTCCGTTCGGGACCATTCCTCGTTGGTGGATTTTCCGGAGAGATATTCCCACTTAGTCAAAAATCAATCGAGGGTAACCTTGTTTTTACTCAATGCATAGTAGTTACCATGGTAAAGTCATTTTTGCCATGAATAGTAGTTACCATGGTAAAGTCATTTTGCTTGGGAATAGTATTTACGGTAGTAATTTCACTTTTACCATGAATAGTATTTACCGCGATAATTTCACTTTTACCGTGAATAGTGTTTACCACAATGAAAGTTAGTTTTTACCGCATGATAAGTCAAGTTTTACCATAGTTTACCGTGCTCATTTCTATTTTATTTGTAGAAAGGTGTAAAGTCACTTTCTAGTATAGTGATTCCAATTATTGGTGCACATAAGTCTTGTTGATTGTACTTGTGGGTTGGTATTTCACGGTGGTTACTTTTGAAAATGGGAAAGATTCCTATTTTTTCAGCTCAATCTAATGAAGATGCTTCTTCTTTCATTCAAGAGTTTAAACGATCTTGTATTTGTAATGGCCTCATAAGAAGGGAACAATGGACTGAATTTTTTCCTACCTTTTTGGATGGTTCAGCACTTAGGTGGTTTGAAACACTAGGTGATAATGTGAAAAATTCATGGGATTTATTAACTGAAAGTTTTCTTGAAGAATTTGGTGAACAACGAAATATGCCAGATCTCATGATCGATATCACAAAGCTATCCCAAGGAGAGAAGGAGAAGATAAGGGA
This sequence comes from Taxus wallichiana var. yunnanensis, assembly GCA_018340775.1. Classification (NCBI taxonomy): domain Eukaryota; kingdom Viridiplantae; phylum Streptophyta; class Pinopsida; order Cupressales; family Taxaceae; genus Taxus; species Taxus wallichiana. Next base: position 72,014,323 of record CM031237.1, on the reverse strand, counting down.
TTATCATGCTCGTGTTCTAGAGCTAAGGAGGAAGCTCGATGCCCAGATCCGGAAGGAAGGATTAGCGGATGGGTTGATGAACGGTGTGGATAATCTCCTATGTAAGCACTTCATTCTTGGGATGAAGCCAGAGATCAGACAACGAGTGAAGTATGACCGCCCAGCTACCATTGAACAAGCAAAGGAGATTGCAAGAAGGCAAGAAGAAAGCATGGAAGAGGAGCCCAAAGAAATTGTTGCTAAAGTAGAGCCTACACCAGCACCTTTGGTCCATAATCCACAACCACTCCCGGTGAGCACAAATATTTCTCCTAGTACATCTACTGAGTATGAAGATCTGCTCAAAAAGATGGGTCAGTTAACTATTAATCTTCTTCAAGGAAAAGAATTTAGTTCTCAGGGAGGAGATAGAGGTCCAAAAAGAAATATTTCTGAAGTTGTTTGTTATGGTTGTTATAAAAAGGGTCATTATAAGTATAATTGTCCAGATAGAGCTTCTACATCTGGTACAAAAGATAATGATAAAGGAAAAGCACCTGTGAATTCTTTTGATGTAGTAGATAAGAGCAGAAATAATGAAGTAGATGTGTTTGTAACAAAAAGAAAGAAAGAAAAAGATAATCAAGATGGAAATGATCCTAAGAAGATGAAAGGAGAAAATAGTAAGAAACATAGGAGAAGAAAGTTGGGTGTGCAGGATTTTCTGATTTCATAGGGGCAAGGACCATACTCCATCTTGGAAGATCTGTCCAAAAGGCCTGCAAACATTACATATGGTCAACTCTTGGCTATGTCTTCGGAGAAGAGGCGGGAGCTGCGAAGTGGACTCAATGCTCGACGAAGAAAGGAGGTTGAGGTCCCTGTTTTGGAGGCAGAGGCAGATCCCTATGCTCCACAAGCCGAGGTATTATGTAATGGTATTTCAATTCATGATGTCTTAGTTGATGGAGGTGCTGCGCGCTTAATGTAATGACCAGTCTCAGTAATGAATATGTTGGGTTTAAAAATTGATCGCCCTTCAACACTTATGTTAAGGTCATTAAATAAGGTAAAAACTAAACCGAAGGTGTAGTTTCAAATGTGGCAATATCACGTTATGGGTGTTGTATGTGTGGTAGACTTTCGGGTGATGAAAAATGGTATTGCTTGCGTACCCAATGTTCTTTGGGAAGACCATGGCTAAGGAGAGTTCATGTAAGGAACTACTTTGGAACGAAGGTTTCATGACACTTGGACGTGGTAGAGAGAGGGTGAAGATAAATGTGATCCCTCGGCATCATAAAGCAGAACCTGTGGATTCAAGTGATGAAACCCGATGATTGGTCATCCTCTGATTACTCTAGTACTAGTGAAGTGGACACTGAAGATGAAGAAAGTGAGGTTGGTGTTTCAGTCATGGATATCCTTCCATCCACACCAACCGACCCACTCTTTTTAAAGATTGTTATAATTATTGTAAGACATGTGATATTTGTCAAACACATGGTAACCGTAAGACTTCATCAACTCCATTATGCCCTATTCTTCCACTTGGTCCCTTTTAAAAGTGGGGAATAGACATTGTAGGTCCACTTCCAACTACCTCACGCCAAAATAAGTATATTGTAGTTGCCACAGATTATTTAACCAAGTGGGTTGAAGCTAGGCCATTGAAAACAACTTCCATGGATGAAGTGGCAAGGTTCATATATGAACGCATTGTCACCAGATTTGGTTGTCCATTAGAAATTGTAACAGATCAAGGAAGCCACTTCATTAATGAGGTGGTAGAAGCCCTAGTCAATAAGTTTTCTATTAAGCACAGGAAGGCAACAACATACAAGCCAAGCACAAATGGACAGGTGGAACGAACAAATTTTGTGTTGTGTCAAATTCTAGCAAAAGATGCAGCCTTGCAGGTACATAAATGGGATAAAAGGATTCATGCAGCATTATGGGCATATAGGGCAACATCAAAGTCAGCAACATGATACTCTCCATTTCAGTTAGCCTATGGCATTGATCCAGTTCTTCCTATTGAGTTTGATATTCCCACTGTGAGAGTTATGAAAAATGAAAGGATGGATGAAAGTGATTCAGTAAAAGAAAGGTTGGTACATCTTCATTTGCTAGAGGAAATGAGGGAAATAGCAAAGGATACAAGCCATAAGAAGAAAATGAAGCAGAAGGAATACTTTGATCAAAAGATCCTTTGGTTTCCATTTCATGTGAATGACTTGGTTCTAGTATATGATTCCAGATACAAAAAAAAAGACAGAGAAAATTTCTTCCAAAATGGATGGGGCCCTACAAAATAGCAGCTATGCATGAAAATGGTATGTACCGACTAGAGGAATTGGATGGCACTCCCATTACAAAATGGGTCAACCACGACAAGTTGAAGATTTTCCAAGCACTAGAATAGTCTACTCCGAGGACGGAGTAGAAGCTAGGAAGGGGGAAGATGTCGACACTAAAATTTTCCTCCATAATTTCTATTTCATTAATGTATGTATTAGGAATAGGATGTTGTTAAGTGTAATTAGTAGTAGCGTCCGATAGAAGATAACGGCACTGCCAGTACGACGCCACCAATAATGTGGAGTACGGTAACAGTCAAAGTACAATAGGAATGTTGTAAAAAGTAAATATTTGTCGTAAGTGGTCCGGTAATATGAAAATGTCAAAGTTTGGGTAATTAGAGAAGTAGGGTCTACATGATTAGGAATTAGAAATATTATATTGGTAATAAGGACAAGGAGTGAGGTCATAAATATTTTGTGTATTTTATTTGTAAAAAGTCTAAAAATGTGGAACCCATGTAAAATGATAAGGTTTATCTTATCTTAAAAGATAAGCTTACATGTACAGATAAGAGTTAAGGTATGGAATATGATTCGTCAAAGTGGATTTCTTATCCTATCTTAGAGATAAGATGGATAAGCCTGTAAGTTCTATAAATAGAGAGGCCACCCCCCTCATTTAGCATAGAAAGAAGTAGTGAGAAATATTGTAGGAAGTGTGCAAAGGAAGCCATCGATTAAAGGTGTGTTGAAGAAGCCACTAAGAGGTGTAATTGTAAAGTTTCTCCCATAATCTTGGTGAAAGGCAAGTGAAGTCAATAACACCCGAAGAAGTGCCTCATGGGTGAGATTGTAACAATTTCATGTTAATATTATAATTTACTTTGGTATTTCAGATTTGTCATCATTATGTCTTATCATAGTCGATGGCATTCTTGTGTTCTATTGTTGTTTTGTTTCCGTGATTATATCCACCAAACTAAAGGCAGTGCATTAATAAATAATCATAAACGAGGAGTTCCCGTGAAGAATTATCATAGTGCCGAGATTGGTGATGACAGGTATCCCCATTCATGGTATGGAGCATTCCTCCTCTTCTCTCTCCCATCTTTCTAATTCTTCATTGTGAGAAAACATGGAGTTTTTCCTATTCATTAATGTGACTATAGTTTGAAATGTAATAATTTTCCCTTAACTTATAAAAGGGGACTTAATTTTCTTTCCTAGGAATGTCAAAAGTCACAGGTTTTGAGGAAAAATGAAATGTCATGTGGGGGTAGTCGAAGGGTCTCCTTAATGTCTATAAATTGTAATGACACCCTCTTTCTTAAGGGTTGACAATTTTATAAACTTGAGAGATTATCACTTAAAGTAAAGAAAATGAAATAGTTATTTCTTCCATAACCTTATTCTATGTTCTTCCACTCTCCCACTATGTACAACTTTGTTAAAAATTCAATAAAAGAGAAAGTAGTTTCTTTCCTTTGTTGATAAGGAGATTACTAAAAAAATTGTTCTTAATCTTATCTTGTCTTTTTGTTAACAAAGCAAAATTGTGTTCTTCCTATCTATGTGTGTTAAATTACTTTTATTAATTGTTATAGGAATCTTATTTTCTACATATAATATTAATCTCCCCCTCTTTTTCCACTCCCTTTCCTAACATCTCTGCAAATTACTCCCTTACAAGCGATTGGAAGATTTTTCTACACTTTCATTGGAGTGTTCATGTTGGATCCTGACTATAAGGACATTGCAAAATTTAATTTCACACATGCATAATAATATGGAGTTACACCATTCAAGTAGAGGGACTTATATTCCCAGTGTGTTGGAAGATACCCATCAATTTGTCCACCTCAAAAAATTTTCTTATCGACATAAGGTCAAGGTAAAAATCTCATATAGTTACATACTCAAAGAATCAATGACAACATTATCCTTTCCCTTGATGTACTATATATCCATGTCATACTCACGAGATGAACTCCATCCAATGCCATTGATGGGAATTAAGGTTGGCTTGAGATGAGACATGTTGAAGGTTCAAATAGTTCGCCCTCAAAATTATTTTTTTGCCCAATGTTAATTACCTCCGATGAACAAAAGCATGAACCACTTCTACAAACTCAAGATCATGAGTGAGATAGTTAAGTTGATATTTCTTGATCTTGTGAGACTCGACAAGAAATGATTTAATTCTCCTGTATGAGCACTGCTCCAAGCCCCTTAATAGATGCATTTGTGTAAACCACAAAGTTAGCAAAAGAATCAAGAACTATAATAAATGATGTAATCATCAATCACTCCTTGAGTATCTTAAATTCATTTGCATACTTCACTCACTTAACAAAAATTCTTCCCTTTGTGCTACAGGGAAGTGATAGTATTGGAAATCCTAGAAAAATATTAAACAAAACGGTGGTAATAAAAAACTATCCCTATAAAAATCCTAACCTCGACTCACTATGGTGGGGTTGGCTAATTAATGATAACATAGATATTTGAGGGGTCTAATGAGATACCCACTCCTAAGATGATGTGCCCTAGATCTCGAATCTTGCTTTAAAATAAGTAACACTTCTCCAAATTTCCAAACAAATTGTGCTCCCTCAAAACTTGTAATACCTATCTCAAGTGCTCATTGTGCTCCTTTACCAAGTGTGAATAAACTAAAATGTCATCCAGAAAAAAATGACAAATATGTCCAAGAAGTACTTAAAACCCCATTCACGAGGCTCATAAAAATTACACATGCATTCATTAGACTCGAAACGAACCATTGTGAACTCATAATACCCTTACCGAGTATGAAAAGTTGTCATATGTATGCATGCATCTCGCGATCTGCAATTGATGCTAACTAGACTTAAAATATATCTTGGAAAACAATCTAGATCCCCTCATCAAATTAAAAAAATGTCAATACGGTATGCAAAGGATAATGGTTCTTAACCATTACATTATTTAGCAGTTTGAAGTAAAAAAATGAAGGGATCCATCCTTCTTCCTCACAAAATGACTTATACACCCTAAGAAGACACACTAGGTCATATGATGCTCTTATATAATAGATCCTCTACCTAAATATTGAGCTCATGGATCTCAGGGTACTCATCTTATATAGAGCATGGGACATGAGTGATGCACCCAATTTAAGATCAATGGAAAAGTCCACCTCACAAAATGGTGGAATACCCAGGATCTCTATCGAGAAAAACATCAGCGAACTCTCTTAAGATAGTGTACTCATCTAATGGATAACTCTATAAAATTTTGTCGATTTATCACTAATCATGATAACAAACATTTGGCATCTCTTACACATGATCTAATTGATCTATATAGAGGATATCATACACAAGGAAACATGACTCTAAACCCCATATATAACTACAGATTGCTAATGTCATCCACAAATTCAATGAACTTGTTTCGTAATGACCTTTCACCTAATGAGAATCAAACAAATCCATACCAAGAACAACCTCATAAGATCCCAACTAAAAATTAAGGAGGTCCAAGGTAGTGGAGAATGCCCCTAGGTCAACTATAGAAATCTCCACATACAAGTCTATAATGAGCTTGGTTGTAGTGGTCAACTCTACTGTCACCTATCTTCCTACCTAGAAGCCACCAAACCACACATATCCACTAAGGAGGGTGATATAAAGGATTTTAATCTCCCGATAATGATTTCTCACTAACTCGAAGTATGGTTCTCGGCTTGATGGTTCTCTACCATAGCGTAGACGTGATGTGTGTGCCTACGTCACCAATTGTCTACTCATAAACATGTGCCTTTTACCTTTAGGAAAAATGTGTTCTCTATGGTAAAAATCATGTGTAATGATCATGGGCCTCATAAATAAAACATTTGGTGCATCCCTATGTGAATGAGTCCCTCATATTCTCTAGTGAACTGATCATGTGGGTCCCACTCTAGATAACTACTGAGAACGAGTGGGATTTGATGGCTGACTACTAAGCTTATTGTCTCTGCCAAAAATATTGCCACTACGGCCCATTCCTCTCTGAATCTCCTGGCCTATCCTAGTCATATGCTACTAATAGGTTTTTAGTGGTGTGGAGGAGGTCGTGAAGATGATTGAAAAGTTCTAAACCCTCCTCTCAGAGGTGGGGTAGAGCCACGCGATCTATGATCCTAAAATATATGTAATCGCTCCTGCAACTTTCCTTGGTTCCTATCCCAAGACTCTTGTTCCTTGATCCTATTCTCCTTTGATAAATAGGCCTTCTCCACCAACTTCTCCAACTTTAGGGATAATAAATCCTTACTTCTCTTGCTCGGTCTATATTCAGGCCCCTATCAACATGTTTATCTCTAACTTCTCATCCTAGAGATATTCTAAATATTGTAGAAGATCCAAAATTTGCACTCATATTGGACCACTATATCATATCCTGTCAAAGATCATGAAACTCATTGATCCTCTTCTGAATGAAATGGTCCAACATATATGGAGTGTAGAAATACTCAAATAACTCATAGGTGAACGTCTCTCGGGTCAAATGGAGCTTCCTCTTCTCATTATTTCAACCAGAACCTACTTTGCGCATCGTGGAGGAGGTGTATGGTGAGGTGAACTTTCACATTTCTCTCATAAGGATGCAAGAAAAAATAATTATATAAACTTACGATCCATGACTCAGCCCCAAAACCATCTATCATGCCTCCATATGTGGGTGGATGAAGTCAAAGAAGGTCATGAATGGCACCAATTGCTTCCTACCCATAAGGGTGTGTCTGAACCACTCTCTTAATATAAATCGGGGGATGCAAGACCTCACTTGCTGAGACATAAGATGAAATAAATGGTTGTGTTTCCTCTATCATTGTGATGAAATTTGTATGTGAGTGGAATAATGTGAACCCTCTTCTAGGCGTGCCCTAATTTTATGTTTAGCCTCTCAGAATCGGCTCAGTGTGTGGAGATTTGAACCTCGTGGAATGTCATCATGTGATGAACTACATCTAGGATATGTTGCACAAAATCATCCCTAGGAATATCTCGGTGATGAATTCTCATGACCTCTAGTCACCATTGTATCTCGTCTCGGTGCCTTGTCATGTTATCCTCGCACGAGGGAAAATGGTACATTAGACTATTGTGGAAATAATATAAACTAGATGGTTTTAATTAAATTAAGATACTAAAATCTAATAATAAATCCCTAGAATCTCTCGGTGTTGAAACCAATCTCGATACCGAGATGTCACACCTCGCTCAAGACAAGTTCCAAAATCCTTAAAAATAATTGTGATTCCATAATCTAGTTAATAAAGGCAATAATAATGGTGCATTGTTTTAATATAAGTGTATTAACTTTGTAAGGTGCTTTAATTTACCCATTAGAAATAATGATGAAGTGTCACTAAACCACATTCATGAAACGGACATATGGGAATTAAAAAACTATCGGGTTGTGGTGATCAAATCGTAAATTTTGGCTATGAGGTAAAAGGTAGGTGTAACACCACTTTCATGGGTTAGGATGATTTTTTCGGTTAGTGCTTTAGTAAATGCCAATAATAATAATATCGTGATGGTGGTAATGTTCAAATAGCCATTTAGTGACAGATCTATCTTTCTTGGAATTATCATAGAAGCACCACAGATCTACTGGTTTGAAGAATGCATAGGTGAATGATGTGAGACGTGAATTGTTCCAAGACAAAACAATGCAAGCATACAAGACTATGCAACTTATGAAAAATAAGAGAGATAATTGCAATAAACCGCAATAGCTTCAACTCAATACCATATTCTCCATGAGATATAATGATGAAAGTGGTGTACATATAGGAGGTGAATGTGAAACCTCCTCCTAGATCGATGGGGGTAAATCTCACTAACTAATACTAGAAGTAGAGTTTACTCCACAAAACTAGTAGGCTAACTCAATAGAACCGGTTGGCTAACTCAATATAACGGGTACACCTAAGCAAGCATATCCCATGAGTGTAGGAAAAAAAATGTAAATAAACAAATATAAGGAAAATAAATATCCTCCACTAATACCCCCATAAGAAAAACTTAGGTGGGCGGTGAAAAGGAAAGTGGGTCCTAGCGAAGAGGCCTTGTTAGGTACCCAAGTACATACAAAGATGAAATGGGAAGAACTAATACAACCCAATAGGAATCCAAAATTGGATGAGGCACTAATAAATAATCTCCAACAAGTAGAACTTGCTCCAAATATTACCCTCCAATAAGCAGAACTTGCACGAACAAATATGTCCAATATTGTTTTAAAACCATCGGTTGGCCAAGCGAGCAAAAAAATAGGATAAAGTCGAACTACAGAGGAATGGATGATTTATGTGAACTATCCATGCTCAAATATCACTACGGGAATTCACAATCATTATAAGGAAGTCATAGTGATCCTCAATATGGGTTCTCAAATAGGCACATTTTTAGATGCCCTTTTACAATGAATGTAAAAAAATTTAAAAAATTGAAATAACTAAAAATAAGATGTAATATGATCAAGACTCACAAGGCACGAATGAATCCAAAACAGCTCAATGCTCCATATTCCATGAGATAGACTTATGCAAGTCAAGTACATATAGGTGGTGAATGTGCAACCTCATCCTAGATCAGTGGGGAATAACTTTCACTAACTGATACTAGAAGTATAGGCAACTCCACACAACTAATGAGCTAACTAAACACAAATGGTAAGCTAACTCAACGTAATTGGTAAGATAACTCAACACAACTTCTACAACTAAGAAAGAATATCCCATGAGTGTAGAAAATCTCCAAGTAATTAAACAAATACAAGGAAAATGAATATCCTACACTAACACCCCCGTAAGTACATATTAGGTAGGAAGTGAAAAGGAAAGTGAGTCCCAACAAAAAGGCCTGATGAGGTACCCACGTACATTGAAAATATATCATTAAGTGGGGAAAATGAGAAAACCCAAAGGGAAAAAACTGCCTGATAGAGAGAAATGAAGAAGTGAAGAAGGTTAGAAGCCCCTTGAAGATGATGAAGTTGCTGATGTGGATAGAAGAATTGGGTCCTGAAAACAAGGCCATGTTAGGTACCCAAGTACATAAAAGATGAAATGGGAATAAATAAGACAACCCAATAGGAATCCAAAATTGGATGAGGAACTGATAAAGAATCTCCAACAAGTAGAACTTGCTCCAAAGATCGCCCTCTCAATAATAACTTGCATGAAAAAATATGTCCAATATTGTTTTAAAAACCATTGGTTGGCCAAGTGGGCACAAAAAATAGAGGACAAAGTTGACATTGTAGAGGAATGGAGAAGTTGTGTGAACATGCCATGCTCAAAGAGTACTATGGGAATTCACAACTGCTACAAGGAAGACACAGTGATCCTCAATATGGGTTCTAGAAATAGGCACCTTTTTAGATACCCATTTACAATGCATGTATAAAATTATTCTCAAGAGAAACACATGCACTAAATGTGCTTATTGTAGAAAGAAGAAATGAAACAAATAAGTCATAATGGGGTTTGGTCTCCTACCAAATTGGGCCCCATCCTCTGATCTTCAAAATATATTTCCAGAAAATGAACCAAGTGATCATCGTCTTCTTCATCATCCATTGCAAAAATCCTCCCAAAATGTGGCACTTTATAACTTAGTGCATTCAAGTACAATTCCCAATGAGTTTTGCAAGAACTCCCAAAAATGAAGTACTTTATAATGTAGTGAATTAACAAAAATATATCAAAACATCATGTAGAGCATGAGAAAAAATGCACTTTTGACCAAAACAATGCTCAAATATGAGCTACCGATCAAAAGTTATAGCAAATACAATTTCCCTTAAATAGTGGCTTATTCAATTAAAAAATTTGCAAATTGTTTTAAAAATGAGAGAAATTAGTGGAAAGGGGTTTGTGTGTATACTCGTTGAAACTAGAACAAAATGAAGAACACAATGGTTTAAATTATGAGGAGGAATTGGCCTCCTGCCAACCCGAGCCTCACCCTTCGTCTTTGTCAGGTGAAGATACAAGTTTAATTAAACATTTGATTCCTTCTAATGCATTTTTTTCAAAATGACTTTGTTTTCCAAAATAATCAAATAATGCTAGGTTTTGAAATAACTTTAGAGTCAAAATTGGAGATAATTGCAATAAAATAAAATGCCAGATTAGCTAAGGCACGTTGGAGTTGAAGACAACATACCAAGGGTCGTTTTTATCATACCAGGGAAAACCATGTCAAAACTGAATGTTTACGCTGCTAGGGAAGGGAAAACACCTCTCCAATGGTCTGTAGAGCTCTAAAATAGTAGAAAACGTCCCTAAATAACAAAAATGCCCCTCCAGACTGCAAAAACGTGGCTCCAAATGATAAAAATGCCCTTCACACAACAAAAATACCCTTCCAAACTGTAAAAACATGGCTCCAAATAGAAAAAATGCCCTTCACATAGCAAAAACGTGGCTTTGATGCTAAAAAAGATACCCATATCTGAGGACACCGTAGCTGATTTCTAAATGAAACCAAATTAGAATCACACTAAAAAATGTTCTTTAGAAGATTCTCTCAGTAATAAGCAATGGTGAAACACATTTCCAGAAGATATTTCTTTCGTAGAAATGGCCGCCACAACAAAAAAACTACAAGATTTCTCCTTTACCAACAATAAAGTAATGTGATTTTTTTCTTTTTGCAAATAACAATCTCAATTGAAAAAGAACCAAGATGGAGTCAGATCTATTTGCACATGAACTATTAGTTTCAAAAATGAAGTATTTGAAAAATTTCAAATAACTCGATGAACGGAAAACATATCACCGAATCGTTATGATACCATATCGGAGAAGCACCACAGATCTACTAGTTCGAAGAATGCACAGGTGAATGATGCGAGACATGAATTGTTCCAAGACAAAATAATGCAAGCATACAAGATTGCAAATTACGAAAAACAAGAGAGATAATTGCAATAACATAGAAATAGCTCCAACTCAATACCATATGCTCTATGAGATAGAATGATGAAAGTGATGTACATATAGGAGGTGAATGTGTAACCTCTTCCTAGATTAGTGGGAGTAAATCTCACTAATCGATACTAGAAATAGAGTTGACTCCACATAACTATTAGGCTAACTCAATAGAACTGGTAGGCTAACTCAACATAACTAGTAAGCTAACTCAACATAATCTGGTAAATATAAGAAATCATATCCCATTAGTGTAGGAAAAATCCAAGTAAATAAACAAATATAAGGAAAATAAATATCCTACACTAACAGGGGATGATTAGGAAAAATTAATTAAATTTTGACTAGTTTTAAAAATTATTTTAAGGAGAATTAAATAAGGACGTTTCTTTAAAGACCACGAAAAATAATCACGGTCATGGTTCTAAAAGTAGAGGGTTAATTAATCCATTTAATTAACAAAATACCATTACACAACTTACGTCTCTTTCCACTAAAATTTATTTTATTTGAAGGTCTCATTATAAAGAGAAACTATAGGGCTTAAGTCATTTTCACATTAAATCATATCCCTTAAATTAATTCAAGCACTACGGTAGGATAGATTTATCCTAAAATTCACAAAGGTCTGAGGATATGTTATCAACCTAACTTTCATAATTAATGTTTACTCTCTCTTCCATTCGGGTTCTTAAATTCGTTTTATTTTGTTTTCATTTTGCATGGAGGAAGATGAAGAAGGAGGAGCCAAGGCGAGAGAACCAAAAATGATTTCCATGCAAATAACATTGTTTTCAAACTTGGTTTCATTTTTTCACACAGTTTGCTTTACGTATATTTTTTTGCAAGGGTTTCAAAAAAAAGTTTCTATTCTTCACAAAATGATCAAATGGATATGTAGGGTTTTATTTATAACTATTTTGTGTTGTTTTATGTATTTTCCTAAGTGAGTGCACGCGTGTGCGCATTCACGCGTGCGCGCGCGCGCGCACACACACACACACACATCAAGCAAGAATAGAGTCCAAAATAAATAAAGCCCATATGGGCAGTTGATATATTTAATGACATTAGGTCCTGAGCACTTGGTAGGTAGTTGTAGGTCATGGAGTGGCTTGTTCAAGGTTCAAAAGAGGCCGAGAGGACATGGGGAGAAGGTGCAAGTGGGGTTGTAGCCCAAATCAAGGGGGTGTGGGGGACAAATGGGATAGCCATCACACCCCCTCCCCCCCACCCCACAATTTTATTTTATTTTTATTCAAAACAAAACTAACCTTAATAAAAGTTCAACCCATAACCAATTAGTTATATATATATATATATATATATATATATATATATAGTTACATAGTTTTATCTCAAATACGTTTTAAAGATATTTCATTTCAAGGGCTATATATATATATAAACAAACACACACACACACGTACATGTACATGTACATATTTAGTTTAATAGAACTACACAAAAACCTTATTTTAATTTCTCAGAACTCCATTTATATTTATATTTATATTTTCTTATTCACATTTCTATATAAGAAAATTTAAGGACTTGTGTGTGTGTAGAGCAGGAAATCGAGCTCAAAGAAAAATATGTTTCATTTCATATAAACGTGAGAAAAATTTTGTTGTTTTTGTTTAGAGATAGAGGGAAATTTCATATTTCGAATCTAGGAATAATGAGATACTTAAACAACTTCTTCCATTCAGTTGTAAGGATATAAATAATACAACATTTGCAATTTAAACAACAATCCCTTTTCATTCAAGCAAACAACAAACAACATGCCTATATTCCTACCATTTTCTTTTCATTTAAAAAGGTAACATAAGAAAGTATGAAGCTTCAAACAACAATTCCATTACTTCAAAATGTCATAAAGGAGAAGGTAATGTTTAGAATTTTTGATTATTACAAAGGAGAGGAAAGATACTTTGCTTATTTTAATTTTTTTGTTTCAAAAACAAAAAAATTTCTTCAAATTAATAAAATAAATTCTTTCATTTTTAGGAATCTCCTTGAGAGGAAAACAAAAATTTAAGATCAAAATTTTAAGTTCATGAAGCAAGAAGTTAATTTCAGCAACTTAAAATAACAATTTACATTCTGCTACAACATTCACACCCATAATTCAACTCTTCAAAGGACAAGGTTATAACAGCTACAACAATTTATATTTTTCTTTACATAATGAAGAGAACAAATCTAAATACAAGTTTTACAAGCCCTCCTCACAAGAGGAGACAACATGCCCAAATTTCTAATAAAATTTAACTCCATGCACATAAAAGAAACCTACAACTTTGGCAACTTTTCAAAACCATTCTTCAAGCTCCATGCCATCCAAAATTAGCTCCAAAACCCATGAGAAACACAACTTGTTTACCTCCAAACCTATAGGCATCATTACATGCCTTAAGGTAGACCTAAATGACATTCTAGCCTCTTTCCAATCCCATGGGAAAGAGGGAGGGAATGTCTCAAACCGATAGTAGTAAAGGTCACCAAAAACACACCCATGGATACAACATTTAATAATTCAACAAAAAATAATGCAAACCAAACAAACTAAAAAAATAGATAAGAAAAAAATCTCAATGAGGGAAGAGGGGACAAGATATCCCAATAATTTCTGAAAGGAACGATAACTAGATCGTACCAAGCCAAAAACATAGATGCTAATCAAACACCATAATCAATAAGATGAAAGCAATTCACCAGAATAACTTTACATAAAACATTTGCAAAAAAATGAGAAACAATATCATATATTATTATGGAACTCAATGCAATACATTGAGAATGGGCCTTGCTTAAATAGGAAAGGAATAACAATCTAAGAACCAGTCAAGGTCATAGATCAAGCTATAAATCAAGGAAATAACTAGTCATCAAAGAACTAGTCAAGACCATAGATTTAGGAGAGAACTAGACATCAAGGATCTAGTCAATACCATAGATCAAGGAAAGAACTATACCTAACAACTAGATAATATCTCCTAATATCTAAATAAGATAAAAGAAATATCCACACACATAAGTGGGTGAGGATAAATACAATAAAGGTAAATAAAGTACCTAGGTGAACATGAGCTAAGGTAAATACCTACTCTAACAATTTCTAAATTTTGAACCACGTTAAACATAGTAAGCCACCATCTCCTTCTCTCCATGAGATATCAAAATCCTCTCCTTATCTCTCCATAACTCTCCCCTTATCCCTTCATGCCCTTCAAACCAAATGAAGGGGTGAACCAAATTTCCCTCAATCTTGTCCATCAAGCATGAGGGTGAGTAAAAAGGGAATTCTTACCTCTTCCCACACATACCAAAAATCCATTCCATTCAAGGTTGGATGGGAAAACAAAAGACAATAATTTAAACAACCAAATTCAATCAACACAACACAATTTTACCATTTCAAAACAAGAACCAAATTTGAGGTAAGATCCTACCTCAAGATTAAGAAAGTGCTCCAAAACAAGCTCCCACAATCCACTTCCTTCTCCTTCCAATCTCTCAAAAGAAAACCTAAAAGAAAGAAAAATGAAGCAAGTAACCCCAACCGCATCCACAAGAGGCGATGATATAAAAAGAGAAACTCAAAGAACCAAATGGGGGTGAAAAGTGTCTCCTTCCACCTAAGATTCAACCAGACCAAAATCCCCAATATTTTCACCCCAAGAAACCATAAATAAAATATAAAAAGGAAAATATCCATGCAATCATGGAGGATCTCCACATCCCAACACCATTCACATACTCAAGAAAAATTCATAAAAGAGGAGGGAGATAAAGGGGTAAATGGGAAAATGGGCTCAATTTTCCTTGGAAAGATCCCTCCCACCCATAGGTATAGGGACTAAGGTATTTTTCCAAGGAAAATTTAGCCCATAGCTTTCCTTATACACCTCCTAAATGACGCCTTTTTCCCAAATCTGAGTTTTGGGGAAAGATTGCATTTAAGAGGGGTAGTTGGGCTCGCCTAATTCATGATTAGGTGTCCCAAATACCTCATTAGAAAGTTAGAAGAAAAATATAAACCCAAAATTTCATAATTCAGTGGTGTTAGATTTAAACACAATATTAAAGCTAATAGAAAGAAGGATTAAAATTATTAATTGCAATGTCATAGAAAAAGGGGTTAGCAAAACCAAATAAGTAAGAATGTAATTATTAATCCACATCAGTAACCATGATCAAGTAAAGTGACCCAATGCAAAAATAAACTAGGAAGGAAACTTTGGCCCCTATGGCCCATTGTGTTGGTTGGAGACATCCCCCACCCGAGTCCCACATTTCTCACATGGTTGAACCTATCATTGACACATTCAAGTCAAACATTATACCTACCCAATAATAACTAGAAAATACAACAATATAATAATATCTCAATGATAATTTGTACATGATCAATAACTATCTAGTGAATAACCAAACTACGATCAATCATTAGTGTAACAAGAGGGAAAACACGATAATGCATCTACAACATATATATACCATCATGTGAGATCTCATAATCTAGTCATAACATCACATTGATACCATAAGATAATCAAGCATATTGGCATCATATGCCCCGTAAATCCTTGTCATGAAATGAGTTAGCATCCAATATCAACATATAATTATCCATGTAATGTAGCAACATCATCATCAAAATGAAATATATATGATAGTCAATGTCTCAATCAAAATAATATGGTGCTACAATGAGTCAACATAGTCCAGAATGGGAATCAAAATAGGTGGGCACTACACAACCAAGTCACAATACATTAATCGGTCTATAATGGAGATCACCTATGGTGTTTTTAAAAGGTTTCAATCTTCAAGATGTTTCCCAAGTCAACCTAACAATGCCCATACCTCATATTTTTATCACCACACAAAACTACTATATGCACCTTAAGTTGTAATTGTAGCTACATATACATTCTTCGTTTCTCAAATCCTACATTCTTGTGAGCTTAATATCGTGGATGACTAAAAATAAGTAGTGGGCAGCACCATAACATATAGAGCCTCAAATCACATAGTCCTCCAAACAATTTTTTAATTCTTAATCACCGATTCACCACCTCCTCAAGAATCGAGACCGCTTTACTTCATTAAAAAAGCACACACCAATTTGACACATCATCACCAAACAATGCACATAACCAAAAAAATGTAGCCTCATTATCATATCCATGATATCTTAACTATCATTACCACCACCACCTATATATTCTCAAAACAATGCTCTTCCCAATATTTGTTATGTTTGATAAGAAAAAAACTACATTTACTTGATTTTCTTATTTCCTTACATTATCAATGTCTATTATTTGTTAATCTGTTTACATGGAGATATTCGACAATACCTCAAATATTACCAAAATTAGTCTTTATATAAGATTTCTTTATTAGAAAAAACAAAGTAAAAAAGCCAAATTAAAAAAACACATGTAAATTAAAAAAACACTATGCATATACCCACAAATAAAAAAACCCATTATTCGAGTATAGATAGTGAAATTCATGAAGGAAATAAACAAATTAACAAAATGAACCAAAAAATGTATTTAAATAAAAACAATGCTCTTATATAGAAAACCCGAAAAACCCCCATTTTTTAGAGTATAGACAACAAAAATTCATGAAGGGCATAGATTAAGATGGAAAAACATTTAGCCATGTCATAGGAGTGAAACAATTTTTCATACAAAACGGTGTTACTAAACTGAAATAAAATTAACCTCAAATATTATCACAGTTATACCAAAAAAGAGGAGGCTTAGAAAGACCGTGTAACTTTCTCCCCAAAATCACTAGATGCGTAACCACATACCACATCTTACACGCTACCACCACAACAAAATAGAGGGTTTTTGCCCAAAATAGAACAAACAACCATAACATGTTCCCACAAAAGACATTATATAGCCACTACTTTTCCTCCACATGAACACACAACACTAGAAAGAAGCACATAAACACATGACAAGGAAAATGACCATCCATGTTTGTGTGGCACCTGTTGCATGCATCTATACCATCTTATCCATCCTACAAACAATCCTTTTTGGCTCATTTCTCCCTTGGAAATCCAGAAAAAATCCAAGTAAACTGCCCCGCATTAAATCTCCCTTCGAGACACCATCCTCCACAAATTCATCGCTTCTCCTTCACGCATACACAAAGGAATGCATAGTCGTAAAGTGGCACGTTTGCTTTGTGTTTGTTTTCATTTAGGTTTTCCCAACAATCGATGATCCACAACCATCTATACTTCAACATCATATGCACAATAATCTAGGTCATCCATCACACTATCAACTCGGTTATGTTGGGTTTCAAATTTGCACTTTGAATGAAACCACAGTTAAGGGATAAGAAAGTCCCTCCTCTTTAATAGGAGAGGTTACCTTATTGAAAGAAACAAAAACTTATGTACAAATATACAAATTTCATCATAATGTGGTCTTCTGATATCTTGAAAAGAGTATTATGCCATGAGAGTTATCAACACATGGGGATAGAAGAATTGAGGAGATGAGGGAGGTAGAAACATGCAATACTTTCAGGGAAAAGAGATAGCAGAGAAAACCCTAATATGTATTGAGCAAAATGAAATGCATAATAGAACCATTCACGTTTATATCAGACACAATCCCATAGACACAAATTTCTTGAGATTACATTTACCAGAACACAAATTTTCAAGCATGCAAAGATTGAATGATTCACGAATCGAACCAGGAAGGAGAGAGAAGCAAAGGAAGAAATGGAAAACTAGTGTATTGATTTCTTTCTGTTCAAAATTACAATTCCATCGTCAAGTATCAAAATTCCAACTCGCATACAATGGCTTCAAAAAACCATCAAATAGCCCGCACAAAACAGCTACAAATTCTCCCAATCATGGCAAGAATCGATTCTAACTTATCCAAATCATTCGCATCGCTTTTGAATTCCAAATTTGTAGAAAAACTGAAATGGAAGAAAAAACCAGAGTTTCATATCGTAATCGTTACATTCTTTTGCAAGTTTAAATATGGACCATCGATCTTTACAACTTTAAACATGAGCCATCCACATGGAAGATCAAATAAAATGGGCCTGGGGAAGCCATGCTCACATTTTGGAACTTTTAAGAGTTTTGGAAATTTTTCACATTTTACCCCGCTCGCCCGCTAGGATTGGACACATGGCAAAAATGGAGTGGCTACGGGGATGCTGCTCTCTTTTTGTAACTTAAACCTTTTCACCAAAAATGCTCAAAAACATAAAGTTCTACGCTTGCCCTCTTCCCGGCTGTTGAATTTTCAACAGAGTGACTAGACATATGGTGAAATATGAATGGCTATGGAAGTGAAGCTCTCTTTGAAACCTTAATCCCATTGAGCCAAAAGGCTCAAAAACTTGAAGTCCTTTGCCATCCTACTTTGACTTTTCAACTGCATGAATAGACACGTGGCATGATCTGAGTGGTGGGGGCTTTGAAATCCATTTGAAACTTTAATCCTTCCTTGGCAAAAAGGGCATAAAAATACAAACAACTCGATGACCCACTTCCTCATTATTGACTTTTCAACGAACCAAACACGTGGCTTTATCTGATTGGATGCGGGAAGCACTTCAATTTTATCACTTAACTCTTTCTCGCCAAAATGAAGCAATAAAACTTCAATGTGCTCCGCCAACCCGCTTCCTGCCAAAACAAAGAATAAAAACTTCAAAATGTTCTCGCCAACCAATCAGGGTCTTTTGGGCATGGGGATAACTTAATACTTTTTCCAAAATGAGAAAAAGTGTTAAGTTAACAAAAAGGCCCGCCGCTTCATTTTACCAATCAACCAATTAGAATCCACTCGGGCTAAGGGGTCAAAATGATACTTTTTGCTAAAAGAAACAAAAATTGTTAAGTCCCAAGAGGGATATGTCCTACCATGTCCAATGAGAAGCCTCCACGTATGCATGAATGATAGAGCATCAAATTTGACAGGAAGAAAAGCCCGTCCTTCGCGACTGCAAGAAAAAATTGGAAATTGAAGGGAAAGACCTACAATTTCCTCCGATTTCAATTTGTTTCTCCATAAACAGAGAAAATACAAATCAAACCAGGCCAAAAGCACGATCCACGGCCACAAGGAAGATTAACAATCAAACTTGAAGGATTTTCACGAGAAAATGAAGAACAAAACAGACCATGGGACTTGGAATATTTTAAATCATTTAGGGCACAATTACGGAAGAGCAATGACTCAAAATTTCAGATTTCTCTGGGAAACAAAGGGATTTTGAGGGCGCGACAATGATTAGCTCTATCTAGGGATGACTTGGCTTGAAACAAAGGTACAAGGCAAGATCAAGAACTACATAACTCTCTGGGAAATAAGACTAGTTTCTTATCCATTGGGTAACCAGAGTCAAAGTAAAAATCAATACTAGGGGCAACACACACAAGACAGAAAAAGAAACAAAATAAATAAGAGGGAAGACTAAAACAAAACACACCACACAACAAGGAACAAGAAAGGGAAACAAACCAAAAACAACAACTATACATAATATACAAAAGGACTTCCTAGTCACCTAGGACTTGAACAACTTTAAGTACTTCCCACTATAAGGAAGTGGGAGAGGAGATCCATCCATGTAATCAAGATAGAAGGAGTTTTCACCAGAAAAATTCCTTATCTTGAAAGGACCAAGACAAAGAGAGTCAAACTTACCATGGCTTCCCCGGGGCTCATGTCTCTTGTCCCATAGTAGCACAATGTCTCCCACTTGGAAAAATCTAGGTTTGGATTTCTTGTCAAACAAATCCTTCACTTTCAATTAATGAGATGTTATTCTATCAACAACTTGCAATCTATCCTCATTCACTTTTGAAGGTACATGATCCTCTTGTCTAATGACCCACTGAAACTTGAATCTTCAATGGCCTTCATTAGGTGCAAAGCTGGAAACTCCACCATCACTGGAAATTGAGCCTCAACACCATACACCACTTGGAAAGGGGACATTCCAATTGCTCTTTTGGGTGTAATCCTATCATCCCATAGTGCATCATATAATTTCTTATGCCAATTCCTCTGGGATTCATTGACAAGATTTCTAACAATGGTCACCAAGTTCTTGTTCGATGATTATGTTTGTCCATTCCTTTTGGGGTAGTAGTATGAAGAATGAGCAAGGGAGATTCCATACCCATAGCAAAAATCCATCATCTCAAAGAGAGAAAAGTTTGAAGCATTTTCAATCACAATCTTGTTTGGTATCCCAAACCTTATCAATATGTTCTCCTTGATGAAATTGCATACTACTTCAAAAGTAGTATTCTTGACTAGAATGGCTTCCACCCACTTGGTGAAAGTAATCTGTGGCAATCAACACATGGGTATGCCCAGCACTAGAAGGTGGGTTGAGTGTTCCAATGAAATCCAAACCCCATTGTTGAAAAGGTTTTTCAATCACCATAGGTTTAAGAGGCAAGTCAGCCAACTTAGGTCTTCCAACAAATGTTTGACATGCTTCACACTTGCATACCCACTTGGTGCATCTCTGAACAGATTTGGCCAATAATAACCAACATAAAGAATCTTGTGAGTCATTACGGTAGAGAGAAATGACCTCCACAGGATTGGTCATGGAAAGCAGAGAACAACTTCTTTTGTTGTTCCTTGTCTACACATTTAAGAAACCTTCCATCTATGCCTCTTTTGAACAAGGCATTCTCCCATAAAACATATCGTGCAGACCTCAATTTTATGGCTCTATTCTCCTTGGTAGTTAAGTGAGATGGACACTCAGCATAGGTAAGGAATTATGCAATATCAGCATACCATTCATCTGTATAACTGAGGAAGAGAACAACTAGGATATCAGCTTCATCATTAGACAACTCTTTATCATCTCCCTCAGCAATGAGTTCACACAGGCCCTTTCCTCAAACTAGTTTTGTTGGCCGATGTAAAGATCATACTCTGCACTTTTTCCACCCAATTACCTCTCTTTGTTCCAAATTCTTACTGTGTAAGAATGAAATTAATGGTTGTATCGTGAACAACAAGCACGATAGAATGAGAGTTTAGAATGTAAAACCTAAACTGTTTGACAACTTTGACAACTGTAAATGCATGCTTCTCCATCATGGTGTACTTTAGCTCATGGGATTTCAAAACATAACTCATGAATGTAATGGGGACTTCATGATCTTTAGCATTCTTCGAGAGTTAACACAACAGCTAGGGTATTCTCAAAGTGGCACAAAGAATACATAATGAAATCTCTACTAAAATCGGGAACACTAAGACAAGAGTCTTTGCAATAGATTTCTCAATATTCTCGAAATGCTTCCTTTCCTTCGTGAGACCAACCAATGTTTGTTTTCCCTTCATCATATGAGCAATGCTCATAGTAAGCTTTGCAAAATCAGGTATGAATCTTCTTAAGAAGTTGATCTTGCCAAATAAATAATGGACACCTTTCTTACTTATGGGAAGAGGGATTTTCTGAATGGATTGAACTCTCTCTGGATCAATCTTAATCCCATATTTTTAAACAATGTGTCCCAAAATCTTTCCTTCGAAGTGAAAAAAAATTGACTTCTTTTGGTCCAAAGAGACTCCATGTTCTCTACACTTTTGCAGGACTATTTCTAAGTGTTGAAGTGATCTTCCTGGTTTTAGAAAACACAGTCAAATCATCCAAGTACACTATAATGCACTTTCCCTTCAAACTGCCAAAATCCAAGTCCATGGCCCTCTGAAAAGTAGCACCAACATTGATGAGTCAAAAGGGCATCCTCTTGTAAGAAAATGTACCCCATGGGGTGGTAAAGGTAGTCTTGTGCTGATCTGCAGTATTCACCTCTACTTGATTATACATCGAGAATTCATCTAGTATCGATAGCATTTCTGAGCCTATGACAACTTGCAACACCTGGTCCATCATGGGGAGGGGGTAGTTATCCTTCAAAGAAGCCTGATTTAGATTTCTAAAGCCAACACATTCTTATTTCACCATTTTTCTTCCTGATGTATAATATTAGCAATCCATGTTGAATGGTGAATGGAAAAATGATCTCTAGCCTTCAATAAATTTTGTATTTCTTAGAAAATTGTATCAATTATCTTTGGATTGTACTTCCTTTTTTTTTGCTTGAAGGGCTTAATTCCAAGCTTAAAAGGAATGAAATGTTGCATTTCCTTGGGCTGGAAATCTTTTAGATCATCATAAGAATAGGAAAGGACATCAACATTCCTCTTCAAATGATTTACCACTTTCTTCTTCTCCTCTTGAGTGCAACACTTTCCAATGTTCACCATTTTTGGTTCATCAAGGCTTCCAATATTTAATTTCTCAGTCTCAATAGATTGCGGAGCTCCCTTAGAAGTTTTAGACTTGACATATGCATCATGCTTATCAAAGAGCTCCTCTAGACTTACCAAACCCTTAGGGATCTTATTGTGTTTCAGTTTAATGCATCCATCTTGATCCATCTCCTCCTTGACACCTTCCTCATTGGATGAAACACATTCTCTAGGAATATTGTTAATTCCTTCAAAGTATAGTTGATCAAAATTGTCCCTAAGCTCTAAGAAGGAAAGCAAATGATGATCATCATTAAATACCTGCTAGTTATCTACATTATCGTGCACATTGGGTCTATGGATCATCTCAATAGTGAATTTGTCTAAAGAGAAGTCAGGATGAGGTATCAACAAGGACCCGAAACAACTATAGAATCAACTCTAGTGTTCTTCTCCTTGGCATGGCTTCAATGGAAAAGGTATCAAGAAACTCAATAGAATCCCACACCATATTCCTATAGTGCTTCAACCTTCTATTTTTTACTTGATAGAGATCTTTGGCTTGCTTCACTATAAGCTTTGCGTCTCCAAGAGAAAGAAGGTTCTTCACCCCCAACTCTTTCGCCATGCTCAACCCAAGGATGAGGGCCTCATACTCAATAGTATTATTGGTATTTTCAAACTGAATCTTGAAAGAGAAAGGATGGATCTTACCCTTAAGAGAGATCAGGACCACACCAACTCCATGACTAGCTGAGGAGCAGATCCCATCAAATTCCAAGGTCCTAACACCATTAGGATCAAGCAACACTCCTTTTGATAGACTTTCCTCATCTTATGACATGATCATGTAGTTACCATGCCCAATGTCTTCATAAAGAATTTGTGCTTTTGGATCATCTGTCTTTTGCACAATATATCCAGTTTGTTTCTCAGGTAGAAACTTCTTCATCTTTCCATCAACATGGATCAAAGCATGTGACCAATCCATTTGGATTTCACCTCTCACATCCTTGCAAAAGCTCCTAATCAGCAGCATGTCATACGAAGGTGGAATGTCAGCAACCAAGATGGTGGCCAAAACTTTCTTCTCTGGTATAGCAGAAAAAGACACTTGTGTATCCTTGATTCCCCCAACCAAAGGCACTTCTCTACTCTCCATAGAATAGCAAGAGCCATAGGTGCGGTTTAGGGTTAGGCCCAAAGAATGACCTACTTTGGCAGGCATTACATTATCTAATGCACCAGATTCAATGACACAATTGCTAAGTTTGTGGCCAGCTATGAGAAGAGTCACATAGATAGGTTTGATTTTCTCATAGGATGAAGTGAATGCATCTACAAGACTTGGTTGGGGTGAATAAGAAGGAGTGGGAAAATACCTTTAGAATTAGGTGATGGAGTTTTGGATTTAGAATTGACAAAGTTAACCATCTTGGCAAAGGATTTTGGATGGGTCTGATAAAACTCAGCCTCTGAAATATGAATCTTGGTCTTTTTAGGTGGTCAATAATGTCAAAAGATCTAGATGTGGATGGGGTATCATTATGGGAAGAAGGAGAAACTTTTGACCTATCAACTTTATCATTTGGAGGACAAGACTTTAGAAGTGGAGGAAGAAGAAGAAGGAACAATAGAGCCTACCTTTTGTGTGGAAGTAGTGGGAATAGGAGCTCCTTTTTTAGCAATCACTGGAATGGTGACAGGGTACTCCTTAGATCTTTTAGCAGGCTGCACCACTTTCTCCTTTTTTTTGGTCTACTCCCGGGTCATAACAACATATGACTCGCTATTCATCCCTACCACTACATCATCATAATCATCCTCTTCATCTACACCCTCAGTGGTGAGGAAATGGACTTGAGATCTACCAGATCTTCCAATTCTTCATCAACTTCTTCTTTTTAACATCATAGAGTTCATTTTCATCTTCATCATCAGGTTCAAGAACCTCACAAGTAACATTGACAGGAACCTTGAGGGGTGAACCATCAATTGCCAACTTGGTTTGAGAGGAAGCCAGATGGTTCCTAGGTTGGAAGTTGTTCCTTGGAACATCTTGATATGGAGCCTATTGAGCTAATTGCTTCTTGAGGGCAATAAGGTCATTTGCAAGCTTTTTACCAACTAGTCTGCATTATCTCTAGAAGAAGAGGAAGAATAAGAAGGTGATGCTTTGGATTTGAAATATTCTCTCTTCAGTTTTCCAGACATGATTAAGTCATCTTCAACACTGATAGCCAATCTCTGATCAACATCCAAAGTTGCAAGATTGGCTCTCCTTAGGTCATAGCTCACTTCAGTTAATTGAGCATTCAAGAAGAAGCATTTTTGAATCTCATCCATAGGCCGAGTAGCCTGTGGAATTTTTTTGAACTTCGCCACAAATTCTCTCATTGGCTCATGTGATTCCTTCTTGATTTGTTAAATCTGGGCTAGCAAAGCATGCACATCCTTTATAGGTTTGAAACGGTTCTCAAATCTAGTTCTCATGGTATCCCAACTTGTGATGGTCCCCGCAGGAAGATGGTAAAACAAGTCTACAACATTTTCTTGCAAATTCTCCACAAAAATCCTAACAGACACATCCTCATGTTCCACTCCTAGGATTCCACATGCAACTATGAAGGTTGCAATGTGCTCATCAGGGTGCACCTTGCCATCACCTCTGAACTTGGGAAATTTCTTTCTATTACCCCTAGGTAACTCATGAAAATGTTGAGGCAGGGAAAGAGGCCCAACTTGATGACCCCATGGAAATGGATCTTCCATCCTTCTAGGGAAGATGGTTTGTAAAGGAACTAAACACCAACAAGAACTAGAACACGAAGATTAGGGCTAAGTTGTGCTTGAGAAATATCACTCCCAAAAGCTCTGTCTTCAAGTAGGAGGTGTGCTCTTAGAACAAACTCTTGTGTTTCTTCTCATTGGAAGAAGATGAAAACCTTGTTGATCTAGAAATTGAAATTGAGAATCTCCAATCCCAATGGCTCTTCTACCCCGAGTGAATCTTGGAGTCCTAGATCAAGGAAATGATCAAATTTTGTTATTTTCAGAAAGGAAATCATTTGAAACGAATCCCCAAAGGAGTCACCAAAAATTGTTGGGTTTCAAATTTGCACTTTGAATGAAACCACAGTCAGGGGACAAGAAAGTCCCTCCTCTTTAATGGGAGAGGTTCCCTTATTGAAAGCAACAAAACTTATGTACAAATATACAAAGTTCATCATAATGTGGTCTTCTGATATCTTGAAAAGAGTTTTATGCCATAAGAGTTATCAACACATGAGGATAGAAGAATTGAAGAGATGAGGGAGGTAGAAGAATGCAATACTTTCAAGGAAAAGAGATAGTAGAGAAAACCCTAATATGTATTGAGCAAAATGAAGTGTAGAATAGAACCATTCATGTTTATATCATACATAATCCCGTAGACACAAAGTTCTCGAGATTACATTTACCATAACACAAATTTTCAAGCATGCAAAGATTGAATGATCCACGAATCGAACCAGGAAGGAGAGAGAAGTAGAGGAAGAAAGGGAAAACCCATGTATTGATTTCTTTCTATTCAAAATTATAGTTCCATCGTATCAGAATTCCAACCCATATAATGGCTTTGAAAACCATCAAATAGCCCGCAGAAAACAGTTACAAATTCTCCCAATCATGGAAAGAATCGGTTACAAATTATCCAGATCATTCACATCGTTTTGAATTTCAAATTTGCAGAGAAATAGAAATGGCGAAAAAATCTAGAGTTTCATATCATAACCGTTACATTCTTTCTCAAGTTTAAATACGAACCATCAATCTTTACAACTTTAAACATGAGCCATCCATGTGGAAGATCAAATAAAATGGGCCTGGGGGAAGCCACTTGCATTTTGGAACTTTTGAGAGTTTTGGCAATTTTTCACATTTTTCCCACTCGCCTGCCAGGGTTGGACACGTGGTGAAATGGGAATGGCTACGGGGATGCTGCTCTCTTTTTGCAACTTAAACATTTTCAGTAAAAAGGCTCAAAAACATAAATTTCCACGCTTGCCCGCTTCCCAACCGTTGACTTTTAAACAGAGTGACTGGACACGTGGCAAAATCAGTGGCTACGAAGGTGAAGCTCTCTTTGAAACCTTAATCCCATTAAGCCAAAAGGCTCAAAAACCCAAAGTCCTTTGCCATCCCGCTTTGACTTTTCAACTACATGAGTAGACACGTGGCGTGATCTGAGTGGTGGGGGCTTAAAATCTATTTTTAAACTTTAATCCTTCCTTAGCAAAAAGGCATAAAACTTCAAACAAATGACTCACTCTCGATGACCCGCTTCCCCATTATTGACTTTTCAACAAACCAAACACGTGGCTTTATCTAATTGGATGTGGAGAAGCGCTTCAATTTGATCACTTAGCTCTTTCTCGCCAAAATGAAGCCATAAAACTTCAATGTCCTCCGCCAACTCGTTTCCCCGCCAAAATAAAGCATAAAAACTTCAAAATGTTTCACCAATCAATCAGGGTCTTTCAAGCCGCTGGGGATAACTTAATACTTTTACCAAAATGAGGAAAAGTGTTAAGCTAACAAAAAGGCCTGCCACTTCATTTTAACAATCGACCAATCAGAATCCGCTTGGGACGAGTGATCAAAATGCTACTTTTTGCCAAAGGAAACAAAAAGTGTAAAGTTCCAAGAGGGATCCGTCTTACCACGTCTAATGAGAAGCATCCACATATGCATGAATGATAGATAATCAAATTTAACGGGAAGAAAATTCCATCCTTCACGATCAGAAGAAAAAATTTGAAATTGAAGGGAAAAACCTATAATTTCTGCCCAATTTCGATTCGTTTCTCTATAGACAGAGAAAATACAAATCAAACCAGGCCAAAGCACAATCCACAGCCACAAGGAAGATTAACAATCAAATTCGAAGGATTTTCACGAGAAAACAAAGAACAAAATTTCAGATTTCTCTTGGGAAACAAAGGGGATTTTGAGGGCGATAACAAGTTGCATGGAGGCTCATTCCCATTTGGGACACCTTTCGGTGTAATAATTAGAAAATTGAATATATATTTGTTGTCCCCTCAAAAATTTCCTTTATTCTTCCAAGTCTAACCCTAATTTTTTGAGTTAGTCCCCTTTGAAAATGGTCAAATCTGAGTATTTTGAATTTTTGGTTCTTTCCAAGGGCTCAAAGATGTTTGGAACCTACTTCATCAGATGGGAAATTTCTTCCCCTTTCCAAAAAGGTAAAGAAGTCGTTCTAACTCGTTGTATTTTGCAAGATATGGCTCGCGGACCTAAGTTGCATTTTTTGCCCAAGGCGGACTCCAAGCAGGGCCGAGGAGATTTCTTTCATTTTGCCCTTTTTCGGAAAAAAGTGTAATTGGTGATGGTAGATCCGCAAGCCCGAGCGGAGTGGAGAAAATAATAAGGTTCGAGCCCCGCAACCAATCGGATGCTGACATGTGTCCATTTTTGAGTTGAAAAGTCAAAGTGAAAACGTGGGCGGGTGGAAGACTTTAAAACTTTAAGTCTTTTGGTTTTAAAAGTTAAAGAATATGAATCTACCCATGGCTCCGCAACCAATGAAATGATGCCATGTGTCCCTGTTGACCAGTCAAAGTGGGCGATGGACCTTCGGCGGGATTTCAAGTTTTTAGCCTTCGGGGTTAAAAGTAAAAATATTAATGTGACCTCCACAGCCAATTAAATTGTGCCACACATCCTTCCAGATTGACAAGTCAACACGGGAGTGCGGGCCAGCAGAGGACTTTGTGATTTTGAACTTTTTCCAACAAAGTTTCAAAATGTTCTAAATCGAGCCACGACCTCGTTTCCAATCAAGAGACACCACATGTCCACGTTGAAAAGTCAAAGCGGGCCGGCGGAGAAAATTCTTCCAAATTGCCAAAATTCCAAAGAGATGTAAAATGAAAAGGCGTTCCCCTTGGCCGCTCCAATCACCTTCTGCCACGTGGATGGCTCAAATTTAAAGGCACAAAAGGTCGATCTAATGGTCCATATTCAAACTGGAAAAGTTTGTAATGGTCATCATTATGAATTCTCTGGCATTCCCGCTTTGGTCGTTTCTCTGCAAAATAAAATTTTGAAACGGCCCGAATGATTAAATCTATTTGTGACTACTTCTTGGTCATTCGAGGAAGTCAGAATCTTCCTTGTGTGAGCTATTTCATGGGCTCTAAAAGTCATTGTAAGGGTTGGCAATTGAATTTGGAGACTGTAAATGTGTTTTCATGAACAGAGGACAAAAATGATAGTCAATCTTCTTCTATTCTTCCTTCTTTGCAATCTTCTTCTCTTTCCCATTCATTTTATGAGTTTTTGCTTTGGCTAGATAAGAAAAGAAGGAATTTTATGTCCCTTTGAAGGAGGAATCGATTGGTACTTTGTGACCAATGTGTTTTATTCATCTTGTAGGGTGTTGCAAATTTTTGGTTTTAAAAGTTAAAGAAGATGAATCTACCCATGGCTCCACAACCAATGAAATGATGCCATGTGTCCCTATTGACCGGTCAAAGTGGGCGATGGACCTTCAGTGGGATTTCAAGTTTTTAGCCTTCGGGGTTAAAAGTAAAAAGATTAATGTGACCTCCGCAGCCAATCAAATTGTGCCACACATCCTTCCAAAGATTGGCAAGTCAACACGGAGTGCGGGCGGTGGAGGAGTTTGTGATTTTGAACTTTTTCCAAAAAAGGTTCAAAATGTTCTAAATCGAGCCACGACCCCGTTTCCAATCAAGAGACGCCACGTGTCCAAGTTGAAAAGTCAAAGCGGGTCATGGCGGAGAAAATTCTTCCAAATTGCCAAAATTCCAAAGAGATGTAAAACAAAAATGCGTTCCCCTACGCTCCAATCACCTTCTGCCACGTGGATGGCTCAAATTTAAAGGCACAAAAGGTCGATCTAATGGTCCATATTCAAACCGGCAAAGTTTGTAATGGTCATCATTATGAATTCTCTCGCATTCCCGCTTTGGTCGTTTCTCTGCAAAATAAAATTTTGAAACGGCCCGAATGATTAAATCTGCTTTGTGACTACTTCTTGGTCATTCGAGGAAGTCAGAATCTTCCTTGTGTGAGCTATTTCATGGGCTCTGAAAGTCATTGTATGGGTTGGCAATTGAATTTGGAGACTGTAAATGCGTTTTGCGAACAGAGGACAAAAATGATAGTCAATCTTCTTCTATTCTTCCTTCTTTGCAATCTTCTTCTATTTCCCATTCATTTTATGAGTTTTTTCTTTGGATACAGTAAGAAAAGAAGGAATTTTATGTCCCTTTGATGGAGGAATCGATTGGTACTTTGTGACCAATGTGTTTTATTCAGTCTTGTAGCTAGGGTGTTGCAAATTTGTTCTTCTTCCAATTAAATGCATGTTATGAACTTTATAATCAATGTATGTAGGCATCTGATGTTCTACCTACATCATTGATCTTCTTGCCTTCATTGCCACTCCCTTTCCCACCCTCAGACCAATTTCATTCTAGCAAGAAATTGCAGGCTTTGCCATAGGGTCAGTGGAGTGCCCCTATGGATCTCTGGTTGAAAACCACCATTGAATCCACTTGTTTTACATGCATAATATGGCAGTTGCACCATTCAAAGTAGAAGGACTTAGATTCCCATAATGTTGGTGAGGAAAACCCCAAATTTGTCCTCAAGACAAATTTTCAAGCCAACAATATTAAAACTAGCAATTGCAAATGAGTTGCAAATTATGCTTTAGAGATAGTAGCAATATTTAGTTTATTTGAGTTGTATTTCGCGTTGATATTGCCTCGGATGTCTATATGCTATCAGCAAAGCTCTTATTTTGCTATTGTCCATATTTTTGTAAGACACAATTATGATAGTCGCCAAACTAAATCAGTTTCATCATTTGGTCAAACACTGGACATTTATCTATTAAAACTTTCGAATCTCAAAATTTTTGAACAAGATATATGACCAATATTATTTTCCAAAAAGTAAACTATAGAATTTACTTTATGAAGAATAAAATCAAAATCAGAAAACTTTTGAATCTCAAAAACTTTGAACAAGATATATGACCAATATTATTTTCCAAATAGTAAACTATAGAATTTACTTTATGAAGAATAAAATCAAAATCAAATATCTAGGATAGTAAATATCTAAGACTGTAGAAAAATATCTAAAATCCGGCAACCTTTAAAATATCTAAAATCCGGTAAGACAGTAAATATTGGAGCCGCCGGAATTTGACACTTTCCAGCAAAGGTATCTTCAAAATAAACACCTACAGGGGAAATATAAAACAAAGAAAGGTAGAGGTGGAATTATTATAATTTATGTCTCTAATATTTGTGTGAAACCAACCACTTTTAACAACATAACTTTAAATGTTTTTAAGGTAAAGAGAATTGCAAGTGAATACATATGTTCCTACGTCAATACGATTTTGATATTTTCTCTCTACTTTTAGTTTTGTCTTCTTCGATATTATTAACTTGGAGTTTAGATTGATTTATTTAATATTTAATTGATGTGGGCGACACGGAGTCACATGATACGCTCGGGCCCTTTTCCAAGATAGCACGGGCCGACAGAGAACGTGAACACTGATGATGACGTGGTCGCTTTAGAAATTTCAAATGCCGTCACATCGTGTAAACAACGCGCAACACCCCTCATTTTCACGTACTTTGTCGGACACTGCTTGACTAGCAAATTTGGTCTTTTTGGCAGAGTTTTCTTCGTAG
Source organism: Taxus wallichiana var. yunnanensis (assembly GCA_018340775.1). Taxonomy (NCBI): domain Eukaryota; kingdom Viridiplantae; phylum Streptophyta; class Pinopsida; order Cupressales; family Taxaceae; genus Taxus; species Taxus wallichiana. The sequence continues at coordinate 71,983,011 of CM031237.1, read as the reverse complement.
TCGAATTGATGAGGAAAATGATGTTCTAATTTATTATGACAACTTGCAACTGTGAGATACGGTGGATCTCCAATGCTGCCAAAATAAAGATCATAAAAGAACTATTCAAACTAAAGTGTTTTACATCTCACTTTTATACTACAAGAAACTTTCACCTTTCAATTAGCAAGCTCCTAGTTCGCTTTTATTTGACATAGAAACTTGTCTATGCCTAAATGTTTCCGCATTTATCAAGAAACTTAACTTAACTAGAATTCCACATTCAAAGGAGAGTCCATGTCCAACTTAACTAAACTTCAACATCCAATAAGAAAGTTTTATAATTGATTTTACTAGATATTAAGAGTCAAATGTCTTGGACTAACTTTAATATTTAATAAGAAAGGTCCATGTCTAATTATACAAGACTTTAACATTTAATACGAAAAATCTTTATCCAACTTTTCTACACATTAATAATATTTCAAATAAAATTTGATATGAATAAGTCATCAAATAGACAATCAGATATATGTTAAATATAACTCCTATGTATGTGCATTTACCCACCATGTGCTTAGTCATGTACCTATTGCTATTGATAAAATACACTCAAGCATATGTTAAACATTTCATTAAATAACCCACGTGTTTTCACCTTTTGCAATCTATTTTCAACGTTACACTTTTTCATCCATGGTATGTCTCCCTATGTTAACAATTGCTAACAAGGTCCTTTCCCCGTGTTAAAAACATACCCTCTAGATTTATGCACTACAAAACTATGGGTTTTGATCTCATATTTTTGTTTGTATGATGATCTTAAAATTTTACTTACGTCACTAGATTTTTTAATCTTTTTATCCATAGGCTATACAAGACCTAAGACTACTTTAACATTTTCAACTTTCCATGAGATGATGAAACTTTTTTAGTCTTTCATTAAATTATCACAAAGCTATCCATTATATCATTTCAACAAACCTGAGTAGCAAATCATTTTTTCTTATGTTGGAGCCATTTCCCCAACTCACTTAACCCCTGATAAACGTAAATTAGTAATTTGCATAAAGATAAGATAGATCATTGCACATCTATGGTATAACATTAGAAAATAACACTACAATAAACAAAAAAATTACCTTATTCCAAACTTTTTATATTGAAGTTCATTTTAATATCATAATTAAATTCAATCTCTAATTTATTTAACATATCACATTCATTCATAAAACTAGCAATCACATGTGAAGTGTGCGATGGAAACATCAAAGGATGCATGTGGAAGAAATTAAAGTTGAGGGAGATAAGTATTAGAAGAGATCGATAAATAACAAGATTGAGGGAGGAAATGTCAAGGATTTTTAAAAACACTAGGGAACCTATGTATCGAACATTGTTTCTCCCATCATTAGTTATGATGACAATGTACGTGAATGACCATTGATAAAACAACTTGACCTCTAATTTCCATAATACTTGACAAGAACAGTTACGTAGACATGCATTTGGAAATTATTTTTAGCGTGATTAATGTTTGAGTCATTGAAAACGAAGGAAAAAAAGGTGCACATCATGTTCTTCTTCGATCCTTTGGGTCATTCAATGACCACAAACACAACATCCCGAGCTCTCATTTCCCGATGCTCGACTGCACAATTTTCAAGAATTACATTTGGAAATACTTTTTAGCATAATCATTGTTTGAGATACTCACAAAAGGGGGAAAAATTCATGTGCGCCATATCCTCCTTCGATCCTCTAGGTCATCCAAGGCTATAAAGAGGGAATGTTTCAATTCGAAGATTATATTTCAATCCAATTGGTTGGAAGATTATAATTCAGTTGGTTGGCATGAAGATTATAATGTATTAATGATCCAACAAATATGGATACATTGAATGTGTTGAATGCATGGATGTCAATCAATGATAGATGGAAGAGATGTCAACTCATATGTTGAGGCATGGGGACTTGTGTGGCCAACATCATTTATTTTTGTTCAAAGTCAACCAATGCAATGATTAACCACATATCCAATGTAAAGTGGGGGGCAAGATGATGGTGTCTACTCTTATAGTCTGTGCCTTTTTAATTTTCTATGGAAGTTTTTTTATTTGTGGGGTTGCTTCTATTATTCTACCGCGAATAGAAGGTTATAGATCAAAAAATTTGCACTTGGGATCTTTCCACCCCCAACGCTGACAAGTAAATCTACAAAATATAACTTGAATCAACCTAATCAATATAGTATGAAGCTTAAGAATAACATTGTACCACATCTATTTTAAGCCATATGGAGGGGTGGCTAAGTCAATGATGTTACCTTGTTCATTATTTCTAAGGTGCCAATACTGCACTTCTTACATAATCGAAAGAAATAGTTTTTCTTAGAAAATTTAGGGAAAATTGGTTTTTCAAAATTTTTATATATTGTTTGTAGCATCAAGAATTTCAACTGGTTTTCGTTCTATAAAGTACATAAGATGAAGACATGAATGGAAAGTTGGAAAGAAAAAGTTGGGATTGAATACATGCATGTCCCAAACTTCTTCCACGAATCAAATTGTTCTTACCCTTATAATAGCTATTATACATGTGCTCTGCTTTACCATCTCAATGTCCTTTACATTATTCATGTGACTACAATTTGTGGTTCAAAGGGCCAAAATTAAAAATGGGGAACATCTGATGGGTTCAACAAGATTGTAAGTTTCCTTAGATAGGGGCAAAAATTATTCTTGGCACCTTCATGACATCTTGTAATGGCTGCCTAAAGACCTTGAAAATGTAAACCTTTTTTTCATTCTAGTTGTTTTACATTGTTCAATGGCGATTTAAATCAATTTTTGAAGCGAGTAATAATGGAATTACTCACCAAAAATTGTTTATTAATCACTATTCCATGAATTACATTTTTTTGCAAAGAAAAATCAGTGTAAGCCTATATCGCGATTTATAATTGATTGTGGCAATTTCTGAATCAAAGATCTTAATTGTCAACTTATAATTAAGATAGATCTTCACAATATTATAATTTCTATTTTGATAGATCTTTACATTTTAAATATTAGGTGACTCATGGAAATGGCTCTGGGACTTTCATTTGCGTTTTTGCATGGACACTGTGAAAATTTGACACGTTACATAATTTTTATTATTAAAAGCAACAAAATTCAACATCAACTTCTACAAAAGTCTTGAACTAAATTATGTTCTTTGTGATGGAAATTATTACTAAGACTATTGAATTGGGATAGATCAACAGCCCATTTTTTTAGAGTTTTTTTAGCATTTGACATAAGGAAAAACAACTGGCAAGAAGGGGAAGATATCACTTAGTGCGTCTGGAGACCCTTTCAAAATTATTTGGGTTAGATTCTCTGTCCTTGGCTTTGTAAGTCTTGGAATTTTTATTTGTCTTAGTTTTGTTTGGTTGTTACAACATAATTATGAGTTCAGGTGGTAAGGTTTGATCTGTTTTACTTTATTCCATATTTCTTACTAATTTTGAATGTCATTTGTTGTTTGCCCTTGTTTTTTCAGCCCCGTGACTTTTTGTTCTTTGGAATGCATTACTTTTGCGTTTAAATCGCACATTCTGCATGTGACAGAGTTTTTAATTTTAAATGTCGATACAAGAGTGGGAGTGCTACCATTTTATAATTATTTAAATTATTTTTAAATGGTACGCATAATGAAACGAGATTTAATTGTGCAGTGTAATGAAAATTTAATACTTAGGCACATGCAAAACAAAAGTAAAGATTCATATAAATGTAGGAGTTCAGGAGACTTTCTTGTTTATTAAAATCGATTAGATCTTTCGGGTGCTTCCGTGTGATCCGGTTAGGAAGCTTTGCAGTCACTCGTGGAATTTCTCTACACTTAATGTGACCTTCAAACCAGGCCTGGAATTTCAAATTATCTCCACCTATCGAATCAATTTTGTTGAGAGTATAGTTCTTTCATATACTTCTAAATTGCATATATATATATATATATATATATATATATATATTATGATTTATTTCTATAGATTTGTATATTTTAATTTATAAAGGAATATTTATAAAATATGATGGTTTTGTAAATTTTCTACCTGTCATTTTTTATGGCTACTAAGTTTTTAAGAGTAATATACGATTAAAATTAAGAAAAAACAGACCACAACCTCACAAAGTTCTAAGCCCGCTTCAAACCCTTAATGAAAATATGTACGCTTTCATAGCCTCATAGATCTAGAATCTTTCCACCAAGTGTGAAACACAAGATTCTAAGAGAAATAAATATATATCGTAGGTAAATGTCAAAGATTACTATTATAAAAATATTATCCAAGCGTCAAGGTTTAATAAAATCGTTTAGCTATGAATAATTAGGAAAACATTAAATGACCTCTACAAAATTATGTGTTGAAGAGGAATAGGGGCCTGAATGTTTTATTTTTTTGGGACTCAAGTAGTACTGCAAAATAGTTGGCATGAGGATGAAATTTCAAAAACATTCATTGAAGTGAGTGCATGCCATGAAAACAATCGTAAAGCAAGGAAACATATAATTGAAAACATGTGGATGGTGAATATTGATCTGTGTTATCAATGTCACTATAGATTGGGTCTTGGCCATTACAGGTCTCGATTGGTGCTAGTCGCAGAACTAGCCTCAATCTCGTTGTAAACACCTTCATTGTAATAATAAAGCATTTAATCAAAATAAGCGAGACGAAAAATAGATATGATGACCTAATAAATTAGGTTCCCTTCTATCCTTGGATGAAGATATTTGAAGTGTAGAATAGATCGCCACACATGTTGTATCTCTTTAGATGATTTAGCTATGGATGATCCAAACTTGGTTCTAAATAAAAGAAAGATGTGATGTACAAAAATGGATTATCAAACGAGTAGCCTTACAATGTGTAAATTGTAATGGAAAATGGGAAGAGTGATGATGAAAATTCTTAAACCTTCCAAGAGATGATTTGTGATAGAAATACCCTCATATTTATAGTTAAAGGAAAGGACATAGATCAGGATCAAGCTTTGAATGAGTTACAGTGAATGAATGCATTCTCCGATTTAGCAAGTTGATTTGGTCTGTGAAGTTGGTAATTTTGAACAAGAATTAAAGGGAAATTAATTTGAATCATTGGTTCTTGAATTCTTCAATTGTAAGAGTAATTATGTTTCCACCTTTTTAGGATTATAGAACTTGAGTGGAGTCACTAGTGAAGTGGAGTTGAGTGGGAGGTGAGTGGATACATAGATTTTATTTAATATAAATAGCTAACTAGCTTATCTAAGGTATGAAAGTGTATGGTTAATGCATGATATAATTAATTAAATTAATTCTAGTGAGATGTGAGTGAATTCTAATGGAATGTGAGAGAATAATAGTCTAGAATGCATTCTAGAACTGATTTGGTACATTTTGCGGTAATAGGGATGGTTATGAATGACTAAAAATATGTTATATGTATTTTTAGGGGTCTACAACCCCATATTTCCCCTTCAAATAGTTAGTAATTTTTGTATATATATATATATGAGTTTTTTGTTTAGATTTCAGCACATGGTGACATAAAAATCCAACCTAGGTAGTTAAAAGGAGATAAGAAAAGAACCAAAGCCAAAACAACTTGACTAAGGAGAAAATGGGAAAGAATCTCACGAAGGAAATTAGCCCCTAGGTGCTACTATCTTTTAAGGTGTTACTATCCCGCGAAAACAAAAAGAAATAAAATGAAAGAAAAGAATAGGAATCCCAATGACTTGACCAAAAGATGTAAATGCCATATAGAAGATGTAAGAAAAGTGAAACAAAGAAATAAAAGTTCCAAATAGGTGTCACTAGTGCCTAATTTCCATACTTAGAAATCATGTATATAACAACATATTAGAGGCTTAACATAACAATAATAAGTGCATATTCTTGTGACTAAACTATTTCTAAATTTCTATTAAAATTTTGAACAAACTCCATTTTTAAATAGTAGTTTGATAACCTTTCCACTAATTATCCAACACTAATAAAATTTTCATTAAAACTTGGTGAAAAATAAACATCGTTATTGTCACCCTTACATATAATTGAGGTGTTTTGCATTCTATCCTTTCCTTCAATTTGAATAGATTTTCCATCCCCAAATCGCACTTGAATTTTGAAGGTATCGTCATCTAAGCATGATAAAAATCTCTTTCTAACTTGTCACGTGATTTGAAAAACTGAAATCAAGAAACAATATATTCTTGGCATCTTCTTTTCCCACATTTTATGTGAGATAATAATTTGAGTTCTCTTTCATCGCACTTTGTTTAGCTTGGAATTCCTTCTTATAAAGTGTCTATTTTTTTGTAATAATGAAAAATAAAGGATATCTTACTCTTCCTCGTGAAATTTTCTTATATTTTCCCATTTGAATTAAGCTTCTTAAATTTTCTTGATTATTTTTTGTGTGTCATTTTCCCTTGGCTTGGAAATTATATCCTTTTTTTTCAATTTCATGTTCTTCCTTCTCTACACATATATTCATCTTATCCTCATGGGAAAATAGGGAACCTACTAGTTCATCAAAACTTGTAGTGTTCACGTCCTTACACTCCTCGAGATTGATAATAATATGTGGCCATATTTGTGTTAAATATCTGAAAATATTTCTAACAATGATTTTATCTTTAATAGTTTTTCCATAAACTATCATTTTATGAATCATGTCATTTACCCGTACATGTAAAAACTCCTACAACTTCACTTTTTGACATTCAAAATTCACTTTGAGGGTTTGGATTATTTTCTCTTACCTTTAATAGAGCCTTAAAATGGAGTCTCCAAGGTAACCCATGCTTCATGAGATTTTTTTGTTACCAAAAATTATTGGGTAGATGTTAGGATCTATAGTGCTCTAAAGATAAAATAAAGCTTGAGCATATGCCTTCTCTTCATATCTTTTACTCTCTTTTGATCATGAGAGAACATTTTAATCAGTAGGTGATTGATAATCATAGGAAATATTGTCCTAGTATCCCTTCCAAAAATAATTCTCTTGAATTTATCCCTCCACAAATTTATTTTGTCTACTTTGAAAACATGGATATTCATAAAAGAAAAATTCACCTAAGCCATTTCTAGTAGAACCTTGCTCTAATACCAAATGAAATTTGAATTTCTATGAAAGGAGAAAGAACTATAAACTTGAAGTGTTGATTAACATCTGATATTAACCGAAAGAACTTTATACTATCCAAACAAGCCTAAATAAAACAAGTAATTAAACTAGTGTAATTGCTTGTATACTTGATGATCAAACTATGCACCTTTGTATGAATCACTAAATTTCATAATAAAATTTGTAATATTTTTGGTTATTAAATCTAAATTCCTATGATAAAAAAATTTAAAAACATGTGCAAATGCAATAATGCATTATTGTGGTGCCATGCTTTGGGCAATGCTTTTATAAACACAAAAAGCTAAAAATTTCAATTATAACTCAAGTTTATTTGAGCAAGTTAAACTCAAAATAGAACCACTAATAATATTAAAATACTCATAAAATAGTTTTTGACATACAATTAACTCAAAAATAGATGAGTGTTCTTGACATGGTTTTCATGTTATGAAGTTCCTTTATGATGTTTGCGGGATTTATATGAGCATTATAGTATACCATGGAATCCATAAACATATGAAACTTATAATAATGAATAATATATAATAGCTTACACAAGAAAAATTCATAAAAACCATGATACACACACACACACATACATATATCTATAAGTGTGTGTGTGTGTGTGTGTGTGTCTTACAGCAGCGTGCAACTAATTAATAGTTAATAATGTAAATAAGTGTTAACCAATGGTTACCACGAGTCATTATGAGTGAAAATACATAACCTTTACCTTTTAAAGGCTATATAATGATGTAAAATGAGGGGGAAGAGAATATCACAAAAAGGAATGATAAGAATCAATAATATCATGAAAATGAATGAGTGTAATCAAGATAAAAGTGAGAGATATGAATATAATCGATTTAAACATATATTTATGATTTTATGTAATTATGATCAATTATGATCAATATATATATATATATATATATATATATATATATATATATATATATATATGATATTTGTGGTTTAAACCATTTATGTCTTTGAGTAATATGTTTATGCATGTTTAATAAATGATAAATACTTATTTTATAAGAGAGAGTCAACCATCTTTATTATGTTAGTTCTAGTGGGATAAAGGAACTAGTTAACCCTCGCACTAGTACCGAGGCTTAAGGTCAAAATTTTGGTGTCTGCAGCCTGTGTTCCTTTTGTTAAGTGGATTTATGGAAAAAATCCACCACTAGGATATTGAAACTAGGATTAATTAAAGGTGCAGAAAAGTTCCTTTAGGGAACAGGGCACCGCGAGATGGTGTACGTGAAGGGGGGTGATCCAAGAGACATAACTAATCAAAATTAATAGGGTGACGGTTGGGGAACAAGAAATAAGGAAAGATGAAGAAAATAAAGACCAAAAAATTATATAATTGATAAAAGAGAGATGAGGAGAATTAGTAGGGTTTATTTAAGGGGCAAATATTTGTGAATAGACGAATATTAGGATTTTTAACTGAAATTGGAAATTTTTTACTACTTGTTTGGTAGCACGTTTGCCAAAATTTAAAGGGTCCTAAATAAACTTGAATATAATTTTTCCTTAGTGTTTCCACTAAGGGTCGACTGATGTTAGTATATTGGCCCTCATCTAATTATACACTATTATATATAGGATTAATTCGACATAATAGAGTAATACAATTTAGTAATTTACTATCAATTGTTTTTAATAATCCTATAGAAAATCTGAAATTATAAGCCAAAAATCTAAAGGAATAAGTGAAAGAGTTAAGAGAAAAAGTGAACTATCTTTCTATCGAGTATTTTTGAAGAAACAGTAAGTAGTTATCGACGGTAATATTAATTTTTGTTATCGAAGGCAAGGTGACTATGTTATGTCGAATGGTAACAAGAACATGTTACCATTAGGTAAAAATATATTGGTGATGTTGTTCGACAAAATTAGTTTTTGTTCTTGTCGACAATATTATTTTATGTTACCGTTCGAAAAATTAATTTGTGTTGTCGTTCGACAAAGATATTAGTTTGTGTTATTCTTGCTTGCAAAGTAGCAAATTGTGTATCCGATCTTTAGCATTATATTTTGTTTCAATTTCTTGCATTTATTTTTTTACAGATCATATTTGAAACTTCTATATTTTTGTCACATGTAGACTTCAAAATCACCCATACGATGGTCCTTGTTACAAATGAGAAAATAACTCAAGGAAAAAGAAAGCGTGACATGGAAATTTCAAAATATTTTAGTCAACCCACAAGTAATCCCAGTGGTAAGAGGTAATTTTGACTCTTATTATGTTAATGTTAATTTTTTTACTTAATGATGCAGTAAGTAAACCAATTTCTTTAAAATGTAGAAAACCATAGAAATGACCTTACTCTAGATGAAATTCCCAATCAACAGAGTAATTCAATTCACATTAATAGTACTAATAATCCCATTTTCCATACAACTCAAACTTTAGATAAACATTCAAGAAACACACATCAGAAACGTAAGAGTGGGAAGTGGACTTTAGGAAGGACTTATAAATATGAATGGTCAACCAAATATCCATTCATTGAACCTGTTGAACCAGAAAATAGTATTGATACTCCTACAAAATGTAGATGTACTATATGTAGTTGGAAACTAGGTAGAGACCACAAAATGCAATTGAAGTTGGACACAATAGAGAAGCATTGTGGGAAGGTATATGAGTCTAAAAGAAAGATGATGGAACAATAATAAAAACAACTAGATGGAAAACTAAGGAAGATTGTTTACATATGAGATATGTAGTAGAATATGAAAATCATCATAAACATATTCAAGACCTAGTTGAGAAAGGTGGAACAATAAAGGCTAAATTTGTAAAATCTATTGATGCAAGTCTTCAGAAAAACTTATACAATTCAGAACAATATTTCACATTTTAAAAAAGGGCAGAAAAATTTTCAAATTTGGGTAAGTGCATGAAGTTAGGGGGCCAAAAAGTGGACAAAACACCAAAAAATAATTTAAACCCATACACGTTTTGCTAAAATGCGCTCGCGTTTTAATTTTTTTGGCTTGGTAATTACCGAACCTATAACGCGTACGCGTTATAAGGAAGGAAAAATGCGTACACATTTTAAAGAAGGAAAAATGTGTATGTGTTTTATAGAAGTCAAAATGCATACGTGTTTTGAATAGTATGGACCATGTATATGTTTTTGGGTGTCTTATACTTACAAAAATAAATGTTTAAGATTTCTTTTATTATTTCTTATACTTTTATTATTTCTTATACTTTAAATTTATTTTAGTAAATATAAGAAATTAGGGTCACTCTACACCTGATGGAAGTGGTCCCGTAGCTCCAACAATTATAATCTAGAAGATAGTTTTTCAAAATCTAATCTAGTCACTACTGACTCATTTTTCAGATTTCAAAGAAAATGACCTAAAACTTTTAAGGCATATATATTGTAGTCAGACTTTGTTTTGGGAAAGCATATAATTATTTTTTAGGTTTTTTGAACTTCTAAAATGGATTTTGGCCCTACCACTACTACTTGAATCGGTACTAATTTTTAAATTTGGTCCATAATTCACTTTAGTGACCATGAATCAACTATATGATGTTTTTCTACTTCTTACTAAAAAAGAGATCCTCACTTTGTAGATAGAGGATTGTTCCTTGAATGGGATTCATGTCCTATGGAAAAAATGAGGTGATTGTAATGTACCTCCTCCTTAAGGTGTGATAACACTCCTAGGTGTTGAATGAGTTGTTACGAATAGTACCAAGTGAATTACATCAAGGGAACTTAGATGATTGCTTATTCTAAGAAACATGGTGTTCCATATAAAGATCATCCCCTCACATTTCCTAGCTCTAAAAACATCCTTTCATGGAATCAAATTCATGATTCTCATACATGTTTTTGCTCATATGTCTCTTATGGAGACAAACGATGCCTTAATACTTCACAAATAATGGTCCTTGATAGCTCGGTGACATGACTAGCTCATTTTAGCTTGTTCTGAAGGGTGTTCAATTAACTACAGAATGGCCAAAAATGCCTTTTTAGGCCTTCAAAGGAAGTAGTCTCTCATCAAAACTAAATGAGTTGATCGATCACCTTAAACACTATTCCCTACACATTGAAACACACTGAATGATCTTTTTAGGACTTTCCTTTGGGTGAGGGTTTATGATTTAGGGTTTAGGGTTTAGGGCTCAGGGTTTAGGACTCAAGGTTTAGAGTTTAGGGTTTAAGGTTTAGTGTTTAAGGCTCATAGTTCAGATTTTAGGGTTTAGGGTTTAGGGCTCAGGGCTTAGGGTTCACGGTTTAGGGTTTATGATTTATGGTTTATGGTTTAGGGTTTAGAGTTTAGGGTTTATGGTTCAGGGTTAAGGGTTGAGGGTTTAGGGTTTAGGGCTCAAGGTTCAGGGTTTAGGGTTTAGGGGTCAAGGTTGAGGGTTTAGGGTTTATGGCTCGGGTTCGGGGTTCGGGGTTCGAGGATCGGGGTTGAGGTTTAGGGTTGAGGTTGAGAGTTGAGGGTTCATGATTTAGGGCTCAAGGTTTAGTTTTTATGGTTTAGGGTTGAGGTTTTATGTTTGAGGGTTCAAGGTTTAGGGTTTGGACTTAGGGCTTATGGCTTAGGTCCTATGGTTCGGGGCTTAGGGTTTAGGGTTTGGGGTTTAGGATTCGGGGTTTATGGTTTAGGGTTTAGGGTTTAGGATTTAGGGCTTAGAGTTTAGGGTTTCGGGATTAGGGTTTATGGTATATGGTTTAGGGTTTAGGGCTCAACGTTTAAGGTTTAGGGTTGAGGATTTAGGATTTAGGGTTTAGGGTTTAGGAGTTAGGGTTTAAGGTTTAAAGGTCGGGTTTAGGGTTTAGGGAAAAGGGTTCAGGTTTAGGGTTTAAGGCTCAAGGTTTAGGGTTTAGGGGTTGGGGTTAGGGGTTAGGGGTTAGGGTTTAGGGTTCAGGATTTAAGGCTCATGGATTAGGCTCACCCATTCAGTCACAGTAATGTTCTATGTCTTACCCATTCTTATAAGTATTGACAAAGAGTATTCAACTAAAAAGGGTTCATCTACTTCGTAGGCAGAACATTCAAGGGAGTCATCAAAATTTGATGCCTTTCATCTACTAATATTTTAAAGGAGGGAAATTCCCATTGCATGCGAACTATTTCACTCACTGTAATGTTTTGTGTCTTACCCATTCTTATTAGTATTGACAGAGAGTATTCAACTGAAAAAGGGTTCATCGACTTCGTAGGAACAAAATTCAAAGAGATTCATCAAAATTTGATGTCTTTCATCTGTTGATATTTTGAAGGAGGGAAATTCCCACCTCTCATAAACAAGGTAGTTGTAAAAGTAGACTTAATGATGGTTCTAGGCACACGACTAGGAAATATGGTCCTAAGATGTTGAAAAAATGAACTCACTCATGAGACCTACTGGAAATATATGAGGTTTAGGGGTTAGAGCTTAGGGTTCTGGATTTAGTTTTTAGGGTTTATGGCTTAGGGCTCAGGGCTCAGGGTTTAAGGTTTAGGGCTTAGGGTTAAGGGTTTAGGGTTTAGGGTTCAGGTTTTAGTGTTCAGAGTTTAAGGCTTTTTTAGGGTTTAGGGTTTATAATTTATGGTTTAGGTCTCAGGGTTAAGGGTTGAGGGTTAAGGGTTTAGGTCATAGAGTTTAGGGTTTAGGGTTTAGTGTTTAGGGATTAGGGATTAGGGTTTAAGGTTTAGGGCTTAGGGCTTAGGGTTTAGGGTTTAGGATTTAGTGCTTAGGGTTTAGAGTTTAGGGTTTAGGGTTTATGATTTAGTTTTTAGGGTTTAGGGTTTAGGGTTTAGGGACCTTTAGGATTTAACATTTAGGGCTTAAGGTTTAGGGTTTACGGTTTAGGGCTCAAGGCTCAGGGTTTAGGGTTTAGGGGTTAGGGTGCATGGTTTAGGGTTTACGACTCAGGGTTCGGGGTTCAGAGTTACGAGTTTAAGGTTTAGGGGTTAGTTATGGGTTTAAGGTTTAGGGGTTAGAGCTTAGGGCTCTAGATTTAGGGTTTAAGGTTTAGGGCTTAAGATTTAGGGTTTAAGGTTTATGGTTCAGGTATTAGGGTTTAGGGATCATGGTTTAGGGTTTAGGGTTTAAGTTTAGGGACTTGGGTTTAGGGTTTAGGTTTAGGGAATTGAGTTTAGGGTTTAAGGTTTAGGGTTTAGGGTTTTGATTGTAGAATTTAAATGCTAAAATATTTAGGTTGAATGTTGAAAGCTTGAAAATTACCTATGTATCACCTCGTACATTATACTATAAAAACTATCTCCTAAACCGCTGTGACTAATGGAGTCATGAGACTAGTTCCATAAGGTGCGAGTGACCTAATTTCTTATACTTACATAAATAAATTTAAAGTATAAGAAATAATAAAATATAAATAATAATAAGTTAAAACTTATTATTATTTATATTTTATTATTTCTTATACTTAAACATTTATTTTTATAATTGAAGCGTGTCAAAAGCATATACTTATATGTTCATACTATATAGAGCACGTATGTGTTATATCGCGTCGCAGCGTTATAACACATACGCGTTTTGTGTTTTCTCTTTTTCCAAGCCATGCCTCAAGGCTTGGGATCCGGTTTGGATCCCCAACCCTGAGGCATGGACTTGCACAAACACAACAAACAACGTGTTTTTGCAGGAAAATGTAAAAATTCCACTTCCTCTATGATAAATCAAAATAAAAAAATTGATCCATTTAAAAAAATTATACCACGATGTAGAGCAGAGTTTATTCTTTCTAAAAATATAATTTTTCAAATTTTCTTACTAATATAAGGTTTCCATATTATTTATTTTCTAACTATGCCTTTTATAGCTATTTTTTAAAGTTTAAATATGTCTATCTTTTATCATGTATCTTTTGTTTCGGTCATCGAAATTGAAAAACAATTATAATAGCACAAACTAGGCATAATTCTATACATATTCAAAAAAACAATCTAATTTGCGATATTTTTGAGGTAGTTAGGGGGCACAATCGTCGGAACTCATTATTTTTCAAAACATAAAATTTTTGTACTAGAAAAATCATAAATAAAAATAATTGTTAAAAAATATTTAAAAAATTCTAACACAAACTAGATGCTCCTAGCTATCTTTCTACCAAAGGGTTTTCAAAAATACTCAATGGTGCTCAAAAAATGGTGGGGGGCACGAAAGTCACTCTATTATGTTTTTTAACAAAAACATGAGCACCTATTGGTATTTTAGTTGTTTTACCCACTTAAAATTATCCATTTTCAATAAAATTTAGTATCTTAGAAACTAGACTCAAAATTCTACGATTCATATTTCTACAACATCTTCCAATTTTGAGTGTAACTATTTCAAAAACTCATACAAGTTGAAGTTTTTTATTTTTCAAAAAAATGCGTCCACTTAAGACCCCTTTTGGCCCCCAACTTGGTGCACTTACCCATCTCATTGATTATAAGATATTGTTTCAATCTAATGGGTTTTCAAACATTCCAACAACACACTGGTCAGATACCAGTGCATGGGAAATGGCAAAGTGTATGGGAGAAATTGAAATCACTGATTTGAGAGAAAAGGTAAAAAATGTAAATTTTATCACATTGTCGATTGATGAGGTCACAACAATAGAAAATACATCTTGGGTATGCATGCATGTCTACACTTTTAGTTTCAATAACCATTTTAGGGAAAATCATCTACTAGCTATGCAAAAATGATGGATAAGCTAGCAATTCTGAGAACCTCTCGCAAACTTGTTATTAAAAATTTTAAGGAAATAACTGGTATGGATGATCATTCAATCTCTACAAAGCTGATTTGTGTTAGAGCTGATGGGGTAGATGTCATGTAAGGTCACAAAATTGGGCTTTATATTCACCTTCAAACAACTGTATTCCCTTACATGATACCTATTCACTGCATGGCTCACAAAATGAATCTCGCTTACAAGATTGTAAGTAATTTTGAAAATGTTGCTAAAGTGGAGGAACTTATATGGGACTTGCATTCATATATGTCAA
This sequence comes from Taxus wallichiana var. yunnanensis, assembly GCA_018340775.1. Lineage (NCBI taxonomy): Eukaryota > Viridiplantae > Streptophyta > Pinopsida > Cupressales > Taxaceae > Taxus > Taxus wallichiana. The sequence continues at coordinate 71,967,851 of CM031237.1, read as the reverse complement.
TTAGTCCTAGCATATTATTGGAATTTCAAATATTTTCTGTCGAATAACAAATGGTAAAAAAATTCTAAAAGATGTTGACACAAGATGGATATCATTGTATGATCTAGCTTGCAATATTTTTGAGGAATACATGTCCTTAGCAGGGTATATGTTCAAGAATTGTAGAGAAGTTGACAAGGCTAAAGATCTATTGTATCGCTTGACAAATTTAGAGACATTATTAAATTTATGTAGTATTTTTCCAATGTTGAAGGAAATAAACAACTTGGTGAAATATGCTCAGAAAGATCTATATACATTTTTGATTTTATAAAATTAAGGAAACAAGTATGTATGATTTTGGATACCTTATATTCCACCCAAGACTGGTTTCAGAAGCCAATTTTCAATAGCTAGAAGGTTTTGACAGATATAAATATCCCAATAGCTATTTGAAGTTCAATATCAATGGTCATCTTTGTATTTCTATTGATGGGAAAAATATTCCAATGCACACTTTCCATAGAGATCCTTATGTAATAGGTTCTAAAATTGAGGAAGTACTAATCACAAGTGTTATTTTTGATGTTATAGTTTCGATACCATTATCTTTTGATATCGTAGAGTGTTTTAAAAATATTTATCTACTTGAGGCCATGGGAGTTATAAATCCCATTTTCTGGAATTTGATGATTGGTGAAGAAAAAATCTAAACTCTTCGAGAAATACATGACTACACTTATGGAGCATTTTTGCAAATCTTCATATGTTGATGGAGGGGAATTGAATGGTATATTGGATAGAAAATTACTCATATCACAGTCACAACATTTTTCATATACAATGAGTGATCAATATTAGACTCTTGTTGAACCAACATAAATGGGAGCTATCACACTATTGTGGAGAAAGTTGTATCGAGTAGCATTTTGAGAGAAAGTATAAGTGAATACTTCAAACTATATGAACTCATACAGATAATGATTCTTGGTTCTGTTGAAGATGAAAGGGTATTTAGTGCATTTACATTTGTGAAATCAAAACTTCGCAATAGATTGGACAAGAATTTGGAAACTTGTTTGAAAACTATATGTTTCAAGATATGGAGTGGACACATTTCTATATGAAAGATCATTAGCTACTTGGACATCCCTTATAGAGAGGAGAGTTGTTAATCAGATAGTAAAGAATAGAGTCTCAAATTATGGTGAAATTGACTTGGACTCTGCCGGACTAGAAACTACAATAGATAAAATAAGTGATGAAGGACCATTAAGGATAGGGTTGTTTCAGCTACCAGACAATTGAAAGTATTTATTTTCTAAAATATATATTGTGAATTGAATTTTTTTCATTTACATATATTGTGTATATAATTTTTAAAATTTTAAAATCTCTTCTATGTTTTTTAATAATTTTTGGAAGTAACAGATGGTAGATAGTTGTGCAATCTACAAACTGGATGATGTAATAAAATCAAATTTAATTACTAGGAAAGTATGTTCAATATTTGATTTCTCAATATCAAATCCACAAGCACACGTGTTTGCAAAGATATTATAATCCATATATCCCATCATGATTATTAGGATTAATAAAAAAACATAGCAGTCTATATCCCATCATGATTATTGGAGATAATCTTTACATGATGAATCAACTATCAAGATTCAACAACAACATGTACATCCAAGTTTTAAATATTGAGTGCATACATGTTTGAAACTAAATTGTACAATGTAAATCTAAATTCCAAAATCCATGTATATTATTCATTAATTGTACAAGCTTGAAAAAAAGATAATGTTTTCATTCAAAAAAAAGCATGAGAGAAATAAAATGATTGAAAATTTCACATAAAGAAATTTTTTCAAATTTCATTTGTCAAATACAATGATTTACATCAATAGTTTTAATTCAAGTTCATTTGGACCCTTGTCCTTGAACATATTCTATTACATCAACAACATTTGAACTATATTTTATCACACTAGACTCGACTAATTATTTTGCAATTGCATTAATATTTTCTAAAAAAATTCTATCTTCGCTAGCTTACATCTCCTCTGCCGAGAGGAGAGAAGGATCCTCATCATTTTTCTTTAAAAGAATATCTGGATCTAGTCCATTCTCCTTTATAATCCTACACAATGTATTTTTTTGTTTGTTTAATAGAACAAGTTTTTCTTTGAAATAAATTACACCACGTACACTCTCCTCTCTCACTTTTTTCAGGTGTTCATCTAACACCTGCACCTTAGTCTTCAAAGTATAGTATTTTTTCTTGAAATTCAAAATTCCATAATTAGAAGCAGATAAAAGATAAGCATATAAATTATAATCTACAAAAAAATAGTACTTACCACGACCAAGTCTTTCTCTACATTAGTAATAGTGACAAGTTTCTTGTCTCTATTCCACTTATTGTAGTAACATTGCACATCGAATTAAAATTAGCCAATATATTAAGCATTACAGTCAAAACATTGTCAGTATTGTAAATATTGTTGGTGACTGCATTACCATAATGTTCTTGAGAAAATAAAGCATCAATAGTTACCGGTTCATTTTTAATCAATGAAAACTATTTTTCTCTGTGTTTAAAATTATGATATCTTTCATTAATTTATTTTATCGATATTTCACTTTGATCACCCACATATTCAGCTCCTTGATGTCAAGAATAATATTTTTCATTACAAGGGTTATAGCATTATCAGCAACAAGGATATCTATAGAAAATTTAGTCTTCACATCATCATCCAAATTTTCCTCCCTAGTTGGGGAAGGAGGATCTGAAGAGGATGGATTTTGTGGCACTTGCACCTCCTTACGTGCAGACTGAGTGAGATATTCGGTATGCTTCCTGTTGCTACAATTTCATAAATACTGTCAAAACCGAGATAGTCCTCATCCATATCAATATTATTTAAAGAAGAAGTTCCTCTGGCACTCTACACGCTGCTAATTGAAAAATTGGGGAGCTTTGATGGTGTAAAATTATGTGTCCCCATGCTTGTTGCAGGAACACAATCCTCTTTCCCCTACCATAAGATGGAAGGGGAGGTCGGACTAATGTACTCCTTAAGTGTCGAGATAGAGCAAGTGGGGTGGTCACAAACATGGGTTAAATTTGAGATTGAAAATGTATAATTTCGTGAGCATCAATAATTTAACAATATCAGTATGATGTATTTAAGAAGACAAACAAGAGAAAAAAAAGAACTTAAAATTAATAATAATGAAATCAATAGATATTTCTTACGCTATGAATTTTATTTTTTTGTAATCAAGAGACAAGAAAGACTTGGGTAGAAGGGGGTGGTGGCATTGCAAAACATAATTTAACAAAAAACAGTTAAATAGATTGATAAATTCCTAAAAGAAAGACAAATATAAATTTAGTTTAATTCACTAATTATTAATACCAAAAATTGAATGGTGGAAAAATTGTATAGACCGAATATCTTTTTCTCAAGTATGAATGTAATTTCTATACCAAAGCGGAGCACCATGTGTCTTTTATTCGATGTGCTAGACAAGTTTGCACATTAGGAAATTGAAATTTCATTTTCAAGACTCAGATTGTCAGTAGTCTTAAAAAATTTAATCAAAATTCAAAAAATTGTGCATTATGGATTAATGAAAACCTGGATTGGTCATAATACACGTTTTTTTCTTGGCTATAGGAATATTCCATAGAACCATGCAGCCGTTTGGCTCGGTTATACCTCTATGATGTTGGATTCTTGTGACATCCATAGAGTCATCGATCATGGTGACATAAATTAGAACATTTTCATCGACCCCTCGTGCCCAAAGTAGAGGGTCATGTGCGAGAAATCCCACCTTATGTCGAGCCATTTTTTCACTCACTTTGACTTGTTGAAAACAAAGTTACATATTATATATTTTAAGAATTGATTTAAAAATGATTTTGTTTTTGAAAATAATCAAGATAGAATGCTTTTAAAACAAAATACTCACCAATTGTTGGTCCAGAGGCATTACATGTTTATCCATCTTCTCATGTAGAGAAGTTGGAATAGATGTTGATTTAAGTCCATAAAAATGTTCAAAATAGAAAGCAAGAACAAAAAAAGAAGAATAAATAACTGCACAAGGATTCACTATGGCTCTGTCAAGGTCAGAACAAATCCTTGACAAAATAAATGTATAACAATCGAATGTAACACTTGAAATGGTTTAGAGAAGCTAGTATAGTGCCTATAGAGGAATGTCACTGTATCTTCCTTGTAACACGATGTGGGACTGGAAAATTCCACCATGGCCAAGAGAAAGGGGTCTTTGATTGATTGTGTTTTAATCCCTCTTTTGGAGGGATTATTAACCTCAACCTCAACAGAAAGATCATAATGAGACTCAAAAAAATAAATTTCATCAAGAAAAATGGTTTTTATGGATACATGTAATGATGGGGTAGGATCAGTAATATGATGAATATCATCAGGTGTTATTCTGATGACAAATTGGTGGAATGGTAATGCAATAGTGAAAGTTTCATCCGAACTATTATACATTTACATTAAATTATTTAACAACTTGTGTTCTTTCTCATACTTGAGGCATGTAAATAAGACCATGGAAGCATGACGTTACCAATCCAATCAGATTGACTAGTTATTTGAGGGTCTTCCATCATTTGTAGTAACTACGGATATAATATGTTTCAAGTAAACATAGGAAGGTGTGGAAATGGAATTTTTCTTGGTTTCATGATTCTTGAATCTTGATGTTTTGATTCTTTAAAAAAAGAGGTATGAAAATAGTAGATACACATAAACGAGGATTGTAGAAAAAATATTTTGGCTAATGGCTTATACTTGAAGTGGGCAAGAAGCGTATAATTTTTTTTTTTTTCGCACTAGTGGTGGAAGGATGGAAGCTTTGAAAAAATCTATCTCTGAGAAACCTGCAAGTGAAAATGTGACAAAATGAATGGGGATGGGTATATATATAGGTAAGTGAAGGGTCGTGGGCCAGGTCTCGTAGATCGAGGTAGAAATACATGTGGTGTGGGAAATGGTGATGGGAAACAATAATGGGGGATTACCATGTGGTAACAAAAAATAACAATACATGTATATCTGACTGATAACACAAGATAATTCCCGTACATCGACAAACCATGTATTACCGAGTAACAACACGTTGGAGAAACCAGACGCGTTATGTGTTAAAGTGTTATCGAATGACAATGACCAACTTGAGATACCATGTGATACTAAAAAGTGTGGCTAGTTGATTTCCGGAACACTCGGACTAAAGTGTTCCTTTAAGACAACACTTAGGTGTTGTCATATAGAAACAAAAAATTCGTGTTCCCAGCACGATGAAATTTAGGTGTTACCATCTAGGAATACATTTGGACACTTTGCCAAATGCCCCTTAAACATATTCCCAGATGATAACACCTAGTTGCTATCATCCGGGAACACATTAGTGTGGTGTCAGATGTCAAGTAAATTTTTTTGTCTTCCAGAACACATTGGGTGATGTTGGACGGGAACACATTAGTTGTTGTCGTCCGGGAACACATTGAGTGATACCCCAGACAGTAAGTAAAATTTATTGTTGACCAATACTATTCTGTACTTAGTGTCCTGTAACATTTTTTGTACTTTTAATTTGGTAACAAAACACAAAAACTGCTTCCTATGCCTTGAAAAGAACCTCCATTCACCTCTTTCACAAAACCCTCATTTCCTACATTTGTGAACAATGCAAATTAACTTTTACGCAGATTCACCACCCATTCTATAATTTTTTTGGAGGGGGTCTTAAAATGAACCCCGAGAATTATTAATTAAACAAAAAATGGTGATGTGGTCAGAAGAAAAGGCTAGGATAGTCATAGAAAATAAGTTAGATAAAAAGAAAAAAATAGAGATTAGCAAGGGAGGAAATGATAAAGAAACTAAATGAAAGAAAGGAAAAATTAAATAAAGTTTAGGAAATAGGTAAGAAAAATAATCCCACTTCAAGTGGAGACCAGCATTGGCTACCCAGAAAGGGAGGAGGACGTCAATGACATGTTATAACTCCCGTGTTAAGAAGAGACCATAAATCAATGGTTACACCACGAATGAAAATCACCGCGAGATAATGTTTGATAGATAGTAGATTATAAAACTCATTATCATAACATACTAGATTACTGAAGGAATTATAATACATAGTGGATAGAATAGAACCTAATGAAATGAGGATACTTAGAGTGGAAGACTAGGAGAATTATAAATATGAAGCCAAAATTATGATAACTAGAAAATGGTGAAGAAAAAAATTTAGATAAAATAAAGAAGTGTATAACTAGGGAGCTATAAGAGGAGTGTGACATCTAAAAAGGTGTAGGAGAATTTATAGTTAGTATTTGGAAGAATAAGAGAAGAGTGTTAAATAAGTAGAAAATAGAAATAACAAAAGAAGAAGTAGAAAAGGATACATAGAAGTAGGTTTAGAAGAAGGATATATATTAAGAGATATTAAAGGTAGAAAGTTATTTTTGGAGAAAGAAAGTTATAAATATATGCCATGAAAAGATGCATACCTCAACCAGCCAAGACCCCCAATGGAAATGAAACCCTTGGAATGGTCGCCATCGCCTGTGCCACAAGACATGTCGTTTAGAAAGAAATAAAAGGTTAAGACTTGGAAAGAAGATATGAAAAATTGAGATATGAAAGTAAAGAGAGAGAAGAAATATCAAGATTCTTTTAGTAGATTATAGGAGCCATATTGTTTTGTACATCAATGTGGATGAGAAGGTGTTATTGTAAAGGGAAATATGATATGTTTATTTATTCATTGAACTTATTTTGGGAACAATAGAAATTGTAATAGGGTTATTCATCATTTGTTTTTATCAAGGATGAGAGAATGTTTGAAGTCCGGGGATGAGGTTGACATGGTGTTTATATTATGAAGTTCCTTTATGATGTATGAAGGATCTATATGAGCATTATAGTATAAATCCAAGAACATATTAAAATGATAATAAAGAAGAATATATAATAGTTTACATAAGGAAAATACATAAACACCATGATATATATGTAAATATGCACTAATTAGTAGTTAATAATGTAAATAAGTGTTAACCAATCATTACCATGAGTCATTATGAGTGAAAAGACGCAACCTTTACCTTTTAAAAGCTATATAATGATGTAAAATCAGGGGGGAAGAGAATATCATGAAAATGAGTGAGAAGAATCAATCATATTATGAAAATGAACAAGGGGAATGAGTATAAAAAGTGAGAGATATGAATATAATCTATTTAAACATATATTTGTGAATTTTATGTAATTATATAAATATATATGTGATATTTGTGGTTTAAACCATTGATGTGTTGAGTAATATGATTATTCATGTTTAGTAAATGATAAATATGTATTTTATGAGAGAGATCTACCCTTATTTTTGATGTTAGTGATAGATGAGATAAATGAACCATGTAACCATCACACTAACACTAAGGCTTAAGGTAAGCACGTGTAATCCATGGAAAATTTCAACACGCAAGAAGATTTTTCTGGAATAGAATTATGCGCAGCTAAACATGCGTTCAAAGCCTAACTCAGTATCTATTACATAGAACACACCCTAAGGTACCTAAAATATAGATTATTGTCATAAAATTATCATATTTGCAGTTATCTTTACTTAGAAAGTGTTTCCAACTTGTTTGGGGATGATTCGACAAGAATTTGTACTTCTTTAGAAATTGACAACCAATACTAAATTTTTAGTTTTTCAACTATTTTTAAAGAAATAACAGACAATAAATTATTTCAAACTACTTGACTCAAAAAATACATGAATGAAATAAATAAGTCCTAAAAGTCTATTTTTATAGTTTTTCTAAAAATAGAAATTATCTAAATTTAGTAGAATTTCAAGTGCCAAATTGGTATCATTCCCAAAACACATGGCTTCATTAAATTTGATGCACATCCAATATAGAAGCCACTAATATAGTTATCAAGCATGCAACTATGTCAATGATTATAGCTTCCCCGGAAATCCAAACACACCAAGTTCTTATTTCTGAGTCTTAGTAAGAGCAAAATTCAATCAAGCATGATCAGAGAGGTTCAAGTTTCAAATGAGCTGCATCCATATAGATATCACATAATAGGTGGAGAAATATGTGTGATTAGAGGCCTCTTCAGAGTAGTGATAATGCAGGTGGTGTAGAAGGTGCACCATAACCCAAACACTAAACTTCTACTAGGATCTTCTAAACATGATTAGGCTTATAGAGTGATGTAACTTATTCATGATCATATTGAGAATTTCGACAACTAGATTTGACAATAGTGCATATTTCCATGCCACTGAATTATGTGAAAAGCTACAAACCACCATTCTAAATGCATCCAATACCATAAAACAATTATGAATTGATTATACATCTTGACAAGACCATATGGTTCTACACTAGAAGATTTCCATATCACAGCGCTTTAGCTATGAATTTTTTCCAGATTTGCACTTCTATTTTCTCCAATTTGTCTTCCCATATTCTTCTTGTATATATATATATATATAATTCTCTCTCTCTCTCTCTCTCTCTCTCTCTCTCTCTCTCTCTATTTATTTTAAACTTGTATTTGTTGAATGAAATAACGAATATTTTATTTTTATTTTGTATAATTAATATTGAAAGAATTTTTATTTGGAATATATCCTAGTCTCCATAACTTACAAATTAATTTTTATTTTCTTGTATTGCATAAGAAAATCCTAATTAATCTAAAAGGGTGTAAACATTTGGGGAACCCAAATATCGAATTGATATTTTTTTCTCAAACCTAGGTTCCCTAGGGTATCCTCTATTCTATTACTATATTATTTTTTGTATCTTCTTCATAGGACTTGTTCTTCTTAAGAACCATACCGAATTCTTCTAAAGTTTGCCCCATAAAATTCATTGATTTCATACACCCTCATCCCGAATGTAAGGATATTATCTACGAGATATTTAAAAATTCTCAAATTCATCCTCACACATCTATTCATCATCTAATATATATTCGCTATGAAGCTTTCCCTCATGTCACTCCTCAAATGTTATGGATACTAAATCTCTTCTAGATGATTCAAGTGATACTCTTTTTTATACCAAATTTCAATATGTTTTATATGATGATAATTCTTTATCTTCTACTCAAATGAATGTACACATTGATATGTACTCCAAACTCACGTTATAATAGAATCTTAACTTGGTCATTGTATACTAATTTTTTTATACATCTCTTGTACATCATACTAAGGAAATTTTTTATATTGAATATCAATCTCTTAGGGATGAAAATAAATTGTTTGTATGTTCCTAGCAAGTTACCGTAAAAGACTCGAATCCACAACTTCTCCTTTTGCACTACACATGCCCTACCAATTGCTCTATCTACACGTGCAATGTGGTAAACCTGTTGCCTAGGTTTATTTAAAATGATTGAAGTCAAATCCTCGAACATACTCGACAAGTTAAGGCTTTCCATCTCCTAGTTCTACTTCTATTATAACTATGATTTTATGGACAACCCATATTCCACTTCAAAACATTCCAATGTCCATGGGTTAGAAATTTGTTACCTAGAATCAATCTTGATACACCTTTAATTATTTGATGATTTCTAATCCAAATGTTTGTATCATTCCCTCACTAGATGTTACTACTCCAACCAAATTTGGCACATTATCTACAATGACTCATATTAGTTTCGCTTTCATGTATTTCTATTAATAGTTTTTATCCCCTTATGATTACACCCACTACTATTACATCCACAATGCTTACCTCACTTAGATCCTCTCTTTAAAAAACGAAAAACAACTTGTTTCATTCTGTAACCCTCTCACTCAATAGAAATTTGGGAACTATTCATAACATTTCATCATAGACATCATTTAGTAAAGAGAAATTATAATTTGATTAGGGGCATCTCGAAGATTATTTTAAATAGTTTTCTTTTCACATAAATTGAAATATGTTAGATTACTAAATATTTTTTCCTTTTTATTTTGTTTATTTTTGAGAGCATAGTTGTGTATTTCAGGAAATATCACTTAATTATTTTAATATTTTTATTTAAATAAATCATGATTTAACAAAGAAAATTTACATTTCTTACATTGTTATTGTTTCTAATGAAGTCATCTCTCCGAATGCTAGCATGTGAGAGCCCTCCACAAGAGATCGAGAGGTACATTCACTACATGAATGTGGGCATTACTCATATAAATACAAAAAGATTTGCAATTTTTTGAAAAAAAGAAAACCATTTTCGACATATTAAAATTCTTAGTTTCACCCTCACTCTTGAGTAGATGAAGTATTGGTTACCGAAACATAAGTAGAGAAATTTAAGAGAAAAGTTGTAGTTAAATATTCACTGATAAACAATCCACCAAAATACAAATATGAAGGAATATTATAAAGGAATGTTCATTCGATTGAAATTGGCGATGCAGATCCTTTTGTATATAGGCAGAGAATAAATATACGCAATAACCTAATGAAATGTATTGTACTGAACAAAGGATTTGGAAATTTAAATGTACATATTTGATAATCTTCTATGAAAAGTAGAAGCTTATTCCTTAAATATGGTCACCATTTTAGTTTGGGCCTGGACCTTTTATTGGTACACTTAGATATGAAAAGGAGAAGTTTTAGCCTTAATTATGCTCTTTAGCTACTGGGATGGGGCCACCATTCACGTTTCCGCCAGATCCTCCTTCCTTAAATATTTAATAATCTTCTATGAAATGTAGATGCTTTTTCCTAAAATATTGTCACCATTTTATCTTCCGCCAGGTCCGCGAAGTCCGCCAGGTCCGCCAGGTGCACCATTCACGTTTCCGCCAGGTCCTCCTTCCTGTAGTAACTTTTTCCTGGCTCCTCCATTAATCGTGTTGCTCGTCTTCATCATCTATATCATCATCACCAATTCAACACATCAAAGACAACCTCTCAGAAATAATATTATGGCTATATCTAAATTTGTATACATTTACATACATATGGCGTCTCGTGTTTTTCGTTGATGGCCATCTCCCCGCCATAATATGCAATTTCGTCTACACAAACCATACACTCAGTCAATATCAATTCATATAAATTTGCGCTATAACAACACAAAACAAAACAATGAATTTACGAGATTACCAGGGAAACCACAGTCACACAGAAATATGAACATCAATATTATCAGAATAATAGCTCTCAAGTTTCTGCCTATTCCCATTCCCATTCCCATTCCAATGTGTGCTGAATCTTAAATCACAGAGAATGACCAGAAAAACCCTTTCTAAATTATTCATAAATTTATTTGAATGGGAAAAGAGCGACTATATATAAAATGAAGATCCGCCGCTCAACTCGGACTTCTATACCATCAAAGTCAAAGTCAAAGTCTTAGTCTTTGGCGTGGTGCAGAAGTTTGTGTACATGCTGAATCAGTGATCTTTCCTGCCCACCCCAACGACTCATACATCTTACTCACAAGTCAAAATCAAATATATTTATCTTGACGTGTGTGGTTTATTTAAATAAATTATAATTGGTACCTAATATGCATGTATTATTTACAAAATTTAATTGGATAAGTAATCTATTATTTATTAGAGTGTTATGGTTGTATATCTACACGATTAGTAAATCTTATTTTTCATAATCTATTGTAAAGAAATAAAAGTATTATATTCTAACTAATACTATACTAGCAATCGTACGTGTGGTGTGCGATGATAATGCCGAAAGTTTTAAAAGGGAGCTTGGAGAAGGAAATTGAAATATCTAACAAAGCAAAAATATAACAGTAGGCAACAGTTATAGGAGGAATTTCTTGAAGCGAGTTTAGAAGGAAATATTTGGAGTTGACAAGAAGCGGAGTAGCTAGAGAGGTAACGACCTATGTGGATAAGAGGGGAGTGATGAAGGAAGGGAACGAAGACGGGATTCCTCTTGTAAGTGTGGATCATGGAGAGGCGTGGAGGACATTATGGCATATCCGTTGAATGAAAAAGGAGGTGAAATTTAAACTACTGATGATGAGGGAACTCTTGATATAGCCGTGAAGGTTAGGCCTTGTCTTTCTGTGCCTCCAATGTTAATAGTGGCTTGTTGGAGAGTAAGCCCTTGAGATTTATGGATTGAAAATTCACAAGACATTTTAATTGGTATTTGTCTTCGGTTTCTTCTAAAAATTGGTGGAATAAGAATATGGAAGGGGTTGTTGGCATTCCAATGAGGGCCCATATATCGATCAAATATGATGGCAAAAATAAAGACAAAACAAAGTGGAGTGGAGGAGTTTTCATAAACAATGTCGATTTATAGATCTAGTAAAGCACCATTGACAAGACCTGCTTTTAACCGACAAGTTTGCGAAAAGTAGGACTTTTTGGTTGATGTAGAGAAGGACTTTGTGTTGTAATTGATCGTCATTAACCTCTCCTGAGTCAACACACCCGTGTTTTGTGCAATTGATCTAGTAATGGATATTTTAGAGCCTTCAACATATGAAGGTCAGTCATTGTCGACTCGGTCGCTTTAGAGAAATAAGATGAGGGCATCTTTGAACTCAATGATTTCTTGTTTAGAAAGGAAAGAATTTGTTCTTGACACCAGAGCTCCCAATTCTGAAATAGAGAGACAAAATTATGAATGTTGAGAAGAAAGTTCCAAAATGATGCTTACACGGGAGTGGAACAAGTGTTTCCCGAAGATAACATTTAAGGAGACAACAATGTTGAAGTCTTTCCATAGGCTAGTGTCAGTAGGAGTTGCAAGTAGATATAGAGGAATGTCCATGATAGGTGGAAGTTAATTGAGGTCCCCAACAAGGATGATAGATCTATTTCCGAATTCAAATGTTTTAGAGTGAGGGAAAGCTTCACGAAGGCGGTAGTCAATTTTATTGAGCAACTTTGGGTCAATGAAACTCATTTCATCAATTAGAATATATTGGATATGTTTAAGGGAGTCTTGAAAAGATGACAAATCTTGACCTTCCAAGGGCTTGAGTTCTTTGATGGGAATGCGTAGGATGGCATGTATAGTAGAAGTAGAAATGTTGAAAGTCAGAAATCTAGTTTAGCTAAGAAAAAGGAGAGGTAAACACAGAGGAAAAGGAAGACTTGATAGTGTTAATGAGGTATGATTTTCTAGTACCAACAAAGGCCTTGAATAATAGGCTTTAATGGAGGAAGGTTGGATTTACATGTGAAGTGGTGAAGAATAGTATCAAAATCCAATTGTTGTTCGGAGATAAAGCGAAGCATGAGAGAGATAATTCTTTGCATGTAATACAAAACATGTGTCCCCTTGCTATCCTCAATAAAGGTCAATCCAAGAGCTTGTAAAGTAGGAGAAACATTATGGGAACACCAATTGTGTAGGGTTTCAAATTCATGGAGTCCCAAAATATGCAAAGCTATCAAGCCCCCTGTTGCATTTCGAGGTTGAAATTGGGATAGTAGATTCCATTCATTTAGCTTCTTCGGAGCTTGCATGGTGTCGGTATCAGAGTCGGATCCACTGTCGAATCTTTACGTCGCACATGCTTCAAACTGAGTAATATGCCAAGGATGATTATTGTTCTTGAAAATATTCTAGGTGGAAATATTTTCTTGTGGGGTATTACCAATATCTACAAATATTACGAAAAGGATTGTATAAACAAGAGTTCAAACGATCAAATTTTTTGCGAAGGGATGTAAGGAAATATGGGGAAGGCACGAATAATCATAGGGCATGAGTGAATCTTCCACTTATTACCCATCTGATATTTGATGTAAGTCAAGTATCGGCAACTTAAATGAGGGGAAGGTACTCCATATCCGAAGGAAGGAACCTATATGCATCCAAAAGAAGGGATGTTTCGACACCCCGCAATCGGTTTCAACTAATCTCCACAATTTTTTTTTGCCAACATTCATTGTTACAAAAGCACGAATGCACATTACAAGTGGTAATTTCAAGAGCATGTGGCATGTTTCTTGTGCACTGATGTTGTGCTCAATGACACTCTCTATTTTTATTTTTCTCGATGGCGATATGTGCGGGAAATCAGGGTGTGAGTCTCCTGATATTATGGAAAGCATTTGGTGGTATGTTTCGGACCATTGTTCCACTTTAGAAGCATACTTTGCAATGTATTTTAGGACCGCATGTCGAGATAGCACAGGATGGAAATCGATGTTGGCTCTCCATATAGATAACATTTCGTATTATGTGTGTTCAATCTATCATCATTCCATGAAGGGAGGTATTTAAATGAACCATTCTCATCAATGAACAATGAAGAAGTGGATCTAGTCTCCTAGAGCACATTATACCGATATTGGAGGCGGCTCTAATTTTTACAAAGATAAGTATGTTTAGAACACTTTATGTGACGCTGAACACAATTAATTAGTTCCTCCACTTCCTGTAGTGGAGAGGCATCAAACACTTGTAATGAAGGTAATAGACATGGGTGATCTTAGATTGACCTGTGAACAAATTATGTCCGATCGGCAAGATTTACATGGATTCCATCCAGATACATACTTATCAAAGTATTGTGTGGCTTTTTTATAGATCCAATATTTGTCCAGTTGATAGCATCGACATCGGGAGCATCCTTAAGCCACAGAAAACCATGGACGTGTGTTGAACCTCTATTTTTCCATTCATACCTATGAGAAAGAAAGGTTAAAAGAAGTATATTGAAGTAAATGAAAGTAGTGGGTAAGGATCAGGGAAAATTTTAGTGGAAAAATTTAAACGAGGGAAAAATGCTCTCTATGAAATCTCCTTTGCCATGAAACATTTTTTCAGATATTCTCCAATGATTCGAAAGGCGATTTTTGAGATTTGCCAACGATTCGAAAGCAATTTTTTAGAGGGGTCTTCTTAAAAATGAACCCCGTGTTTCATGATTAGATTCATAGGACCCATGTATAGATATATATGTCATCTGGTCCTAGTTCATGATTCTTCATAGTCCATGTATACAACCTTATGCGACCGCATGTGGTCCTATATGTATGGCACACTTAGTTCGATACATTATTCTTATATTTTCGAGACACATGACACACTTAGTTTGATACATTATATCCATGTTAGTTTTCATAACGATATTACTTCTATGTTTGATTTGATTTCATTGCACATGATATACTTCTATGTTTGTTTTCATAACCATATTAGTTCTATGTTTGATTTGATTTGATGGCCTCGATTATGTGACCATTATCCATATGATATTTTAGATCCATGATGTTATGTTATTCTTATGATATATGATATATGATGTTATGTTATATAATGGTTTTGAAGGTTCTTGGGTGCAAGATCATTTTTTTTTCAAGAGATTCAAGTGTGGAGTTATATATATTTTATTATTTTAAGCAAGTGGTTAACACACTCCAAAGTGGGAAAAATGTACACAATTAAAAATGGTCTTAAGGGATTTATTACAAGTCATTTTATATTTTTTTAGTTTACTTACAATTTATTTGTTAAGTATTAGTCCAAATTAAGTGTTATTGATGTGTGTAACAATAAGGTCCTAATTTGAATTCACTTGTTTAAAAAATACATAAACATTGTAGTTTAGTTGGCACAAGATATGTAAAAAATATTCTTAACACTCTATTATGTATTTACATGCTTTAAAAAGAGATCAAACAATCATTAGAGTATTTACATGGTAATGTGTTTACCTTGTTGCAATCTCATTGATGCAAGCCGAGTAGTGAGAAATCATTCCTCGGGAAATTATAGAGCAAAATGCCACTACCAACGTGTCCAGCTTATGGGGGTATATCCCTTTAGGTGCTATGGCAGGCTCCAGGAGGCCTCTGGCTTGAGTCATACCACCCGATCCGAGCCAAGAACCCTTCCCCATTCATCCCAATTCATGTTTTCATCGAAAAATATAACGATCACAACTTGGCACTCAGTCATCCAAATCAAGAATCATCTAAGTCAAATTTTGAGTGAAGGACGCCTAGTTGTACCCGAGAATTCAAGGTCGTGGCATTCCTTGAGCCTTCGTGGCATAATTGTTTACAAACTGCCTTTTCTAGGTAGTCCTAGGAAATGAACGAAGGCAAGTAGTGAGAAGTCATGCCTTGGGACGTCATGGCATCAAAATAATGATGCAAACATGTCTGGGTGGCTAGGTAAATTCTAGGGGAGGCATCATTTAGGTGTGGGACAATGTCGCTTTCTTCCGGCTACTTCATTTGGTCGTAATCCCTTAAGATCATTGAGACCAAAAACCACATAACTTTGATGAGTGATTACTCTATCTAAGTGAAACCCAGAGACATCTCATTAGATCCTACACCTCCGTGTAGGGACCCTCTACAATATCCTATCTCAGTTTTTTCCATCTCCAATCGGTGCTCTCGTTGCCCTATTGTTTGCAAATGCGCTAAATAGTGCAATTTGAGTCAGTGTAAGGCTGTCAAACACTATATTTTGCAAACGGCGGTCATGGAACCAAAATTATTATGTAAAAATGTCTCGAGTGGCCAAAGAACACTAGAGGAGGTATCATTTTGGTGTGGGACAATTTTGTTGCTTCCGGCTACTTCGTTCAGGCGTAGTCCCTTAAGAGCCTTGAGAACAAAAAACCGTACAACTTCGACGGTGATTACTTGATCTCCATGGAACCTAAAGACATATCGTAAGCTCCTACATATCAGCATAGGGACCCTACAATAAAATGACTCGGTTTTTTCTGTCTCCACTGGGTGCTCTCGCTACCCTATTGTTTGTAAACACGCCAAATAGTGCAATTTGAGTCAGTGTAAGGATGTCAAACACTATATTTTGCAAATGATGGGTCGTGGCACCAAACTAATCTGTGCAAAACATCCGGGTGGCAAGATAAATTCTATAGGAGGTTTCTTTTGGTGTGGGAAAATGTTATTGCTTTCGAATACTTCGTCAAGCGCGATTCCCCTTAAGAGCCTTTGAGACTCAACAACCGTACAACTTTGATGAATGATTACTCGATCCTCGTGGCACCTAGAGACATCTCTTCAAATAAAAACCTTGGCATAGGGACCCTCTACAATAGCATGTCTAGGTTTTTTTGTCTCCAAATCAAGATCTATTGCTGCCTCTACTGTTTGCAAACGCGCCAAATAGTGCGGTTTGAGTCAAGTAAGGTCATCAAATGATATATTTTACAAACGGTGGGTCATGGCACCGAACCTAATATGCCAACATAGCTAGGTGTCTAGGTAAAATCTATAGGAGGATTTTTTTGTGCGATACAATGTTGTTGCTTCCCGGCTACTTCGCTTTGGCGTAGTCCCTTAAGAGCCCCGATACTAAAAAATCATACAATTTAGATGAGTGATTACTCGGTCTCCATGACACCTAGAGACGTCTTGTTAGATCCTAAACCTCAGTGTAGTAGGACCCTATACAACAACTTGTCTCATTTTTTTCATCTCCAATTGGTGCTCTCGCCGCCTCTATTGCTTGCAAAATAGTGCGCTTTTAGTCGGTGTAAAGCTATCAAATGATATATTTTGCAAACGGTGTGTCGTGGCACCAAACCGACTGAGCCAAAAAGTCCAAGTGGCTAGGTAAACGCTAGAGGAGTAATCATTTCAATGCGGGACAATTTTTTTGCTTCTAGGCTACTTCATTCAGGCGTAGTCCCTTAAGAGCCCTGAGACAACTTTGACGGGTGATTACTCGGTCTCCATGGCACCTAGAGATATTTCGCTAGATCATATGCCTCAGTGTAGGGAGCCTATATAATAGCCTATATCTATTTTTTTCATCTCCAATCGGTGCTCTCGTTGCCCTATTGTTTGCAAATGCATCAAATAGTACGCTTTTAGTCAAAATAGTAAGGTCACAAATGTTATATTTTGTAAATGGTGGGTCGTGACACCAAACGAATGCACCAAAAAAAAATTTGAGTGGCTAGGTAAACTTTAGAGGAGGTGTTGGTTTGGTTTGGGACAATATCATTTCTAATGGGCTACTTCATTCAGGGGTAGTCCCTTAAGAACCATGAGACCAAAAAACCATATAACTTTGACAAGTGATTACTCTGTCTCCATGACACCTACAAACGTCTCATCAGATCCTACACCTCAAAATAGGGACCCTCTACAATATCTTATATCAGTTTTTTATGTCTCCAATCAGTGCTCTCACTACCCTATTGTTTGCAAATGTTCCAAATTGTTCAGTTTGAGTCAGTGTAAGGTTGTCAAACACTACACTTTTCAAATAGTGGGTCGTGGCTCCAAACTGACTGTCCCAAAACATCTGGGTGGCCAGGTGAAAACTATAGGAAGCATTGTTTCAGTGTGGGACAATGTCATTGCTTCTTGGATACTTTTTTCAGGCGTAGTCCTTTAAGAGCCCTGAGACAAAAAAATTGTACAACTTCGAAGGGTGATTACTCGGTCTCCATAACACCTAGAGACATCTCCTTAGATCCAACACCTCAATGTAGGGACCCTCTACAATGTCCTTCTTGGTTTTTTATGTTTCCAATCAGTGCTCTTGCTGTCCTATTTTTTGCAAATGTGCCAAATAGTATAGTTTGAGTCAGTGTAAGGCTATCAAACGCTATATTTTGCAAATAATGGGTCATGGCACCAAAATGACTATACCAACATGTTCGAGTGGCAAGGTAAACGCTAGAGGAGGCTTTGTTTCGGTGCAAGAAAATTTCTTTACTTCGGGCTACTTGCTCGGTGTAGTCCCTTAAGAGCCCTGATACCAAAAAACTGTACAACTTAGACAAGTGATTACTTGGTCTTCGTGGCACCTAGAGATGTCACGTTAGATCCTACACCTCGGCATAGGGACCCTCTATAATATTCTATCTAATTTTTTATGTTCTAATCGGTGCTCTCACTGCCCTATTGTTTACAAACACGCTGAATAGTGCATTTTGAGTCAGTGTAAGGTTGTTAAACACTATATTTAGGAATGGTGGATTATGGCACCAAACTCAAGTTATGTCAACACATCCGGGTGGCCGTAAATGCTAGAGGATGTTTTGTTTTGGTGTAGGAAAATTTTGTTGCTTTCGGGATAATTCGCTCGAGGGTAGTCCCTTAAGAGCACTGAGACCAAAAAATTGTACAACTTAGATGGATGATTACTTGGTCTCCATGAAACCTAGAGATGTCTCGTTAGATCCTACACCTCAGTGTATGGACCCTCTACAATAGTTTGTTTTGGTTTTTTTTCTAATCGGTGCTCTCGCTTCCTATTGTTTGTAAACGTGTCAAATAGTGCGCTTTGAGTCGGTGTAAGGTCACAAACTTATCTAGGTGTCTAGTTAAAAACTAGAGAAGGTGTTATTTTGGTGTGGGACAATGTCATTACATCCGGGATACTTCGTCGGTGTAGTCCCTTAAGATCCCTCAGACCAAAAAATCATACAACTTCGACAGGTGATTACTCGGTCTCCATAAAGACTTTAGAGACATCTCGCTGGATCCTACACCTTGGTAGATGGACCCTATACAATATTATATCTCGGTGTTTTTCGTATCGAATTGGTGCTCTCGCTGCCCTATGGTTTCCAAACGCACCAAATAGTGTAGTTTGAGTTAGTGTAAGGCTGTCAAATGCTATATTTTGCAAACAAGTGTGTCGTGGCACCAAACTAACTACGCTAATAAGTCCCTGTGGCTAGATAAATGCTATAAGAGGCGTTGTTTTTGTGTGAGACAATGTCATTGCTTCCAGGATACTTTGTTTGGGTGTAGTCCCTTAAGAGACCCAAGACCAAAAAACTATACAACTTCGACGGGTGATTACTCGGTCTCCGTGGCACCTAGAGATGTCTCGTGATCCTACACCTCAGCGTAAGGACCCTATACAATAGCATGTCTCAAGTTTTTCCATCTCTAATTGGTGCACCCGCTTCCCTATTGTTTGCAAATGCACATAATAGTGCAGTTTGAGCCAGTGTAAGGCTGTCAAACGCTATATTTTACAAACGGTAGGTCGTGGGACCAAACCGGCTATGCACACGCATAGGGACGACTTAGTAAACACTTAGGGAGGATTCATTTTGGTTTCCTACGCTCCCAATGCTTCCGGCTACTTCCTCAGAGCCAAGAATCCCCTCCATAGGTACATAAACCGTTGTTAGTTGCTTCTCTTTTCTTGTAAAACAATGAAAGCTTCTCTTAGCTTCGAGAATATAAAATTCTCTACTAAAAATGCTAACCATATGAAGGTGGAAGCTTTTCTGGCACCACTAACCTACATAAAAGTGTTAGTCAAAGAAATTTAAGTTGAATCAAAACTATACTAGATATATACAAAATACACAAATTTAATAAAATATATGAACTTGAATCTAGTTGAAAAATTTAAAAAATTCAAAGAAATTATATATACCAGACGAGCATGTAAATTCATTCCAATGTTCACCATCAGGATGTGAAAGTGGAAGATTTTCTAGCACCACTAACTTACATAAAAGTGTTAGTCAAAGAAATTTAAGTTGAATCAAAACCATACTAGATATATACAAAAGACACAAATTTAATAAAATATATGAACTTGAATGATCTAGTTGACAAATTTAAACGCTTAAAAGAAATTATATATACCAGATGAACATCTAAATTCATTCCAATGAACCATCAGGTCGTGAAGGTGGAAGCTTTTTTGGTACCACTAACCTGCATAAAAGTGTTAAAGTCAAAGAAATTTAAGTTAAATCAAAACCATACTAGATATATACAAAATACACAAATTTAATAAAATATATGAACTTGAATCTAGTTGAAAAATTTAAACACTTCAAAGAAATTATATATACCAGACATGAGCATGTAAATTCATTCCAATGAACCATCAAGATCAGATCTACTTTGAATAGCAAACATGATTGCTTCATGATCTGACTCTCGAACCTTCCAAAGAATCTTGTTATTAGGCCTTCCTCAATATCTATACAACTGAATATTTGTCGCTAGAACTAGATGCGAATATAAGATTATTTTCATGTGTGTCTCAAAGTCTTCAAACAGAAAACAAAGGAATTTTTAATGGATACCGTTGAAGCCAAGTTCTAGTAACTACCACTGACTCTATAGGGTACTCGATATCTTCACCATCTATAACAAGAGAATTCAACTTATTTCTTTCCTCGATGCAAAGACATAAGAAACAATATGTTTCTTCTTCATTGTCTTCTGTCGCAATAACTGCAAACACATGTCCTAAAAAAAACTAAGGTTTCAACTCAAATTTAAATTATATATTAATTTCAATGGACATAACTCAATACAAAAATTGTAAATAACCATTTACCATATTGCACCAAAATTGAAATGTCATCAAAGTCCTTAGATGTTGCAACTTCATCTGGAGAAACAAGTTGTAATGCGTGTGGAGGTTGATAACTAGGAAGCAGAGTTAGAGGTGTCTAAATCCATCCATCCACCCATTCTTGTGAATCACACTCAGTAGTGACAAATTCGATATAAGATGCATAAAAACATGCCAAATTTCTTGTTCATGTGGCCCATGAAGTAGCGTATAAGCTATAAAATGAGTGCAGATCACTGGAACCTTTGAGTGTCATACAATCCTCATAGTTGGCAATTTTTTGTTCCTCTATCAACCACAAATATCTATGAACTGTGGAAATTTCTTGAGAGCCTCATGCTATGTTGTCAATACACCATTCCATTATGCTCTTTGCATATTTCAATTTAGCACCATATTTGTACTTCAAATCTTCTCTTGTAAGATCT
This sequence comes from Taxus wallichiana var. yunnanensis, assembly GCA_018340775.1. Classification (NCBI taxonomy): domain Eukaryota; kingdom Viridiplantae; phylum Streptophyta; class Pinopsida; order Cupressales; family Taxaceae; genus Taxus; species Taxus wallichiana. Next base: position 71,946,071 of record CM031237.1, on the reverse strand, counting down.
CTTTTCACACATTCCCCACCGTTATGCTCTCCTTTTCCATGTCCAAATTTCGGTAAAAATCCAAATATGTTGCACACCCATCTTGACGTGCATCCTTCTCATCCAATAAACATTCGTGCATTCTTAAACTGAGACATGTAATTATCTCGACCATATATAATGTTGATTGAAGTGGATTTCCCTATTAGACAAGTTTCCATAAAATAAGTAGAAATGTGTGCATGTATACTTTGCTTAATGCTAAATCAAATGAAGCAAGAACTACCACCTAAAATAGTTCTACAATTTAGCTAAAACAAAGCATAAACACCATCATGATAAGAATTAAACAAGGGTTAGATGCTAGCATTCATCAATACAAACTTTGAAACTAACAATGCTAAATATCTAAACTCCTCTATTCTCTAACAACAAATAAATGAATGGACCTAAGTAAGCTCCATGGTTATCAAAATAGTTGTCCTTAATGTTCCAAGAACCTAGGAATGGGGGCTAATCAAAGTTGGGCTACAAGACCCTTTTGACACCTCCCATATGACCCAAGCACTTTAAGAAAGAGGCTTAACTCTTCAAGATGATGAACTCCCAAAAGGGCAAGGTGCAAGCTCTTAGACTCTTTCTTATATGCTTTGCATTTGCTCTCTAAGGAGTTTAGGTGTAAGTAAAAGGTAGGTGGAGGGCTCTCTTTATATAGCCAAAAGGATAAAGGATTCAACACATTCTCATGAATGTGGGATAAAGGTAAAACATGATTAGGAATGGATAAGGTTGCTTTATTAAAGGTAACCTTACTTTAGAAGGGTTTAATACATGTTTAGCAAGTCATTGGAGTTGGGGTATTTTAATTAATCAAAGGTGATTAATTAATAGGTAGGTGTAAGCTTATAGAAGCCAATTAGAGGAATATTAGTGCGATTTAGGCTATTATAAGGGATTAAATCAATTAAATATTGATTTATTGGTTAAATGGAAGGGAAAGCTAATTAATTAATAATAATTAATTAGTCTAGGTAGAAGGGTGATTTATTAATGGAAGGTCGGTAATTAGGTATTTGTTGGATAGGCAACTTAATTAATTAGCTTAGTGTAATTAATTAATGATGATATGAGGGAAAATGAGTGCTTTTGACGATATGTCGTTGATTTGCGAAAGGGGATAATTAGTACAATTTAAGTATTTAAATTGCTTGGCGTAATTATAGGTGTCTACATTTTCCCCTCTTTGGGGTGGCGTAAGTGATGCCACTTCAAAGATAGTAGAAAAAGATATTTTGAAGGGATAGAAGAAAAATTAGTAGGAGGGAGAGATGCCCCTCGAGTGTCGATGGGGTGATTTAAGGAAGCCGATCGACGATCGAAAAATATGAGAAGTAGGCAGAAGAATGGGGACGAGGCAGATGCCCCAAGGAGAGGGAGAATTAGGGGTGAAAGGGAAGTCGTGTAAAAGAAATATGGATGAGGGGAGAGAAGAGCTTAACCTCTAGCCACTTATTTGTTTGGAACAAATTTGATGTCATCATATTGCCATAGGAACTACATCATCGGTCCTTATGAAAAATATAAGCATACGACAAAGGTAGAATGACATGAAAAGCCATACTACGAACAATTGTCCATTCTTTGAAAGTACCAACTCCACGCAGCATACAATAATGCAATGCAATATGAGAAGGAAACAAGCTCATATAATAGGGAAAACAAGTACGAACGCACATATCTAACCCAACAACGGTCAAGACAGTTGTACAAATGTTTTGTTATCAGTGCTAAAGAGATCCACAAGTTCGTGATTGACAACAAGGGTTAAAAATGATGCCCCGAGCAAGGATACATGCAAGGGGAAATGAAAATGGACACGGGGTCCATGAAAAGCATTTGTGCAACGAAACAGCACCAGGCAACCAAAAGTGCCCCAGAGTACAGACGAAGCAAGCAGCTAGCTTTTGTGAATGGTTGTGAATCCAGTGATCCGCGAGTCGTATTAATCGGGAAGATGTGAGACAAACCAACAGGATATGGAGAAAATACCATGCACAAGACACAAGTTTCAGCCGTAAGAAGCAAGTTACCATTTTGTAGGGTGTTTTACTTTTTAGGAATTTTTTGCCTTGTTTTTAGATTTTATATATATATATGTTTTTGTTTTGGTTTTCTCAAACAATGTTCTATTGTTTTTGTGTTTTTCTCGAAACAATTTTCTATTGTTTTTGTGTTGTCTGAAACAATTTTCTATTGTTTTTTTGTTTTGTGAAACAATTTTCTATTGTTTTTGTGGTTTGTGAAACAATTTTCTATTATTTTTGTGTTTTCTCAAAACAATGTTTCTATTGTTTTTGTGTTTTTCTCGAAACAATTTTCTATTGTTTTTGTGTTTTTAATAGTTTTCCAAAGCTATGTGCAGGTAACCAAGAAAGCATGGATGCCCCCAATGTTAGGTGGGGAATATACAAGGGCAGAAGCCACGCGCTAATGAACAAGAAGGTGAACTCATTGAGTTGCCCCGAGCATAAGATGGGAAATAACAAAAGACCACATCCCTCACAGATGAATAGAAGAAGGCAAAGCCGGATCAAGGCTGGACAGAATGGTGTGCATAAGGAAACTCGAAAGCAGAACCAGGTCCAAGCCAAAGACAACTACCCAGGATGCTTGTGAATAATGAATCCTCCCGAGGTGCTGGAAATTGGTTTTCACCCAAGGACTTGTCCAAAGTGCCACAATTGCGTGGTTTTCACTAGTGGATGACCTGTTTTCTCTTTTTCTTTTTCTGATTATTTTTTTATTTTATTTTTTTGATGTTTTTGTATTTTTTTATTTTTTTGTGATTTTTATGACTTTCTTGTGCCATGTTTAGGCATAAAACCTCTTAAGATGCATGACATTCATGGGCTCCTGGAGCTCATCACCATTGGGGTGAGCCAACTTGTATGCCCCTGTGCCATACTTGGCAACTATGACATAGGGTCCTAACTAGTGTGGTTCGAACTTCCCTTTCTTTTCTCGCTCTGCTCTGGTGTTGAACTAGTTCTCCTTCATAACTAAATCACCCACCTCAAACTGGCGAGGGATGATTCTCTTGTTGTAGTTGCGGGAGATTCTGTGTTGATATACCTTCAGGTGATTAAGAGCGCGAATGCGCCTCTCATCTAGGAGCTCTAACTCAGCCAATCTTGCCACTCGATAATCTTCATCCTTATCCAAATAGTCCCGAAGAGAAATTCGTAGGGATGGGAGTTCAATCTCTAAAGGGATGATAGATTCTATCCCGAAAACTAGGGAATATGGCGTCGCACCCGTATGAGTGCGAATTGATGTTCGGTAGGCCTAGAGGGTTGGATGGATTTGTAGGTGCCAGTTTCGACCGATTTTTCTAATCATCTTCTCCATTATCCTTACCAAAGTCTTGTTTGTTGCCTCATCTTGTCCATTACCCTGAGGGTAATATGGCGTGGACCATTTCAATCTGATTTGGAACCGTTGGCAAAGACCTTTCACAGTTTTGTTCTTAAATGACTTCCCATTATCTGTGACAATGGCCAGAGGATACCATATCGGAAAATAATATGATTCATGATGAATTTAGAAATCTATGCTCCTATGACATAGGTTAAAGGGACAGCCTCCACCCATTTTGTAAAGTATTCTGTAGCTGTGATGATATGTGTATGACCATCAGATGAGGTAGGAGTAAGCTTCCCTATTAGATCAAGTCCCCACTTGGAGAATGGCCATGGGGTAGTGATTGGTTGCAATGGTTGTGATGGAGCATGGATGAAATTTCCATACTTTTGGCAAAGCACACATTTTCTAACATAATTACAACAATCAGTTTCCATGGTGGGCCAATAGTAACCTACTCTTAACAGTTTCTTAGCCAAGACCATTCCATTTGTATGTGCTCCGCATACTCCTTCGTGCACTTCTTTAATTTCCTGGATTGACTCCATCACATCCAGACAACGTAACAAATTCCCATCATAGCCACGACGATAAAGTGTACCTCCTAAAAGGGTGTAACGGGCTATCTGGCGAATCAGCTTTTCTTTTCAGAACGGGAGATATTGGGAGGGAAAGTACTATCCTTAAGATAGGTGAAAATGGGTTCGTACCACGGGGAATAGGGACCAACAACCTCACAAGCCAGGCAAGATTCTGGTACGTCATACGCGGGCTGGTGTAGATTTTCTATGAAAAATGGCATATCATTGTTCCCTGGTGGAATACGAAGCATAGATCCCACCGTTGCCATGGCATCTGCCGATCTGTTCTGTGCTCTTGGAATCTGCTCAAAGGTGATGCGCACAAAATACTCCTTTAGAGTTTCCACTAACTTTTTGTAAGGTATGAGCTTATCATCCTTAACTTTATACTCATCATTAACCTGTTTGATGATTAGTGTGAATCACCTACAACCTTAACATGTTGAATATTCCACTTGATGGCTAGCTTCATCCCTGCAATGAGTGCTTCATATTCCACAATTTTGTTCGTGCAAGGAAGGCCCGGTAGAAAAGCCTGTGGTATAGGATCACCCGAAGGAGTAATAAGGACCACTCCTGCACCTGAACCATGAAACGAAAAGATCCATCAAAATGTATCTACCATACGACAAATTCTTCAATGTAGAGTAAAGATGCATCCGGCAGATCCAGACTCAAAGGTTCTGTGCTTTGCAAAGGTGCTTCCGCTAGTTGGTCGGCAAGTACTTGTCCTTTAATTGATTTTTGATGGACAAATTCTATATCAAACTCACTGAGTAGAATGATCCAATTAGCCATTCTACCTGTGAGGGCGGGTTTGGACAACAAATACTTGAGTGGGTCGACCTTGGATATGAGCTTGGTCTTAGTATTTAGTAGGTAATGGTGAAGTTTTTGAAAGGTAAAAACAACAGCCAAGCAAGCCTTTTCAATCTGAGGATAATTACGTTCATAGGCGATGAGGGTGCGACTCAGATAGTACACTTGCTTTCTCTTTATGGCTAAGGTCATATTGGGCGAGCAGTGCACCAATAGCGACACGTAGCGGAAATATAGAGCAAAAGTGGTTCTCCGGAGTGGGAGGCATGAGGACAGGTGGATTAGCCAGTGCTTGTTTAAGCAAAGAAAAGGCTTGTTGTTGCTCAGGTCCCCAGATGAAAGCGATGTCCTTCTTAAGAAAATGAGTGAATGAGTGACATTTATCTGCAAGCTGGGAGATAAAGTGGCGAATGGCTTGAATTTTCCCTTGCAAGCTACGTAGTTGCTTGATATTCTCAAGTGGAGGCATTTCTGTGTGTTGTCCACTCAAAATTCCCTGTTCGATAAGTAAAATTTCAAAATTTTGAGTTATGAGTGTTTTCCCTAAAGTGCCTAAGCCGTGAAAATTGAGAAAATCATGTGTTTTGGGTCTTTTTGTATGTATTTCCTGCTGTCGGACATTTTTGTCCCGCCCCGTCCCAAGTACAAAAGTGCATTCTGTTCTCCGACCGGCCGAAATCCCCGAAGTTATCCCATTTTCGGGCCCGTCGGAAGTTTTTGTCCCAAGTGTCCCAAAACTTAAAGTGCGAGCTGTCCCATTTTCGGCCGAAACACCCGAGTCGCGCACTTCGCTCTTGCATGTCCCAAATAGCCCAATTCAAAAAGTGCAAGTCGTTCCATTTTCGCTTCGAACCTGGCCAACCGCGTACTCGAACTTTTTGTCCCAAATGTCCCAAGTTCAAACGGACCTGTTGTTCCATTTTTGGCCGATTCGCCCGATTTTGTCCCAACTGTCCCGAAGTCGAAAGGTGTGCTCTTGTCCCATTTTCTGGACGAACCGCCCGAGTCGCGCACTTCACTCATTTTTGTTCCAACTGTCCCGAAGTCAAAATGGGCCTTGTTCATTTTCGGCCGATTCGCCCGAACCGCGTTCTTCGGAACTTTTTGTCCCGAATGTCCCAAAGTTAAAAAAGTGCACGCTGTCCCATTTTCGGCCGAAACTCCCGAGTCGCGTACTTCAGAGCTCTTTGTCCCAAATCAAAAACGCAAAGCTGCTCCATTTTCGGCCGGTTCGCGATCATGCGTCCTTCGCGCATTTTCGTCCCAAATGTCCCAAAATGCGTTTGTGCGTCTTCTCCCTGTTTCGTCCGAATCGGCCGAACCTCGTGTTTCGCGCATTCGCGTCTCACATGTCCCAAGTGAACCTAATGCAATTCATACTTAGTTTTTCCCGCTTTCGACCGAATGTGCTAAATTTGAATTTAAGTTGCGAGATCAAATTTCAAGAACTAAAGAAGCGATTCTGAAGGGCGACGAAACTTTCAAGACGTCGGTTACATCAGTTTCCAAAGATATTCATTGTCATCTTCAAGATGAAACGTCTGGTGTGTCCCTCGTGGCAAAGACATAGCTGAGACGTTAAAGGAATTCAAGAAGCGCTTTACGAAGACAAGTGGGTCCCTCTCGAATCCTGCCACCTGTCTCTTTCCCCTTCCTTCTCTCTTCTCGCCATTCCTTTCGTATTCCATGTAATTAGTTAAGAAATTACGTTTGGCATTCCTTAACTATTCTCTAGTTAAAAGAAACGGTTACGAGGAGTAACCGAATTGTAAGCTATATAATGGCCTTCTTTGCACCATTTTAAAAGAGTGGAAGAACTTGTATATTTTCTACGCAAGTGTAAATAGACCATAGAGAAATCAATACAGAAGGACTTTCCGTTCTTTGTCTATCTATCTCTGTTATCTCTGTGCTTTCATTTAATATCGTGAAGATCATTTTGTCTCTAATTTATTAGTCTCTCTGGTTGCATACTGTCCGGTTTTGCAAATACAGCGATCTTGTATAACCAAGAAGGAATTTTGTGTCCTTGATTAATAAATTTGAAGAAGGTTATTTACAGAACTTTGTGTCTTTAAATTTAATCCTATTCAGCCAATGCAAGTGATCTTGTCTTAAATTCCTTGAAACTTCGCATACATAAAGAATTACTCGATATCTATAATTCGCATGTTTGCCTTTCTCGCTTTTTTCCATGCTCTCATTTCCTCACCCTTTTGAATCGATGATCCTTGTGGAAAACACTTTAGTAATATCCAAGTTCAACCATAAAATCATGTTCTGTATATTTGTAAATAAGTTCTTTTCCGAATAAGGGAACCTCTCCCATTAAAGAGGAGGGACTTCTTGTCCCCTGTCTGTTGCTCTCTTAAAAGTCCTATTTGACGACCAACAGTTTTTGGCGACTCCGCTGGGGAAAATCACATTCCAGTTCTGTAATTTTTGATCATCTTTTGATCTGGCGACTCCGCGTTTTACTAGAGGGAGAAGGACCCTTGGTATTGAAGACTCTCAGTTTCAGCTTTTGGAGCAACAAGGTTTTCCTTTCCCTCCGACAAGAAATAGAAGAACTCGTTCGACGAGCACTCCACCTGTTCAAGAAAGAAGTCCTACGGGTGGTATTCCTTCGTAACCTGCTAGTCCCAATTTATGAGCTTTGATCCTCGCCGGTGTTAAAGTTCCTCTCAAGCCGCTTTTCCAAGAATGGCGGCACCATTGCCATGGGGTCAGCCAGCTCGGGCCCCGGCCCTTCAGACAACCTTTGCATGAGTTACCTAGAGGTAACCTGAAGAACTTCCCAAAATTCAAAGGTGATGGCAAGGTACATCCTGATGAACATATTGCAGCCTTCATAGTTGCATGTGGAGTTTTGGGAGTTGAACATGAAGACGTCTCCGTGAGGCTGTTCGTGGAGACTTTACAAGAAAATGCTGCTGATTGGTTCTTTCACCTTCCGGCTGGTGCTATAACCGACTGGGACACCATGAGAACCCAGTTCGAGAATCGTTTCAAGCCGGCAGAAGATGTGCATGCTTTGCTTGCCCAAATTTCTCAGATAAAGAAAGATTCGCAAGAACCCATGAGAGAGTTTGTGGCTCGGTTCAACAGGTTGATAAATAAAATTCCAACAAACACTCGACCTGTTGATCGGATTCAAAAATGTTTCTTTCTAAATGCCCAATCACCTAAAGTTAGTTATGCACTGAGAAGGGCTAATCTCGGAACGTTAGCTCTAGATCAAGAACTGGCTGTTAGTGTCGAAGATGACTTGATCATGTCAGGGAAGTTGAGAAGAGACCCTCCCAAATCTAAGTCTGCTGCTTCTTCCTCTTCCACCCCTGGACCTAACACTGACCCATTGGTTCAGAAACTTGCAAATGATCTTATTGCTATAAAGAAACAATTGGCTCAGCATGCCCCTTATGCAGATGTTCCAAGAAGAAATTTCCAGCCCAGGAATCGTTTGCCTGCTTCTCAAACAAGATTAGCACTTGAAGGACCTCCTGTTAGAGTCCCTGTCAATGCGACCTGCGAGGTGGAAGAACCAGATGATGATGAAGGTAACGAAGCTTGCAAAGAGTTTGCGAGAGAATTTGATGATGAGGTAGAGGAACTTGAGGGATCTCGAGTGAATTTCTTTACCACTGAGGGCATTGATGATTATGATGAAGTGGTAGCAGACATGAACAGTGAATCTTTTGCTGTCATGACTCGAGAACAGACAAAGCAGAGGGAAAAGGTGACCCAGCCACCTAAGAAATCCAAGGAGTAGTCAGCAACTATCCCTGTAATTGCAAGAAGAGGATCTCCTATCCCTACTTTGTCTACACGAAGGTGAGTCCTATCAATCCAGCTTACCAAAGTTGCTTCTTCTTTTCTCCTAAAGTTGATAAGCCTAGAATTCCAAATGATGATGGCCCATCCACTTCTGGATCCTTTGATATTGTTGATCACCTGAAAAAGACCAAGGTCCAAATCTCAGAAGCTGAGTACTATCAAACCCATCCCAAAGCCTTTGCCAAAATGATCCACTTTGTCAATTCCAACTCTAAGACCACTTCTAAAGGCCTTCTACCTACCCCTTCTTCTGCACCCCAGCCTAGCCTGGTAGCTACTGTCACCTCTCCTGGTGACAAGATCAAGCCTTTTACGTAACACTTCTAATAGCTGGCCATAGGCTCAGTAATTGTGTCATAGACTCTGGAGCTTCAGATAACGTAATGCCTGCTAAAGTAGCTCATGCTTTAGGCCTGACCCTCACTCGCACTTATGGATCCTGTTACTCCATGGAAAGTAAAGAAGTGCCCCTGGTCGGGAGAATTAAAGATGCGCAAGTGGCCTTTGCTGCCTTGCCTGAAAAGAAAGTGTTGGCTACCATCCTAGTAGCAGATATCCCTCCTTCATATGGGATGTTGCTAAGTAGGAACTTCTGCAAAGATGTGGGTGGGGAAATCCAAATGGACTGGTCGCATGCACTCGTGCCTGTCAATGGACAAATGAAGAAGTTGTTGCCTGAAAAGCAGTCTGAGTATATTGTGCAGAAAACGGATGATCCTAGAGCACAAATACTCTATGAGGATATGGGTCATGGCAACTACATGATTATGTCCCCTGACGAAATCCCACCCCCCAAAGTGTCTCCTAGAGATCCTAACGGGGTTTGGATTTTAGAATTTGATGGAAGTTGTTCCTCAGCTGGTTCTGGAGCTGGTGTTCTACTGGTGTCACCAGAAGGTGTCCTTCATCCTTTTTCATTTAAGTTGCAGTTCGAGAACACTAATAACACAACAGAATATGAGGCTCTCATTCTCGGATTGCAGGTGGCCAAAGAACGAGGTATAAAGAATCTTCTGGCTCGTGGTGATGCAGAGTTGATTGTAAAGCAAGTCAGGAGCCTTTATCAAGTAAAAAATGGAAGGCTGAAGCATTACCGGAATCAAGTTTGGGATTCCATTGAATTCCTTGATGCTTTCTCCATTGAAGCAAGATACTAGGGAAGAAGAAAGAGGGGTGACTCACTAGCTGTCTCGGGATCTCTACTGATTCCTCATCCTGATTTCTCTCAGGATAAGTTCACCATTGAGATGGTCCATTGGCCTAGTGTACCTGATAATGCCAATAAGCGGCGGGTTTTCAATGATGATCAACATCTACTTTCCTTCCCGGAACTCAAGGGTAATTTCGAACAACCGTATTTTGAGGGAAGTGACAACTCGCCTCGTGAGAGTGTGCCCTTGACCAAACAGATTGCCCATGCGAAGAAAAGCAGATCAAGATGGATGCATCAATCTCAAAGGAAACAAGATTCCTAAAGGGCTGGTGAGTTTGGAGGAACTATTTGATAAGCATGACAGGTATGTGAAATCTAGAGCTTCTTACGGGCCTCAAAGAATCACCGAGTATGATAAGATTGATATTGGGAGTTCTTTCCGACCCTAAGCTAGTGAACATCGGGAAATGTTGCACAGCAAATGAGAGGAGAAAAGCAATTGATCTTCTAAAAAGGTATAAAGATGTTCTCGCTTACTCTTACGAAGATTTGAAAGCTTTCAAACCAAAAGATATGCAGCACTCTATTCCTCTGAAGCCTGGAATCAAGCCTTTCAGCGTGCAAAGCAGAGACAATACAACCCCAAAGTAGCTGACACCATCTTTCAGGAGATACGAAAGTTGTTGAAAGCTAAAATTATCTTTCCTATTCACCATTCAACGTGGATTGCAAACATTGAGCTGTCGGGAAGAAAATGGTGAGATCTCGCATTCATGTCGATTTCGGAACTGAATCAAAGCTTCTCACGAAAGATAATTATCCTTTGCCCATGATGGATCAAGTATTGCAAGCAGTAACAGGCTCTGAAATGTTATCTATGCTTGATGGATTTTCTGGATACAATCAGGTAGAGGTTGATACTGTAGATCAACATAAAACAGCTTTCACTACTCCTTGGGGCACCTTTGCTTACAAGAGAATGCCTTTTGGGCTTATTAATGCTGGTGCCACTTTCCAGAGAGCTATGGATCTGGCTTTTGGAAGCTTAAAAGGGAAGTGTATTGTCATCTACCTTGATGACCTGACAGTGTTTTCCAAGACAAGAGCGGATCATTTTGATCACCTAGAGACAGTTCTGCTGAGATGCAGAGAGCATGGAATCTCTCTGAACCCTAAAAAATCTATCTTTTGTGTCACTGAGGGAAAGTTATTAGGGCACATCGTTTCCAAGGATGGTATTAAGATTGATCCTGAATGAGTTCAAGCCATCCAGCAAATTCCTCTCCCAACCAGTAAAAAGGGCGTGCATTCCTTCTTCGGTAAGATCAATTTCTTGAGAAGATTCATCCCTGATTTTGCAGAATTAACTTTGAATATTTCTCAGATGATGAAAGGAAAACAAACATTTGGTTGGTCTTCTGAAGGAAAGGAATCCTTTGAAGGTATCAAGAGAGCTATCGCTAAAACTCCTGTTTTAGCCTGTCCTGATTTCAATAGAGATTTCATCATCTATTGCTATGCTACAGATAATACCTTGGCTGCTGTCTTGACTCAAGAAGACTCTGAGGAACATGAGCTACCAATTGCGTTCATGAGCTATATTCTGAAGGATCATGAGTTAAAATACACCATGATGGAGAAGCATGCTTTTGCAGTGGTCAAAGCTGTCAAGTAGTTTCGCTTCTATATCCTCAACTCTCACTCCATGGTGCTGGTTCCAGATACAACTGTTAAGTCGATTCTCACACAACAAGAATTTGGATCCAAGAGAGGGAACTGGGTGGCTAAGGTCCAAGAGTATGACATTGATATCAAACCAACCAAGCTGGTTCGTGGAAAAGGTCTTTGTGAACTCATTGCTGAAGGAGCCAAACATGAGTTGCTAGAAGAGAAAGTTGACCTTCCTACTGTTCTGTTCCTGAGTTCAGTTGATGAATGGTATGCTGACATCGCCCATTTTCTCACCTATGGGGAATGCCCCTCTCATTTAACTGCCAAGGAAAAGAGGACTGTTAAATTGAGGTCAGCACAATATGTATTATGGAAAAATGCTCTGTTCAAGCGTGGCTTAGATGGGAGATTTTTGAAGTGTGTAGACAAGGAACAGCAGAGAAAGTTGCTCTCAGCTTTTCATGATCATGCATGTGGAGGGCACTTCTCATCAACGGTTACTGCTCACAAGATACTCCGTGGAGGTTACTACTAGCCTTCCTTGTTCAGGGATGCATCCAAGTGGGTGGATAAATGTGAGGCCTGCCAGACTTTTGTAGGAAGACCTAAATTGGCTTCTTTACCTCTCAAGCCAGTTGTGATTGAGGAACCATTTCAACAGTGGGGTTTGGACTTCATTGGTACACTCAATCCTACTTCTAGTGCTGGTCACACTCATGTGCTAACTGCCACTGACTACTTCACCAAATGGGTGGAAGCTATTCCGGTCAAGAGCACTACTCAAGTGGTTTGCAACTTCATCAAGGAGAATATCTTGGTAAGGTATGGTGTGCCTAACAAGATTGTAACAGATAATGCCTCGAATTTCTCTTCAGCTGAGATAATGGACTTCTGCTATGGGTATGGTATTTCTTTGGCTCACTCTTCAGATTACTACCCTCAAGGAAATGGGCAGGCAGAATCTACTAACAAAAATCTGGTGACTATCATAAGGAAGTTAGTCAATGAGTCTCAACGAAACTGGCACAAGAAGCTCTATGATGCTCTTTGGGCAGACAAGATCACACCTAAAAGAGCCATTGGAATGTCCCCCTTTCAAGTGGTATATGGAGTTGAAGCTCAATTGCCAGTGACAGTGGAACTGCCGGCCTTGCATCTAATGAAGGCCATCGAGGATACTAGTTTCAGAGATGCCCTGGACAAGAGAATTATGTACCTGCACAAGCTGAATGAAGACAGATTGGTGGTTGCTGATAGGATATCTGTTCACCAGCAGAAGGTAAAGGTCCTGTTTGACAAGAAAGCTAGGTTCAGAGATTTCCAAGTTGGAGACATCGTGCTGTTATGGGACAAAAGACATGAACCTCGTGGCAGCCATGGAAAGTTTGATTCCCTGTGGCTTGGGCCTTTCAAGATCAGACACTTTGCTGGTAAGAATTCTTTCTATCTTGATTACATGGATGGTTCCCCTCTCCCACTTCCTTATAGTGGGCAGTATCTCAAGTTGTTCAAGTCCTAGGTGACTAGGGAGTCCCTTTGTATATTCTGTACAGTGTTTTCCTTCTGTTGTTTTGGTGTGTTTCCCTTCTGTTGTTTTTGTGTGTTGCCCTCTGTGTTGGTCCGTTTTTGACTCCGTAGCCCAATGGATAAGGCACTGGTCTGCTTTCCCCGAGTTTGTCTAAGTTCTTGCCTTGCCTCATTCCTTGAATTTATGCCAAGTCATCCCCAGAAGGAGCCAACTGTTGTCCACTCAAAATTCCCTGTTCTGATAGAAGTAAAATTTCAAAATTTTGAGTTATGAGTGTTTTCTCTGAAGTGCCTAAGCCGTGAAAATTGAGAAAATCTGTGTTTTGGGTCTTTTTGTATGTATTTCGGGCCTGTCAGACATTTTTGTCCCGCCTGTCCCAAGTACAAAAGTGCATTCTGTTCTCCGACCGGCCGAAATCCCCGAAGTTATCCCATTTTTGGGCCCGTCGGAAGTTTTTGTCCCAAGTGTCCCAAAACTTAAAGTGCGAGCTGTCCCATTTTCGGCTGAAACACTGAGTCGCGCACTTCGCTCTTGCATGTCCCAAACAGCCCAATTCAAAAAGTGCAAGTCGTTCCATTTTCGCCCGAACCGGCCGAACCGCGTACTCCGGAACTTTTTGTCCCAAATGTCCCAAGTTCAAATGGACCTGTTGTTCCATTTTCGGCCGATTCGCCCGATTTTGTCCCAACCGTCCTCAAGTCGAAAGGTGTGCTCTGTCCCATTTTCGGCCGAACCGCCCGAGTCGCGCACTTCGCTCATTTTTGTTCCAACTGTCCCGAAGTCAAAACGGGCGCTCTGTTCCATTTTCGGCCGATTCGCCGAACCGCGTCCTTGAACTTTTTGTCCCGAATGTCCCAAAGTTAAAAAAGTGCCTTTGTCCCATTTTCGGCCGAAACTCCCGAGTCGTGTACTTCAGAGCTCTTTGTCCCAAATCAAAAAACGCAAACTGTTCCATTTTCGGCCGGTTCGCCCGGACCGCGTCCTTCGCGCATTTTCATCCCAAATGTCCCAAAATGCGTTTGTGCGTCTTCTCCCTGTTTCGTCCGAATCGGCCAAACCTCGTGTTTCGCGCATTCGCGTCTCACATGTCCCAAGTGAACCTAATGCAATTCATACTTAGTTTTTTCCCGCTCGACCCGAATGTGCTAAATTTGAATTTAAGTTGCGAAGATCAAATTTCAAGAACTAAAGAAGCAGTTACGAAGGACGAAACTTTCAAGACGTCGGTTACATCAGTTTCCAAAGATATTCATTGTCATTCTCAAGATAAAACGTCTGGCGTGTCCCTCGTGGCAAGGACATGGCTGAGACGTGGAAGAAACTCAAGCAGCAGTTTCCAAAGACAGTGGGTCCCTCTCAGAACTGGCCACCTGTCTCTTTCCCCTTCCTTCTCTCTTCTCGCCATTCCTTTCGTATTCCATGTAATTAGTTAAGAAATTGCGTTTGGCATTCCTTAACTATTCTCTAGTTAAAAGAAACGGTTACGAGGAGTAACCGAATTGTAAGCTATATAATGGCCTTCTTTGCGCCATTTTAAAAGAGAGGAAGAACTTGGCATATTTTCTGGAAAGTGTAAATAGATCAGAGAGAAATCAATACGAAGGACTTTCCGTTCTTTGTCTATCTATCTCTGTTATCTCTGTGTTTTCATTTAATATCGTGAAGATCATTTTGTCTCTAATTTATTAGTCTCTCTGGTCAGTTATCCTGTCCGGTTTTGCAAATACAACGATCTTGTATAACCAAGAAGGAACTTTGTGTCCTTGATTAATAAATTTGAAGAAGGTTATTTACAGAACTTTGTGTCTTTAAATTTAATCCTATTCAGCCAATGCAAGTGATCTTGTCTTAAATTCCTTGCAACTTCGCACACATAAAGAATTATTCTGCTATCTATAATTCTGTATGTTTGCCTTTCTAGCTCTTTCCCATGCTCTCATTTCCTCAGTCCTTTTGTAACTGATGATCCTTGTGGAAAACACTTTAGTAATATCCAAGTTCAACCATAAAATCATGTTCTGTATATTTGTAAATAAGTTCTTTTCTGAATAAGGGAACCTCTCCCATTAAAGAGGAGGGACTTCTTGTCCCCATCATTGCTCTCTTAAAAGTCCTATTTGACGACCAACACTTGTGATGGCAGACACTTTAGTAGGGTCTACCTCAATACCTCGTCTTGACACGATGAAGCCTAATAGTTTCCTAGATAGCACACCGAAGACACACTTCTTTGGATTTAGCCTGACTTTGTATTCATGCAGCGTTCAAAGATACACCACAAAATGATAGGATGATCCTCTCTTGTTTTGGACTTTCCCAGGATGTCATCTACGTAGTCTTCCATGATGTCATGAATCATATCGTGAAATATTACTGTCATGGCCCGCTGATAAGTTGCTCCCGCATTCTTAAGGCCAAATGGCATCACCTGATAATAGAAGGTGCCCCAAGGAGTTGTGAAAGCTGTTTTGTGTTGGTCTTCTTCAACGATCTTAATTTGATTATAACCCGAAAATCCATCCATAAGTGATAGCATTTCGTACCCTGCGGTTGAGTCAACAATCATGTCAATGTTGGGCAACGAAAAGTCATCTTTAGGGCAAGCTTTATTGATGTCCCTAAAATATGTGCAAATTCGGATACCAATAGGTTTCTTCTGACAGGAACAATGTTTGATATCCATTCAGAATAATCAATTGGCCTGATGAATCCTGCTGCAAGCAACCTTTCCAATTCTTCTTTAACTAACAAGGCCACTCTTGGGTGCATCTTTTGAAGTTTCTGTTTGATAGGCTTAGCGTCTGCATGCACAACCAAGTTATGCATGACCAAAGTTGGATCTAAGCCGGGCATGTCTTTGTAAGACCATGCGAACACATCAATAAACTCTCACAGTAGCATAGTGAACGTATTTTGTTCTATGGCTGAGAGTGATGCTCCCAATTTTACTATCTTGGGATCTTCTTCGGTACCAATATTGACATCAATGGTTTCTTCAACTAACAATTTTGATAAATCCTCCATACGCATAGGATCGGGAGGTAGGTTGAGATCTTCATCCAAGGATGTCTCTACGAGATTTTCATCCTCGCGTGGTCACTTTGTTTGTCCTTTGATTTTCTTATTTGTTTGTCAGCCAATGCCTCAAAGAGGTTTTCACTGTGTGACTTGGACTTCGATTTTTGCCGAGGCTTTTCTTTAGAACTCTTGCCCTCGCTTTTCTTTAAATTTTGCTTGACCACGAAGTTCAACCTCCTCGCCAAATAGGCGCAGTGTCTAAGTCGATAAAGAAACCCTTCTTGTGATCTCCAATGGGAATTGTATCCCTTATGCCCATGAACTCGCAATAGCCTCATCGTTCTCGAATAAATCTAGTGGCACGTGACGTTGTTGGTCCCATTCAACAAGGGAGGGGTATACAAGGTCAAGGGTTGGTTCGGGGGGGTGATGGTTAGGATAGCTTTATTCATGAAAAGGTTCGTGGAGGCTAGATCCTCATATTGGCTACAACAGAATCCATATCGCTGCTCTAGATAATCGAGCTATCCTCATGCTCGTAACAAGTCGCATCTTGATCGTTGGGGTGTGCTCCATAAGAGTGAATCCCAATGCCATATCTTTCTTTTGAAATGTGGAAGAGGGACTGGTTCTCTTTGTCCTTGTTCATTCCTCCCACATCCTAGGCCTTTGTAGCCCATGGAGTACATCATTCTGGCTAGATTTTTCATATTCTGGGGTTTGATAACAAGATGGTGAGTGTCCTCAGGGACCCAAGTAGTAGGTGGATCAAGTAATTTTTCCTCAGCTAACAAGCCTCCAGGTAGGAATGACCCAATAGTGTGTTCCTCTCTAGGTCTCCTGAAGCGGTAGTTGGGTCGACCTCTAGTCTTGGGCGACAAGGAGAGGTCAGAAACCAAGAGCACTTGTTGTACATTATACTCCCCACAGCCATATTCCAGAATTTTCATCTCCCATGAATTAAATGGAGATGTTGAAGTAGATGCCCCATGAGTGCAAGAACTAAGAGAATTTGAATCTACTCGAGATTCCATGGCCTTAGAATGAAGAGGGACAGCTATATCTGTGGAGGGACATGCGTATGTACCCTTTCGTGCAAAGCTATTAAGAGCTCTACAATGAGCAAAGGGCTCTGAGTCTCCTGGTATTGTTACTGTATGTCCCTCATGCTTCAGCTTGATGCATTGATGAAATGTTGATGGCACTGCTTGCATGGCATGGATCCATGGTCGGCCTAGAAGCATATTATATGGAAGTTCCAAGTCTAAGACGTGAAACTTTGTCTGATGGCAAGTGGGGCCCACCTCCATTGGCAGCGTAATGGTGCCTGCTGACTCTCTTTCCGCGTTGTCGTATGCGGTGATAGTGATGATATGGGACTCAAGATCTTCTTCCGTATGTCCCAATTGTTTGACTAATTTAAGCGTGCAGATGTTCAATCCAGATCCGTTATCCACAAGCACCCATTTGATTTTCCTATGGGTAACAACTACCTCAATGTATAAGGGAAGATTATGTGTAGGATTCTCGGTAGGGACCTCCCTATGGTTGAAAGTGAGATGCTCACTTGGTGCAATATTTGCCACCGCGGCTTGAAGGTACGCAGATCGACTTCTAAAGGCACTCCCGACCCCTGAAGAGTTTGATACAGGATGTCCTTATGTACATTGGAAATCTTGAGAAGGTCTAAGATCGAAATCTTAGCAGACGTCTTCTCAAGTTGTTCTAAAAGGTTATACTTACCAGTATGCGGGGTCGACGGAGAGGGGTCCGAATTACGAGGCGGGCACGCCTTGTTACCAGTAAAGACAGTCCTTTCCCTTAATCCGATGGTGTTGACACGGTCAGCAGGGGAGCGAATACATCCGATAAGCGAATCGTAATGATTGTTATCTCTCTTGGTATACAAGTAATTCACGGCTTTATAGGTTTGGGATGACTCTCCCCGATCCGGTTTTGCCTTTTCCGACTTATCATGCTTGGGGAATGGTTCCTTATAAATCCCCATCTTCTCGTTAGGTGTTTGCATGTGGCTAGGGTTATCCACCTCTATCTCCCCGTTGTCAATGAGGTCTTGAATATAGTGGCGAAGTCGCAAACATTTATCTGTTTTATGACCTTTAACGCGATGCATTTCGTAGTATTCATGCTCCTTATACCATGAAGGTTTAGGAGCGTTGTCATCAAACGGTTGCGTTGTAGGATAGGTCATCATGTGGGCCGCATCCAACTGTTTTAGTATGATGGACAACAACTCATTGAGGGAGGTGAATGTTCGTCGCTTTGGTGGTGGTTGAATTGGGCCCTTGGTCAGTTTAAAAGGTTGACTGGTTTGGACTGTTTGAACACGTTTGGAATCAGTGATTCCATCTCCCACCATGTTTTTGTTTTTGTTAAAGATCTTCGGCTTTTCAGCGGGTTTGACACTTTGGTTGTCTTTAGATTGGGTTTTGAGGGTGCCTTTGGCAATGAGAGCCTTTTCTATTTGAATCCCTTTCTCGATAACCTCCTCAAAGGTTTGGACACAATGCATTTGGAGGTGGAAAGCTATATCTGGGTTGAGATTAGGGATGAAAATACTGACCAGCTGCTTCTCAGGGAAAGCGCAAGGGAAGCGACTAGCTATCCCTCTCCATCATTGGAGGAAGCTAGCGAAGGTCTCATTTGGGTGTTGTTTTGTGCCGCACAAGTCTACCATGGTGATGTCACTCTCTATGTTATATGAGAAATGACGCATGAATCTTTCCGCCAATTCTGCCAGTGAAAATTGATCCTCGTGGTAAGCGCGTAAACCATTCCAATGCTTGACCTCCGAGACTCTTAGGAAAAAGTCTCGATGAGGTAATTATCACTATAAGACACCTCGACATGCCATGTAGAAATATTTAACATGATCCTCGGGGTCTCCCTTTCCTTTGTATTTTCAAACTTTGGCATATCAAATTTCTTTGGAAAGGGTCAAGGGTCATTGTCTTGTCAAAAGGATAGGGGCATAGTTCTTCGTATTGGTATTTCCTAATACTCCCTATATTGCTTTCTTGTATGCTCGCAAGTGTTGCTTTCATAGATTGCACTTCTTGTGCGAGCAATTGTTCTTTAGTGGGAGAAGCGGGGATGTGTACATGATGATACCCCGTGTCTTCTTCTCCTTGGTTTTCTCGATGGAGTTCGTGGATCCTAAACTTAGGCTTTGACTTTTGAATGTTCTTGTTTGTGTCTTTTCTCGTACTGAAAGTAAGCAAAGCTAGTCATCGTCGGCTTAGGTTACTGAGTTGTTGTTGGATTGTGACTTGGTTTGTGTCTTCTTCTTCTAAAGGTTCTTCCTCTTCGTATTGTGGAGGTTCTTCCCCTGTCTCATGTTCTATCTTGTTTCTTCGTGGCACTTTGATGAGGGGTATTCTATGCCCTACCACTTTATCATTTTCTGCGTAAGAAGTGGAAGCATGCCCACCTGTTAAAATATCTTCCATATTGATAAGGGGGCGTTCTTCCTTAGTAGTGTCATTTGTAGGTAATATTGGTTCATTCTCGGTGGGCAATTTGGCCCCTAATTCCATGACCCGTGCCAAAACTCTATCTTTATTTCTAAGGAGAAACTCATCTAGTAGAGTGGGGTCAAAATCAAAGTCTGCGTGTGGTGATTCTAATTCATTTCCACTATGGTCAACCATTTCTTCTATTTCCTTTTCTGTAGAAAATAGTGGTCCTAGATCGTGTCCGATAAATGGGTTTGACCCTTGTTTGTTAGAGGTTTCCCAAGCTTGCGCCTGTTGTTCCTCATATGTTTGTTTCTTTAAACCTAGACGCGTCTTGGGAGCCATGTTTTCGTGATAAGTTTCACTAAGGTAAGTTGTATATTTGTTCAAAATTCAATGACTACCCCTAAGTGAAACACAAGATGTACATGTTAAGAGTAAATTAACAGTGAGAATATCAATGTGATAGAATGATAAAGTCACCAATGAAACAATCGTTTGGTACCAAAACTTAATCAAATGAAGTACTTCCTAGACTACGTTTCAAAGTAATTTGTGACGCCAGATGATTAACAAGATGTCTCCACTTATGCCAAGTTCAAAGGAATGAACAAGACGTAAGTAAATACATGAAGTTAAATGCGATCTCCCAATCAAGATATACGATGAGCAAGCTCAAGTCTGATTAAGACCTATATCTCAAAAAGTGCCAATTACGATTTGTGAATGACACAACAATATCACCAAGATATGTTAACCCACTTTGCAAGAAAGTGAAGTATTGATATCGAGTTGTTATTGATATAACATGCACAAATGGTAGTGCCTAACACCTTTTGAAATCGAGGTAATAATAAAACCGAACAAAAAAATGCTCAAAGTATAGCTAGGAATAGTTAAGAATGTGTGCAACAGAATCCGCACAATATAGGTATTTATGTCGAGTTTACAAGAAACAAGACGTAAATATCGAAATTGTAATGATACGAGACAAACAAGCTAACTCCTCTATGGAAGTCCACAGTGATGAACCACGCCTAACTACAATGATGATCTTGACGTGGGTATCAAGATCACAATGGCTACCAAATGACGTGAAAACGCCTCCACTCACTTTAGACGTTTAACTAACCCAGCCGCAAACATGGATGGGCGTAAACGACATAAAAGTGAGGGAAACAGTCGAATGGCAACACAAAGGTAATCACACCTCTTTTGATCAACAAAGTGTCAAAAGAATATGAAGGAAATAAATCAAGAAAAAATGACAAAAAATGCTAGTCTCACTTCGGCAGAGTTTCACCTCGCCCTAAGGCAAGTAAAAACTAGGCGAAAGTAATACGTCACACGTTTCTCAAAAAGAAGGTTCACAACTCAACACTGTTTTAAAGTGGTCAAAGTGGGCTCCTGGCCAAAGTATATTCTCCTAGGTGGTTCTCTCGCCCTAGGTGTTACAAAGTTACCACGAGCGAGCGCGATTTACCCAAAAAGTCACACTGACTAGTTTGGGAGTATCTCGGCTTTACTTTACCCCCTTCAAGAATAGTAGGCAACTAGTGCGTCTACGTGTACTATCACTGGGGTCGCCACAACGACAACTTGTAACGCTATCTCACAAAGGAAACACTAGTCAAGTAGGTAGTGCGAGCACTTCCCGTTTCGTCCACAAGGTTCCTCTTGCGTGGACTACTTTGGGGTTCCCGAACCACCCCCATTGTTGTAGCTTAAGGCGTTATGCCAAAGGGGTTATGTTCCAGCTGAGCGGAGAGGGACGTACTTTTCCGAAACCCGCAATACAGTTGTTTTGAATATGTTGTTCTTTTTATCTTGTTTAATTAGGTGTGGTTTGATTGAACACCTTTTGGCAACTCGTATAACAACTGTATTAGTAGTTTTTGATTTCGCTTTTGATTCCTCCTTTCTTTGACAAGCGTTTTTAGGTCCTGCACTTAAGCGTTAGTAGTTCTCCAAGAAAATCATATTATTTAAAAGAGGATTAAGAGTTGCTTTTGATTCTCAAGATCATCCAAGGATGCAAGAGAAGAGCATACACAACAAATAATCCAACTAAAAAGTAAAGAAAATCTTTTCAATCAATGAACCATACAAATTTTTTGATAAATGTTCATTCCTTTAAACCAAAAGTGAAAGATGAAGTTTCCAATTTACCAAATGTTATAAAATGAAGACTAAAGTTGCTTTTGATTCTCAAGATCACCCTAAGGTGCAAGAGAAGAGCATACACAAACTTTATCCCAACTATATAGAAATGGAAAACTTCAAATCAAAGGACCATTGAAAAATGCTTTGTAAAAGGTTCATTCCCTTAAGCAAAATGAATAATCAAGTTTCCAAGTTTAATCCCAATGTTAACAAGATAGAGATCAAAGTTGTTTTTGATTCTCAAGATCACCAAAAGGTGCAAGAGAAGAGCATACACACGCTTTGGTCTAAATCGAGTAAGCATGGAAATACAACATTCATCAAAACATTAGACATGTTAGAAAATGACCAGTTTTAAAATAACAGAAAAACCTGCAACTTCTATAAGTATAAATCCCAAATTTATGTTTTCATTGCATATTTAACTTCAATACCTTTCCAACGCAAAAAAATGGAGTCATTTCGAGTTCGGGAGAAAAAGTTATGGCCTTCGGAAGATGGGTTACGCATATGCTCTTATGCTCATGGGTGTGCACTTGACATGCACTCAAAAAATGTCAAAAAAACGTCCCTTAATCTACAAAATGGGAAAATTTTTCCAACCAAGATTCAATTTTGACAACAACCCATCACATTAATATATGAATAGAAGACTCAACGCTATCAAACATTAACATACATGCTCAAGAATTTAAGATTTTCAAGAAATTGACAAAACTAGCATGTAGAATGATGAAAAAGTAAGCTCTAAAAATGAAAACATGATGAAATCTTGAAATTTTCTCACCAAGATTTAAATTTTGACAGCAACCCACCACATTAATATGTAAATAGAAGACTCATCACTATCAAACACTAACCTATATGCTCAAGAATTGAAAATTTTCAAGAAATTGACAAAACTAGCATGTAAAATGATGAAAAAGTAAGCTCTAAAAATGAAAACATGATGAAATCTTGAAATTTTCTCACCAAGATTAAATTTTGACAGCAACCCACCACATTAATATGTAAATAGAAGACTCAGCACTATCAAACACTAACCTACATGCTCAAGAATTGAAAATTTTCAAGAAATTGACAAAACTAGCATGTAAAATGTTAAAAAGTAAGCTCTAAAAATGAAAACATGGAGAAATCTTGAAATTTTCCCTCAATTCCAATTTTGACAGCACTTCACCTCCTTCATACCTACAAGGAAGACCCAACACATGCAAACTCAACAAAACATGTTAAGAAAAACAAGTTAGATCAACATGTGTAAAAGAGGGTTAGTAACCAAAAATAAAACTTAACTACAAAAACTTGAAATTAAGTGCAAAGGACAATGGAGTATGTCCCACCGGGCGTGCCAAATGTGTGCATGTATACTTTGCTTAATGCTAAATCAAATGAAACAAGAACTACCACCTAAAATAGTTCTACAATTTAGCTAAAACAAAGCATAAACACCATCATGATAAGAATTAAACAAGGGTTAGATGCTAGCATTCATCAATACAAACTTTGAAACTAACAATGCTAAATATCTAAACTCCTCTATTCTCTAACAACAAATAAATGAATGGACCTAAGTAAGCTCCATGGCTATCAAAATAGTTGTCCTTAATGTTCCAAGAACCTAGGAATGGGGGCTAATCAAAGTTGGGCTACAAGACCCTTTTGACACCTCCCATATGACCCAAGCACTTTAAGAAAGAGGCTTAACTCTTCAAGATGATGAACTCTCAAAAGGGCAAGGTGCAAGCTCTTAGTCTCTTTGCTATATGCTTTGCATTTGCTCTCTAGAAAGTTTAGGTGTAAGTAAAAGGTAGGTGGAGGGCTCTTTATATAGCCCAAAGGATAAAGGATTCAACACATTCTCATGAATGTGGGATAAAGGTAAAACATGATTAGGAATGGATAAGGTTGCTTTATTAAAGGTAACCTTACTTTAGAAGGGTTTAATACATGTTTAGCAAGTCATGGGAGTTGGGGTATTTTAATTAATCAAAGGTGATTAATTAATAGGTAGGTGTAAGCTTATAGAAGCCAATTAGAGGAATATTAGTGCGATTTAGGCTATTATAAGGGGATTAAATCAATTAAATATTGATTTATTGGTTAAATGGAAGGGAAAGCTAATTAATTAATAATAATTAATTAGTCTAGGTAGAAGGGGTGATTTATTAATGGAAGGTCGTTAATTAGGGTATTTGTTAGATAGGCAACTTAATTAATTAGCTTAGTGTAATTAATTAATGATGATATGAGGGAAAATGAGTGCTTTTGACGATATGTCATTGATTTGAATAGGAAATGTGTCATTGTATATCTTGAATCTGTTCATCTAACCATCGAGCTCTGTGTGTATGCTTAGCATACTCATAAACAATTTCATTCTTAAATTTTCTCATAAATTGAAAAACAGGCATATGTTCTATAACTAGTTCACACCGTTTAGACTCCATCTTTCAATTTGTATGGTACTGATTTATATTTATCAAACTCAACTAAATTATGTCATATTGCACCTCCAATTTTCTCATGGATGCAACTTTACAATTTAGGTTATCTACCGCACGTACCATAACTTCCATCTAAACAATCCTGATTATAAAAAAATTGTCCAACTTATCTTTCAAAAAATATCATACGAATGAAATCCCTAGAATATATTGGTGGAACTTGAACACCACATTCTGATAACATAGTTTCAGAATTAAAATCAAAATGAATACGTAAAAATTTAGCATAACGCATCGCAAATTCAACATGTTACCTACAATAACTAGTGGTGCGAGTGTGGTTGATTTTCACATAGAATGGTTTCAACATTTCAAAAAAATGTTGACTAATTTTAATTTACGGATGCTTCGTTCAAACTTATGAAAAAAATTGAGTTTGAGTCATATCTAAGAAATGCTTTGGATGTGGTTCGCGATTAGTAGAACAACCTCTCCATTTTACAACATATCTTGTATTAGGTGAAACTCTAGTGTGATCATGCAAAAATTGAATAACAAATTCTCTCTAGCATAGCATCGATATATCTTTGTCCTTATGTGGTGCTCTAGCGAAAAAATGCCCAAAAATTGACGTTATTGAGTGATTGAAGGATATTACGCCTTTCAATTACTTTCATTAGAGTTTTTCGATTAACTTTCAACATTTGACTTGTTTGCCTAATCAAATTTTTTTATTTTGTTGATTCACTTACAACACTAGTAGTAAGTACATGATGCACAACATTACTATCCCTTGTGTGTCTCTTGACACCAATAGTGTGATATGCATCATGAAGGTTTTCAACAATTGTAAATGTTTTACCACGTATATTAAATGTTGTCAATCCTAAGGTGTTTAATGTAGGTCTCATTTTATTTAATTTGATCAAACTAACCAACAACTAACATCTTTGGGAATCATTTAAAATTTCAAAATGATTATCCCAAATTTCAGTGGATTTTCTTCTGATTTGTCATTCAGAAAATTTGTCGATAAAGTGGTTTCAAAATGTTCTCATCAATTTTAATAAAATAATTAGGTCTCTTACGTAAAATCCTAGGAGGTTTTTTTGTCAAATTTTACTTGTCTACAGTTTTAACCTTAATTTCTTGATTCACATTTTCATTGTCTCCTTGATTTCAACGTCAAATACATCACGTGTATTTAATTCATCTTCAACATTGAAAGTAAAAACATCTTCATCATGAATATTTAATTCATCTTCAACATTTAAAGTAAAAACATCTTCATCAAGAGTATTTAATTCATCTTTAACATTAACAATAGAAACATTACCTGGTTCCTCATTGCTTACAATAGTAGGGGTTGAAGATGAACCTCTTCTTGATTTACGAAGTTTCTGCATTCACTCAGCATCTTGAATCTTTTTGTGTCTAATTCATCCAATGTTTTTTTACTTATTGATTTCCTTTTTTGAATTTTTTTCTTATCTCTCATGATGTTTTCATTCCAATGATAAGAAAAACATGTAGAAAGTGATAAAATTTTGTAGTAATTCATATAGTAAGGATAAACAGTAAAATTCACATTGTAACTCGAATGTTGGGATGCATGTAAATATGATTTAATAACCATGGTCATGCTTTAAAAACCACGATCGTGGGTTTTAAAGTGTGATTGTGGTTCTTTCTCAGTATCATCAAATCCAATCCTTAAGGCTCGGGAAATCTCTGTTTTTCCCCAACCAAAGCTATGGGAGGACATTATGGTGTGTGAAAGGCCAAAAACTTAAATTTTCTCTTCTGTGGACTTGAACCATGCCGAAAAATTAAAAAAATCTCACAAAAATGTTACTATCATGTAGGGGAGACTATTAGCTTCGTAGAAATATTGATTTTAAAGTGAATAGAATAAGATAAATATCATTTTATAATTTTTTACTAATAGTAGGTCTTTAAGACATTTTTTCCCAGGAATATTGATGTCTATGGTTAAGAATGAAATTTTTTTTCGCATATCAAAATGTGATAAAACCTATACCATCCCAAGCATGGCAAAATTCTATACGAGTTTGTTGGCCCAAAATCTATCGCTAGAACAGATCTATGGATAGACATGCCAACATGTGCGGGGCATAGCCCTCTTTGAGACAACAAAGTGAAAATGGTTTATTTCTATTCTACCAAAGAAGAATCAGTGCATGTCTCACAATATTCCGCCTTCGAGGGTTTGAGATTTTATCCTAGTCGGGGTGTTTCCGACTATGAAAAGAAAGGAAAGAAGGGAAAGATGAAGATAAGATAGATCCGAAGGGAGAAAAGAAAAGAATTCCAAAGAAGAAAGGTTAGAAGGTCTATGTTTTGGGATTGGTAATAAATGGAGCCAAACCTACTTGCATAAACAAACAAAGCAATATTGATGAACAAATGACAAAAAAATAGAGATAGATCCAACAGAATAAACGCATAGATTTGACATAAGAAAGATCGACGCCCATGACACACATATTCAACACAAAGTCTTAATATTTGTATTATGTTTTCTTCTGTTACAAAAGTACAAAGCCTTTTCTTCTCACTTCTATTTTCATCTAAAAAGTGTCCACCACCTGAATACAAAAAGTATCCAAGTATATATAGAAGAAGGAGAAGAGAGAAGGCAAAAAAACCAACAACTAATTACAAAAGATATTTACAAAATATCTAAAAGTCAACTTGCTGACTTAGGGCAACTTGGTGGATGACAACATCCCATGATGAAACATGGATGATGCCATCGTTTATGCCAACGTACTTTTAAATATTATGAAAAGAAAGCCAAGAGGAGGAAGGCTATTCATCGTCATCCCGTGGCTAGAAAGGAGTGTCCTGCTATTGTTCGGGAGAGGTAATGTGGAACTGGGTCCGATACTCCATGAACTTGCTGATCATCGGTTGAAGTAGATCCTGGGTAGGACCCTTGTGGCGATCACCGATAACTTCGCAAGTCTCCCGCTCATCTCTGAGTTTTTCTGGGAGCTTGAAGTATTCATTACCTGCCTCCATCAAGTACCCTATAAAATCGCGACAGACAGAAGGTTATTGATGAATTCAGTGTCAAAAGTGGCTTCTGGCCCTAGCCCTCGCGAGACGATCTCTTTGAAGATCTGAATGGTTTCATCTGCCTTCCTCAAGGCGTACGAAGGAGTGAGCAAGCACGAGACATTCTCAAGACAATTTCCTTTTTTTAATGTATAGCATCCAGGGCTTCCTCCTTGACCTTATCTATCTTCTCCAGGACAAATTCCATCTGATCAACCCGGTAGTCCAAAGCAACAAGGATTTTTTGGGTGCTCTGGGGTGATCGAAGATGTCGAATTTAACTAAATCTTCGACTGAACAGTCGAGCATCTTCTGGAATGTCTCATGTTGTAACCTAGCATGGTCCAACTCTTTGGAGATAGGTCTTGCAATCGCCTGGAGTTCCTTGTTCACCTGACTAATGTTCTGATATAGCTCGATGAACTTAACGATTACTCCCTCACTTTCTTTGAGGATTTGGTCTCTCCAGGCGGATACTGCCATGCCTTGTTCACCAATCTTGGCGTATTCATTTATCTTATCCTGACTAAGGACCTTAGGAGTTTCAGTGGCAGTTGTAGGAGGTGCACTACCCATTTTCTGCAGGGCGTGGAGAAGATGCTTATTCTGTTCTTTTAGTAGCCTCTTCTCCTCCTTTGCTTCTTGAAGCTTCTTGCAAAGGAATCCACCGTAGATAGGGCCTCCCTTGAAGGATTTCAGATGACGTTCCCATTGTGACCTACATCACTGTATAATCTGTAGGGGATAGATCCTTTTTATCCTTTGAGGGATCGGGATACGCGATCTCCATTACTCTTTCTCCCGATGCACTCTGAGAGAAGTGGGTTATGGGCTTTTGCTTCTTAGCCCCCTTTGCTGGGATGATGGAGAAGTCCATAGGTGCAATAGGGACTTTCCTCTTATGTTGGCTCATGTGTTGAGAGATCCATGCTAGACTTAAGGGAGTGGGACCAGAGGTGGAAGAGGGAGTGGCTACAGCAGACGAGGGGAAATGCATCGAGACACTTGGTGGTGGCATTGAAAGAGAGGCCAACAAAGTGCTCATAGAAGGAGGAGATACTATAGGGGAAGTAGTTGTGGGAGTGGAAGGTAGCTGAGAAATGAGAGAAGAAATGGTGGGGGACAACTCTGCGAGGGGTGAGAAAATGGAGGAAGAGGAAGGAGGAAGAGGAAGGAGGAAGAACAGAAGATGGGAAAGAAGAAACAATCAAAGGGATGGTTGGTTGAGTCACATGAGGAGGGGAAAGAGGAGAGGGAGAAGGGATGGAAGGGACCTTAGTGGTTGTAGCAGTGGCAACATCCTGAATGGATGTGCCCATCAGAACACTTTCACCACTTCTTTCTCGTGAGATACCAGGCTCACAACCTGTTCCTGTGTAGCGGAAGGAGGGCTCTCAGGAGCTTCTTCTTGAGTGGAGCTTGATTCACCCTCTTTATCCTTGCCTTTTCCCTTTGGCAGATGCTTCGACCTGGCAGGTGCATTGCCCAAAGGGGACATGGTGAAATCTACTCCAAGGTAGATAAGGCCATTCATTCTACACCAATGCTCTATTCACCGCAATGTGTCCTTAACCCTTGCCTCAATGGTCTAGAGTGACTTTGTTCTATCAATTTCAGAAAATGGCCAGTTGTCCCCATCCGTGTCTAGATACACCTGATCAACTTCTTGATCAGTCATTTGGTAACCTTTTGGAACAATGGCCACACCATATTGGATAATTTTTTCTAGGGCCAGGTGAGAGTGATCCTTCCTTCTGAGTTTGACCTCGTGATACAGGTCGATGTAGATGTCCTCGATCTGTGGAATGTGGATTGGATCAAGTTTTACCTTTGGGAGGAAATTTCTTGGATCAAAGGTGGGCCTTTCCGAGAAATTGTGTTTTAGGTTAAGCAGCTCCAGTTCTGCGAACATTTCCCTGGATTTGGTGTGAGAAGTGCAGTGTACCTACCCACTGTAAGGGGAAAGGAGTTCCACCCTTCTTCCTTTTCAGGCACTTCTCATGATATGTTATGAGCTACCTAGAAAGCTCCAACAAGATCAACTTAGGGCCAGCATACCTTGGTAATTTGGTGGGCTCCCCCAAGAAGTTGGCTACTCTGAGATAGGTGAAAGTGGGGAATTGTGTAAATAACGCCCCCCACTTCTCGGTTGCAGTGACTATGCTTTTGGTTGTCCGACCGTGAGTCATATTGGGCCTCAAAAGGCAGATGATGCCGTAGAAGAAAGCATCATTGATCTTGGTAAACTGTGGGATGTTGTTCTCCAGCTTCAACTCTGGGTAGTATTCATATATTTTCACTTGGGGCCACACCCCGCATCGGCTCAGTATTGGATAATCCCTCTCTAAGGCTGCAGTCGTAGACTACATAGGAGTTCATGTAGAACCTCCCCATTGTGGTGAGTTGTTGGAGCTGCTCAGAGATGGTGCTGCTTATGATTTCTACCCACTCAAAGCGCTGATCAGGAACGTTCTTATTCATGGTTTCCAGATACCTGAGCATCCATTTGTGAAAGTAATGGGCATCAAAAATCCCAAATACTCTGCTTAGGAATGTAATGGTATCACTCAGTTCCTCAGAGAAGTCGCTGCGGTGAATAACCTGCGGCCACTTGGTTATCACCTTCTTATTCTTTAAATACACTTTGTTCATCAACTGCATGCATTTGTCTTTGTTTTCCTCCCATGCCTTGATGCAGTCCTCTTGGCTTATAGCCACAAAATGTCGGTGGTGGGGAATACCTAGCATGATTTCGAAGTGCCAGGCAGTGAGGTTGATTATAACCTCGCCCTTTTCGTTCTCGACACACCTTGTGTCTTTGTTATAACAGTGGGCCACCACCATCATAAACTCATTATTTACTGCACTGACGGGGATTCCCCCAAAAAATGTAGACCACTGCCCACCAGCTTGTCCATCCAAGGACTGCCTGTGACCCTCCTGGTTCTGGCCCAAAAATCCTCCATGTCAATGTGGCCAAGCTTGGAATCTCTGATGTCCAGGTCACATTTTTCATGGGACTCGGGCATCCTAACCCTTCGATATTTGTATTTCATCTCTTCTTACGTGAGTTTGGCCTTTCCCTTTGACTTGGTTGGCCTTTTGCTTGATGTAGACATATGCGGATCTGAGTTTAGTTGATGATTTGTAAGAAGAAGGAGTGAAGTCCAACGCAGAAGAGCCATGTTAGCTTTTAGACTATCCATCAAGGCTTTACAGAATGAGGAGTTAGTAATTTAAAAGCCTCTGGGTGCAGGGTGTAGGAACACTGCAGGTTGCAGGGTTAATAAAGCAAGGTGCAAAGATGTTGAGTGCTGCAAGGGGAGAAAATAGTGCCAAAGGGCACAGGGTGCGAAAGGAACATATAACATCATTGTTGGTGTAGATAAATGTGCTCTGCGCGCCATTATATAAGGTTTTAAATCTGGGCTCAAATAAGTTTAGTGTTGTATGGGAGCATGATGCACCAATGGCACGGATACGAAACATGTTGCATGGAATTTTTACGTGCCAAGGGTGCAACATTAATGTGTGTATCACGACTTTATGTGCATCAAAGGGGCCTTTGGCGTGGTGCAGGAAAGGATTGCATAACAAACTTTGTTGGTGTAAGCAGGATTGCACCTGCACCGGGGTTAGGATTTACTTGGTTTTACATGGCGCAGGAAGGATGAGTGCTGCAATCAAAGACAATGCACCTTCTTGGCGTGACTGTGTTTTATGTAACAAGGATGGCGATTGCGCCAAAAGAAAAAATGCGGCCCCGAACTGCAACTTTTAGGTTTTTTCTTTTCTTTAGGGGTTTTTGGTTTTAGGCCTCCTTTGACATGGATTTGGACGGTGAAGGGGGGGCATAGCAATGAAGATCGTGGGTTTGTTTCAAATGATCCCTCCGGACAGCAGAGATATGGAAAGAGGGTGAAAATGGCTGAGGAGGGAAAATGCAAAACGGGCTTGGAGGGGTTTATGGTTTCTTCAGATTCATTTTACTATGCTCCACAAACAACCAAACCAAAACAAAAACACAAGAAAAGAAAGGACCACTTACCCGGAATATATAGAATGAGAAAAATGAAGTGGGGTCCACAAATGCGACATGAGGATGACAGGGAGCACCGACAGTGCGAGAGGAATAAAGTTTTCACATGTTTTTAAATCATAAAAATGATAGGGCGAGATGCACCTATATATAGCCAAAACTGTAATAAATGTGCCAACCACTTTTTAAAGGGTGCACCAAAATACGTGTCGACATGAAAAACTTTGTGCCCTTTGGCATGGATATGTTTTTGTCAGCATGAAATTATCTGTGCCTTTAGTGCAAATTTAGGACTGTCAACACGGTATTTTGAGCGCCTTGGCACACTGCTTAAGGGCGCAACATTTTTGCTGTTGACAGGATGGCGCATGTGCCTTAGCGCAGGCAAGAAAGGCGCATCACGGGAGGTGCAACAATTGTTGTGTTAACACTCCAAAGGGTGCGCCAAAGGAATAAAGGGGTGTAAATTTATCCTATGTTGCATAGACAAAAGATGCGCCCAGCCAAGAAAGGACCAAAATGACTAAGTTCAAAAACCAGTTTTTTCGGAAAGGGATTTTACACCATTCCAAACGCTGAGGGACCTTGAAGAGGAACTAGAACAAAATTTTGGTAAGGTTACCTGCAAAATTTCCCTTGTCAATTTTACAGGGATAACAAGGTTAAAATAAAGTATTTGATTTTAATATTTTATGATATAGTTATGGTGGAAAATGGAGAGTGCTCCATTTTCTAAATGTTTTCAAACCACTTTCACAAAAAAATCATAAAAAAATATTTCTTGAAAAAATAAAAAATAAAATTCATCCCAAGATAGACAACGTCATCTAATTTTTCACCAAAGGAAAAAAATAACAATATTTGGTCATCCAAATCGTAGGCAAATGGACTACAATCTTATAGGTTTTTTCAAAAAAAAAAACCAAGTCATAAAATTTTGAGTGTTTAATATATCTAAACTTGTCTATTTTTAAATTTTTTTAGTAGTTTAGAAACTATATTCCAGTTCTATGATTCATATTTATATAAATTTTTCTAATTTTGAGTGCGTGTATTGCTAATAATCCCTACAAGTTGAGATTTTGCTGTTTTTGTAATCTGACGTTCACTTATGACCCCTTTTTGGTCCACCAACTTGTTGCATTTACCACGAAGGTATGTTTTCCCAAGGACACAACCTTGACAAACCACGAGCGAAGGTTATATTCAAAGCACCGATTTGTAGAGGCCCCACTTAAACTATTAGGAAGAAAAAAATTCGTTTGAGGAGGTTTTTGTGGCACCATGCATTGTCATTTCCATGATTTGTCTCTAGACTTGAATGCTTTCCATGAAGGACATACACTTGAAGTGGAGTTGGAGCACTAATTTTAGTATGTGTTTCTAACACAATATCCATGTCTAAAACAAGAATAGTGATACAATGCATAAAAAATGCTAAGGAGAAAAATTTATTAATGCTAAAAAGAACGAAAGTCATATATTGAATGGAAAAACAAGATGATTGCGCACAATTACCAATTGATCATTCTTCAAAATGGTTTTTCAAAAGCAAAAAATGGTGCCCTCTTCAATCTCCAATCTTAAAATTGACTTTAAAATTTAGAGGGTAGTAGAGCAATCGAAAGTGCACACCATTTGAAAGGTCCACATCATGTTGGAACTTAGTGTTGAACATAAATCGGAGGAAAAAGTTGAGAAGTTGGACTATTGGCTCGGCAACAAAAAACAACAAAATCAAAATAGAGATGCCCTCAAATGTCAAACTTATGGCCATGAAGTGGATTACATGCAAAAAACCTTAGAGTTTTGCACAATAACCTAAATCACAAAAATATGTCGCAATTGGAATAAAAAATTGAAACTTGTATGCACATGCAACATTTGTAATTACGTAAGGGAAAATGAGACAACATTGACATGCTACATTTTTTAGGGAAACATCTCGTATCGTAGCTCAAATATATACCCTAGTGATAGAATGTCAAATGATTATTTTTAAATTTTATACTACGAGGCACGTATTGTATTATTTTACTATAACATTGTCTATCCATAAAAATTATAGCTATGCATATAAGTTATATCTATTCATGTGGAGAAACATGGATTAAGGTGATAAATCCCATAAATCCTAGTTAAATACATAGGCAATTATAAGCGAACACACACATTTGAAAAAATCAAATTGACAATGCATAGGTGTGCGTTGCATCAAACTTAAGAGAAAGAAAGATGGCCTAAAGAAAAAAACAAACAAATTCTTTACAATATGATTATTTCCTTCATTACATTATAATTTTCTTTATTTCGTAATACAAAGCTTATTTTATTTTATAGAAAAAATTTGAGCAAACTATGTACATCTAAATCCATTATTATTGATGTGCATGATTTCAATCATTCATTATATAGATTGCTTGTCAAAACAACCATAATAGGAAATTCTAAAGTAGTGAAGATATATTGGACCAAACCACTATAATTTATTTCAATGACGAATATATATACATATTTTTTCTTTTCTTTATAAATAAAGTATCTAACATTGAGAGTAAGAGAAAATATAATTCTACAAGACTAACATAATTGTTTAGAAGAGTGATTGGATATCTACCCCACCCCCATTTTTTCTATTAAATCACATCATGTCCAAGAAGATTTAAGGAAGGAGTATTCATACAAAACCACAATGTTTTACGTGTATATAATATAGTGTCAATGTATAGGTGTACACCCTATGAAAGGATATAGAAAACTTGTAAATGCATGAAAGAACACATATAACCTATAACAAACCATACCAAATAGTTCATCAATTATAATCCTCATAAATTAAAATCATTTTAAAACATTTTTTATTCAAAGAAAGAAATTTATCCTGAAAATAAATTAATTACAAGAGGTTCTACAACAAGCATGCTTCCCCATCGAAACCCCTTTCTGACGAAGGCCTTCATATTTAAGAGCTTATATAATTTTCATATCTCATAGTTTCCATTAATAAAAAATGAATATGATGTTAGTAATATGTTTAGCTAAAATATTTCATATTTTTAAGTTTGACATAAAGAGATATGTATAGGAAAACAAGTCTCAAAATCACAGGGAAAAAATATTTTCAAAACTTAATAAGCTATAAACCTAAATGAACAACTATTTGAGTAATTTGTAGCTATTTACATTGTATATCTATACCTATGTTTTAGGAGACATAATAAAGTTCAAATTTTTTTCCTTTTCAAAAAAATTGTTGCTCGCATTTGCAATGTTTTGGCACTATGTGTCATTTTTCCACCAGACTTTATTTGCGAGCTCCGCACACCCATTTTTTTTCAATTTGTGAGTAGGTTCATATTTCATTGTTGTCGTAAGCCAACACACAAACCCTCGAGGAATTAGGGTGGCGAGTGTGAAAATTGGAGAGGTACAAAGGAATCGATGGAAGAAAATGGAGTTGTTCTCTAACCAGTTCAATGATCATTGGCTTGCGGTTTCGGTTATGCGGAATGTAAGATGCTAACAAAAAAATTGAATCCTTTTGAATTCCTCTTCTATTTATAAGTGGGGAGTAGTGAAGGTCACACCATGCGGAGGAAGAACAATTATGTTTCTCATCTTCATATCTTGATAAGAAAAGCAAATATAACACACTATTAGAGTAGGTATTTACATTAGCTCATGTTCACCTAGGTACATTATTTACCTTTATTGTATTCATCCTCACCCACTTATGTGTGTGGATATTTCTTTTTATTTATTTAGATATTAGGAGATATTATCTAGTTGTTAGGTATAGTTCTTTTCTTGATATATGGTATTGACTAGTTCTTTCCTAGATCTATGGTATTGACTAGATCCTTGATATCTAGTTCTCTCATAAATCTATGGACTTGACTAGTTCTTTCCATGATTTATGGTTTGATCTATGACCTTGACTGGTTCTTAGATTGTTATTCCTTGCCTATATAAGCAAGGCCCATTCTCATTGTATTTCATTGAGTTCTATAATAATATATGATATTGTTGCTCATTTGTTTACAAAGGTTTATGTAAAGTTATTCTAGCAAATTACTTTCATCTTATTGATCGTGATGTTTGATTAGCATCTGTGTTCTTGTCTTGGCATGATCTGGTTATCGTTCCTTTTATGGTATCAGAGCAGGAGATTGCTATTGACATTAAATGC
The DNA here is from genome assembly GCA_018340775.1 of Taxus wallichiana var. yunnanensis. Taxonomy (NCBI): domain Eukaryota; kingdom Viridiplantae; phylum Streptophyta; class Pinopsida; order Cupressales; family Taxaceae; genus Taxus; species Taxus wallichiana. The sequence continues at coordinate 71,910,670 of CM031237.1, read as the reverse complement.
ATGTAAGTTTTATTTTGCAAATAATTTTTATATATTCATATATTTCAGGATTTACTCGTATTTTTTTGCTACGTGCATTTTTATGCAAAATAGAGGCTTCCATTGGATCCGAAAGGTGGAAAAACCCTAAGAGTGACTATAAACTAGACCATTTCGGGAGCGATCGGTTTTTGGTTTTTTTCTTGCCTGAAGAACCATGGTGGCTTACCTCGGGATTTGTGTTGTATGTGAAGGAAAAGAAACAAAATTGTTTTTTTCGGGTTTTCACATTTTTCGAGTTCAGATCTGGGTATTTAATTTCTGCAGTTGTAGTATTCTCGGTTCGTGTGCGTGACGGATACGCATGAGGCGTTACTTACGTTTTACTATTTCTTAGCCCCTGGTCATATGGTATGGTCATATGAGGGCTTAAAGCTTGTGATTCCTACTAGTAGGTGCTTAACTCCAGCCCCCTTTCATTTTATTTGTGTTGTGAAGGCAAGAGCATTTTATTCTTTTAGTGGCAACTAAAATAAATAATAGAGCATAATATTGAAAAATTTGTATCTTTTGATCGGTAACTCGGTTTTGAGTGCTGTTTTTTTGCAAAAGTGAGTAGTTTTTTATGCTCTTTCCATTGAAAATATTTATTTTGATAACACTATAATTATAAGTGCCAAAATGCTGGGGGACTCTTGTTGCATTGTTTGGGGGTCTTGTTGCATTGCTTGGTTCTTGCATTTCTTTTGGTTATTTTTTGAGGATGACATCTTTATACCTTACGCATTAGATCATGTTGAGCCATTAACAACACATAATTACCACACATGGAAACCAAGAATGGAAAAAATAATTAAGCGAAAGGATTATGGGTTTTAACTTCTTGAACAACTAGTGTTCACTAGAGAATATGAGAAATTTCAGATACCGGTGCAAATTTGATGAGTGTATGGGTTTGATAGGAACTTATGTAAGTGACAGTCTTTTATTTCATTTGGAAAAGTGTGACTCTCCTTTCAAAATATGGGATAATTTTGAGGATTTGTTTGGTAAGGTGTATCATATGAGAGCCATGACTTGAAAGTGAGATCACCTCTCTTAATCCTGAAGATTTTCCCAATTATAGACTATCTTACCAAGTTCAAACATTTTTGACACGATTGAAGGGGAGTGGAAGAGATATGAAAGATGAAGAGTGTGTTTACTTGATTCTATCCAAGTTGAGAGGACCATTCCAAATTTTTGCTTCTACCTTTTCTCTAGCATGGATGCCTTAGGTGACACCTTCAAAATGCCTAACTTAGAAACATTTTATGAAGACTTACTAGGGAAGAATCCAAATTATCTCACCTTGAGTCTTCCACCTCTCAAAAGGAATTAGTTGCATCTAATCCTAAGGGCAAGGGAAAACCAAACAGTAAAACCAAATACACACCTTCTCCATCTCAAAATGCTCCTAAACCCAAAGAAAACAACTCAAAACCCAAGGAGTCTTCTAAATCCAAGAATAAGTCTAGCCATTCATGCTCTTTTTGTGGGGGTAGTAATCATGAAGAAAATAGGTGTTATAAGCGAATGCAAGCCTTAGAGGATGCAGTCAAGAAACACAAAATTTCTATCTCCACTCCACCTCCTTCTAAAAAAAAAGCACTTAATGTTGTTGGAAGATCTTAGTCACCACTTGTAGACAATTGGGTTATAGATTATGGTGCTTCTCATCACATGACTTCTTCCAAAGAGTCTTTTATTTCTCTAGGTTTGAGTTCTACTTCCAAAATTGAGGTTGGAGATTCTTCCTTTCTTTATGTTGAGGGAAAAGGTGATATACAACTTGATGGTGGCAGTATCCAAGATGCACTATATGTTCCTAACATCACTACAAATTTGCTTTATGTATATCAAATTTGTCATTCTGGTCAAGGAAAACAATGAATTTTACACCACATGGGGCAGAAGTAAGAACTTTGTTGGAGCCTTATTCACTTGTTGCTCAGGGTATTGTTGATCATAGTTCAAGACTATATCACTTTGAGAGTTTTGATGAAACACCTTCTATAGGGACAGGTTTGGTTTCTCATTTAGATTCGAGAGAGTAAGCTTTGGCATGAAATATTTGGACATCTCAATTATAGATATTTGAAGGAGTTGAGCACTCATGGTATAATAGATGGTCTTCCTAGAGTTTCTTGTCTTGAGGGAGTTTGTCATAATTTTGCATTAGGGAAACAACACCAACATCCTTTTCCTAAGAATTTGTTTAAGAGAGCTTCTTCACCACTTGAGCTTATGCATAGTGACTTGATGGTTTTCCTACCCCATCTTTCAATGGAGCTAAGTATGCACTTATATTTATTGATAATTTCTCGAGGCGTACTTGGGTTTATTTTCTCAAGTAAAAAAGTGATGTTTTTCACACTTTAAATTATTCAAGGATTTGGTCGAGAAACAATCTTCTAGTAGCATAAAGAACCTTCACACTGATAATAGGGGGAGTACTTTAGCAATGAGTTTTCTAAATTTTTGGAAACTCAAGGCATTATTCCCCAGCATTTTGTTCCTCATACTCCACAAAAGAATGGATTAGCAGAAAGGAAGAATAGAACTTTGAAGGAAATGGCTAACTGTATGATACATTCTAGAGATATACCTCCTATCTATTGGGTAGAAGTAGTTAATTGTGCTAACTATATTCAGAATCACACACCACACAAAGCACTTGAGCATTTGACTCCAGAGGAAGCTTGGTCCAACACTAAGCCAGATGTCTCATTTTTTCGAGTCTTTGGGAGCCATGCTTGGGCCTTTGTGCCAAAGAAGAAAAGGAAAGATTTGGATAAGAAGAGTAAACCCTTGATTTTTGTATGGTATTGTGAGGACATGAGAGCTTATCGTCTTTTAGATCCTGATACACATGATGTTCTTTTTCGAACACATTTTTAGTTTGATGAGCGTTTCACTCCTCATGATTCTTCATATTCTTCCATTCCTTCTTCTTCTTCATCTCATCTTGAGGATCTTTCTTTGAGGAGGTTATAGATGCCATTGATGATCCTATTCCCACTGATGTTGTCAGTATGCCTAAGTGGGCTCGTACTACGGTTTACGAGGCAACACCTTTCATAGAGGATCTTCCACCCACTAGGCATTATCACACACATTCTACCGATTACGGACTTTTTGTGTCAAGTAGTTTTGAGGATCCACTGTCTTTTCAAAGGCTCATGGGATACAAGAGTGGGATGATGAGATGAAAATTGAGTATTCTTCTTTGATGAAGAATCATACTTGGTATTTGGTATCTCTTCCTAAAGGAAGAAAGATGGTTAGGTGTAAGTGGGTATACCGAACCAAATACACAATTGATTGGTCCATTGACAAGTATAAGGATCATCTTGTTGAAAAGGGTTTTTCACAAGTTGAAGGTATTGATTACTCTGAGACTTTTGCACCCATTGCCAAGATGGATTACTGTACACCTTGTAATTGCTTATTGCTGTATCACGGGGGTGGCCCGTGTACCGGATGGACACGAAGAGTGCCTTCTTACATGGAGATATACAAGAGGAAATATACATGGAGCAACTGACTGGATTTGTTCAGGATTCTTATCTTGTTTGTAGGCTTGAAGGTCTCTCTACGGTCTCAAACAAGCCCCTTGGGCTTGGTATGAGAAGATGGATTCTTTTCTTCTATCTATTGGTTTTGTTCATTGCCATTCCTATCATACAGTGTATCTCTAGCATGTCGGTGAGGATATTGTGATACTTGTCTTGTATGTTGATGATACATTTACTTACTTGGCAGCTCTTCTTCCCACATTCATAGTATTTAGAGGGCTCTTTCTACACGGTTTGACATGACAGATCTTGGGCTATTGCATTATTTCCTTGGTTTGTAGATTTCTTAGGCAGTTCGGGATTCATTTGAGTCAGCAAAAATACACCCATGATCTTCTTAGGTACTTTTATATGGCTGATTTCAAGCCAAGTCCATCTCCTTTTCGATCAGGGTTACTCTTATATCCACATTTACCACACCACTTTGTGATCCTATGTTATATAGGCAGTTGGTTGGGAGTGTCATGTACTTGACCCATACTCGCCCTGATATTTCATTTGCAGTAGGGCTTGTATCTCGGTTTGCACATTCTCCTCATAGTAGTAATTGGCGTGCCGCTTAAAAGGATTTTACGCTATTTATAGGGCACTTCCCACTTTGGCCTACGCTACACTAGGGGTTCTACTCGGTTGGTTTGGTATATAGATTCAGATTGGGGGTTCTATTGATGATAGGTGTTCTACTTCTAGCTTACTTCTATCTCAACAAAAAGCTATTGCACTTTCATCTTTAGAGGCGAGTATAGGGCAGCGATTCACAGTGAGTCAAGTAGATTCTTTGGATTTGCCGATTATTGTGAGTTTGGATTCCCACGATTCACCGATTATACTTGGGTGTGACAACCAAATTGAATTCACATTTCATGACCCATTGAGCACCAAATGTGACCAAGCATATCGAGATACACATCCACTTCATTCGGAAGCACATTCGGGATGGAGTTCTTTACTGAGTACCTTCGACTCGATATGAGGTTGCAGAACATCTTTACTGACGAAGCCTTTTACATCACCTCGCTACTTTGAGTTGCATGGCATGCTTGGGATTTCGGAAGTTGTTCTTGGGGGTGTTCGTGAGAACATCTTCCTTCTTGTTCTTCTTTCTCTTTCCTTATAGCGGGATTATTTTCTTCTTTTGGTTCGATATTTCTTCATGGATATATTGTACATGAGTACCTCATCAGGCTTAGTTGCCAAGACTCATCTTGTGGACATGCCACTTCTATTTTGGCCCCTAACTTCACTTGAGGGGGTGTTAGAGTAGGTATTTACCTTAGCTCATGTTCACCTAGGTACATTATTTACCTTTATTGTATTTATCCTCACCCACTTATGTGTGGAGATATTTCTTTTTATTTATTTAGATATTAGGAGATATTATCTAGTTGTTAGGTATAGTTCTTTCCTTGATCTATGGTATTGACTAGTTCTTTCCTAGATCTATGGTATTGACTAGATCCTTGATGTCTAGTTCTCTCATAAATCTATGGACTTGACTAGTTCTTTGATGATTAGTTCTTTCCATGATTTATGGCTTGATCTCTGACCTTGACCAGGTTCTTAGATTGTTATTCCTTGTCTATATAAGCAAGGCCCATTCTCATTGTATTTCATTGAGTTCCATAATAATATATGATATTGCTTCTCATTTTTTTGCAAAGGTTTATGTAAAGTTATTCTGGCGAATTGCTTTCATCTTGTTGATTGTGATGTTTGATTAGCATCTGTGTTCTTGGCTTGGCACAATTTGGTTATCGTTCCTTTTACACACAATATGTTAAACAAAAATTAGATTGTGTATGTAACAATAATCTCACCTTTTTTTGGTTGACAAGGAAGGCTGCATATGTATTTTTTTGTTCTTGAATATGAATAAAACATATAAGAAAATTAATTGGTTTTCTTTTATTGTTAGAGGAAGATTTAAAATCCTTGTCAATGAACAATCTAATGCTCAACTTGGATCATTTCAATATAGCCTCATAGGGGATAAACCATTCAACACACATTGAATCCAACCATCATCGAAGGTACATGTCCCTACATGCCGAAGTGAAATGGGGAAAGAAGAACATAGTTTTCTCTATATTTTATGCTTCTAAACTGGAGATGTCATATAAAAAAAGCAAAATTGTAGCTGAAGAAAAATGATTAAGCAACAACCAAACAAGAAACGCGTAATCAAGATCTTAAATATAGTAGTGAAAATAATTTGAAGACATAATTTACAATTCATCAAATAAATGCATAGAAAAACATTAATGTGGGGGGCTGAAAGATTTGAGTACCTCTATTATAGATATAATTACCACTTAAAATCTTGGATGTATTCTAACTTTTGTAGTAAGTTTATTTAAAAGGACCAAAATACTTGGTGTACATTATCACATAATACAATTTCATTGCAACAAACTCCTACAAGATTGTCTTTTCATGTACGGTCCATTGTATATAATTTAATTTTTCTAAAATGTCATCGCAGTAGCAGTTTAGGTGGTTCCAGTCAAAATGAAACCCATGACATGCTATCCCCAAATGTAGGCCCCACCACTACACCACACTAGTTTTATAGGAGGAAATTCAAACATTTATATTTTCAGAATTGTAAACATGCGTGATGTTTAGGAATCTTTTGCCTCTAGAGTTGCACATGTTCTTCACAAGAGGTCATAACATACCGGTGTATCAATACACACATGACTCATGTATCGAAGCCCTAGCTATATGTTTCCCATATTACAAATTTTTCACTGAGACCCATCCCCCTATATATGCTAACATTCCTACAATCTTCTAATGATAACCCCACCCTTAGAACCTCCTATTATTTCTGTAGAGCTTCACCTTTCATCCTCTCTATGATGATCCTGAAGCTTCCCCTCATCGACCCATATGGTGATGCTCTCTCCAGAATGGTCCTCCTCTTCTTCTACCCGAGCATCTCTATAAATAGGTTTAGTACCCACTGCCATGCCTTCCTGAGGTAGCATATCACTTCCAAAGTGTCCATGTGGTCCTCCAATGGAGCATGCTTACTCTGATACGAGCTCTCCACTCTTTGCAATAATGTCTTTCAGGGAATGTTTCATGCGTGGAATATTATTTCCTTGACCACCAAGTCACTAGGCTGGCACCTTATCCACTCAGCATGCCTATTCGGGTTACGTTTTTCCTCAAGTGCCTCTTGGAAAGCCAAATATGGCTAAGTCCTAAGATCCTTTGCTCTGCCTTGCATGTGTGCCATGGTTTCTACTAAACCCTTCTAAAACCCTAGTCTGCACTCTTTTCCCGTGCGCCCATCCTCTTCTTGGTCCCACACACGCACACGCTCTTTGGGATTTAGCCAATATTTTGAGGCCCAACATCACCCCACACTAATCTTGTTATCCATCCTTAGAAACATCATCTCTCCAAAGAAAAGAGAATGGTGGGAATTTGAATGGTTGGAATAAAGAATGAAGGAACCGAAGAATGAGAAATGGAAGAAATAAAGAATGGAGGAATGAAGAACAATCATTTATTGCTAAAGGATGAGAGGAAATCCTTCCTTATATCTTCCTCAATCTTCTCCCGAGGCATACACCTCACCTGCGCTTGTTGATAAAGGTCACCTACTAGGAAATCATCTCTTCAAAGCTTAGTTCATCACCCTTAGCATTGAGCCTATCAACAATGTTTTCCAATGCTTGCTAAGGCCATCCAAAGCACATCCATCATGTGGGTGATCTCGAGGATATAATTTCTTCAGCCAATTTTTGATTGAGCCTCTCAAGGTCTCGATGGCTTCTGACTTCTTCTCTACCTCAGCCAGGAATTTATCTGCTCTACATTATTTTCCTTATTCTTCTCCAAAATATTTGAGATCTTCCTCATTTGTAGTAACTAGAATGCTTTCTACTTTATCCCTATCAGTGCAATTATCATAAGTAGTTTCAATTTTATGTGTGACGGATTTTACAGAGGAAAGGAGCTTAGTGTATTGAGAGGCTATCTCCTCAATATTATTCTTCTCCACTTTCTCCTGGTGCACCAGTGCTTCCTCTGCCGACTCTAGCGCGAGTAGCCACCTTTCTATTGTAAGGATGTAAGTTAAATCTTCCAAGAATTGAAAGGTTGATTTGTATTTCTACTCGGGTGGTGCTAGTCTGCATGCTTCAAGACAATAACATCTGTAATCATTTCTACCTTTTTATATACCTCGCGCACCTTTTCCTTTTCCTCCTTGATTCGCACCTTAACTATGTGCTGATTAGATCCTCCTACTGCAGATCCTTTCTTTTCTCATTGAGATCCTCATTTTTCTTTTCCAATTCTCCTTCCAAGAATCTAACCTTTTCGTTCCTTCCAAAATATCTCGCCTCAACTCCAACCGACACCTTGTTGAGAGCATTACAGACTTGATCATCTGATAAATCTTTGAGCATTTATCAATGGGTTTATTCCCTTTGTATCCGGAATCGTCATCAACACCCCTTGTCTTACTTTTAACTCAAGCTCATCGACATGTAACTCAAGCACCTAGTTCACAAGTACACACCTTCTTCTTTGAATGAAGACATTACCAAGAGTTGGTGCAGCCGGCATGGTGCTCTGGATGTGTGTGCTTAGAACCTTATTTGGATCATGGATATAACCCATTCCTTTCCCCTACACTACTACCATGCTCTTCATTCCTATGTGTTCTGCCTTTGGAAATCCTATTGCTAAGTTAGGATCTCCACCCATGCTTCCATACTCTTTTACTACGCTCTCCTCTTATATCTCCTTCAACATTTCATCTACTGTTTGTGCTCTACCTCCTGCTCCAACAAGTCCTTGATAATGCCTACCACTTATCTCTTTGTGGCCTCTTCTACCCGCTCCTTAGTGAGGCTTGGGGTCCTTTGATATTTTGTGTTTACCTCCTCGCTAACCGATTTTCCTTGAGTGTTTTCTTCTTCCTCATTCCTCTCCTTACTTATTTCTTCCTCTGAGTCATGTACATCATACATGGGATGATATTAAATCTATTCATCCTCATCATCATTAATTTCACCCCTGTAGGCCTCCAAGCTCTCCATATCCTCTGAGTCTGCCTTACCCGCTACCTTCTATTTCTTCCTCGCTAGTAGGTGATTCCTTCCGTGGTGACTCTTTTTACTGCGCTTCTCCTCCTTTGGTGTCTTTTCCTTATCCTTAATGGGAGACTTCTTCCTATGCACACATGTGCTTGGCTTGTGCTTGACTCGGTGCACCCACAGATTACACTGTCTGCATGCTTGGTGCTTTCTTTTATGCGTCTTTTTCTCCGGGGTCTCTTCTCTTTCCCTCTTATTTGGCATGACCTTATTTCTACCGGTGAGATCTTACGTGATGGAGACATCATTCTCCAAGTAAGCACCCTTTTCATACTTGGGCCTAATGCGCAAGTATACCCTTGTTGTGGTCCTTCCAACAATTGGCAAGATTAGGAGTTTTTTCATGCACACCTCATGGGAGACATACTTCTCCACATACGTGCACTTCTTGGGGTAAACAAGCTTCTTTTATAATTCTTGGTGGTCTGGTCAACCTCACTAAGGTCGAACCTTAGTATTTTAGCTTCCTTAAAGTAGTTGACCCATTCTTGGAAATATTGTGCGATGAAGGAGAAAGGCAGTTTGCACCATGGGCTCTTGGTCCCATCTATCAGAGTGAATCTACCAATGTAGAAATACTGGTAGATAGAAAATTTAGCCTCTCTATCTACTAGTGTTGGAAACTGTTTAGGTATCCTCCACTCATCCCCGAATGCATCGTGCATTCAATTGTACCATTTCTCCAGGAACACCTTGTGGGCGGTCGTCATTGTATCGCATGTGTATTTTTCAAATCTTTTTGTGTGAGAAGGGTCTTCATCTGGATACTCCCATATGAACTTCTCTGGCTTATTAGGAACTCCAATTTCTTAGAACACGATGGTGAGAAGAAAATTTCTAAACATAATATTTTCTCCTTCTTGCACGGTGCTGATGATCTCTTCTGTAATGTAGGTGAACAGGGTTATAGATGGTTCCTCCTAAAATTTTCTGACACACATTCAACCAAGAATTGTTTACCTATGTCCACCTCTCTTTCCCATTTAGCTTAGTTACTAGGTATGTGTCCATCCTCATCATGGTCGGAGATATCGGGGATGTCGAAGTAGCGAGACCCCTTATTATAGGAATACTTCTCCGGGTTTTCTTAATAGCCTCTTTATCCTCCAGTCATCATCTAACAAATCTTCTTCACAGACCGGGCTAGTAAAATTAGAGATGAGTTGGGGAGTTATGCATAGTATGTGGGCTACAAAGTATATGTGATCCTCATGCATGCGTGACATCAACCATTGGTATAGATTCTTGGGCTTTCCAAAATAGGGAAACTCAAATAGTTGTAGTAGCCAAGCCTTCTCCAATTTTACCTTCACCTCATCGTTGTACATTGACATCCCCTCTAGTTTCCTCTTATCATTGGATGAACCAGTTCTAATGCCATCTCCTTCTCTATGGTACTTGTGTGATGATTATAGTCTCTCACGGCCATCTTCCTCACATGGGATACCCATTCTTTCCCAAGTAACACTCCATCTATGTACTTCATTTCTGCATACCACTCCTCATTGAAACTGGTGGTGGAAGTTTGTTTTCCTTTGCCCTTTCCCTTCTTAGGTTAAACAATTGATTTCTTTGGTTCCATTTTATTGTCGGGGTAAAAGAATAAAATCCTCTTTTCTTTCCTTCCTTGATTTTATCAAATTTTTGGCTCAACTCCGTGAAAACTTCTTCTACTCTCATGCCCTAGGCTGCAAAACCCTAACTTGGGAAATTCTTCCACAAGACGGTGTACTCTCAATGAAACCTCCATATGCCCCGTGTACTCCTTCCACTCTAGTTCGCGAGATCACCTTAGTCATGCAATCAGATTTTTATAATTATTTCTTCACACAAATAATTTTTTTCAAGGATTCACTAGTTCGCAAGAGCTCTTCAATCTCATAATAGCAAGGTAAATAATGATGTACCTAACCCTTTACTTATAGATTTTTACCTATCTCCCACAATAAATGCTATGCCACCTACCAATGTACTTAGCATTAAATGTGGCTTTTCCACTAAAGCCGACCATAGGCACTCTTACCCACGCACCCTATCCTACGCGAAAAACCCCTACAACCTTCTAGCTTGCAAAAATACTTACTGACCGAAGACTATTACACGCGCATCTACAATGTTGAAGGCACTTATTCTGTCGACCTAATTTTTCCCTTGTCTACCTCATGTTTTTCATGCACTTATCATCCCTTATACGTGGTCTTTGTAAAGCCTTATCTTGACACAAAAATTTCTTGTCCACCTTTCTCCATGCACACTCTCCTACCTTACGCGATTTTCATCTTCTAACTTTGAGCCATTGAAACACAACTATTACTACCAACTTTTCTCTCTGTTGCACTAATCCACCCCACACTAAAAAGATACACGATCCTCTATGCATACACAACCTTTAAGAGTAAAAGTGGTTACCGGTGCACGGTGCGTAAAACAACACAAAAATAGCAAGAAGCGAGAAAGGAAACACACCGAAAAGGAAATGAATTAAGGGAATTCCTATGCTTTAGATGGCAATATTGCCTTATTTACAAACACAAGGAGATCTATTTATAGTAGAGCAACCTACTCCCATTGAAATGGCACAGTAATCTCATCCCATCCAATGCTTGTAACTAGTAAGTGTTTGAATCAAGGATGTACGAAATGATATATGGTCCCGACCAACCATGGAATTTCAACTTCCCGGATGGCGTAGAAACTTAGAGTCATATAAAAAACCATCTTCCCAAACTAAATTTATTTATTTTTAATATAACGATCATGCCATGATTTTTTTCTCGGCCTTTTACGTTCTCTTCGACTCCGGCATGCAATATCCATTCCTTCATCCAATTGCATCAACTTATCAATTCTTTCCTTGAGCGCTTGTTCATCAGCTTGTCCTCTTACACACGCTATACACAATGATGGTAACATGAATTCAACCGGAAAAAAAACCTCCGTGCTAAACACCAATTGAAATGGTGTGGCCTTGTTCAACCTCTTGTAGGTTGTCCTGTATGCACATAGAATAAATGATTCCTTGTCATCCCAATCTTGTCTTCCAACATCAAAAATTTTGGTCAATGTGTGGCTTAATATCTTTTTGAATGCCTCAGCATTCCCATTCGCTTGATGGTGATAAGGAGTTGTCTTTTGATGGGCCACCATGAACTCTACTAACGAATCCTAATTGTTTCATTCAAAAGTGTGTACCCTATCACTTTGTCAAGCTTAAAGGACATCCATACCCATTGATTATGTTTTCCCATAGAAATCTCATTGTTTTTGTTTTTGTGAAATCCCTTGTAGGTGCTTCCTCCACCACCTTGTTAAATAATCGGTGTAAGTGATGATAAAATGAGAATCGAGTCCTTCGTGTGGCCTTTGAGATTGGTCCTACAAAGTCAATTGCCCATTTTTCAAATAGTTCAAAGATCGACATTCTGGGTCTCGAGGGCATATAATCCCTCCTTCCAGGTTTTCAAGGTGCTTGACAATGATCACAAGCCTTGCCAAACCCGAATACAATCTGGTAGATGCTTCCCACAACAAATCCTGGAAGTATAATTTTCCACGCGGTTACATTTCCTGCATAGTGTTCTCCTGGAATCCCACCATGTGCTTCCTCGATAATTGCAACATGCTCATGTTCTAACATGCATTGGCATAGAACCTCATCAAGACATAACTTGTACAAATCTCCACCAATTAATATGTAAGGTGTGGTGCATGTGGCCAATTTATTTCTCTCCAAGGCCTTCATTCCTTCTCACGCCACAACCATTTTCAGAAACACTGCAATGCCTTCTAATTCCAAGGGAGCACGCCGCAACCTAAATAATTCCACATCTAGAATTGTATCCTCAGTGCTTTGCACGTCCTCCCGTGATTTAATCCTTGATAAGTGATTAGGTCCTGAATTACTCTTTCCTAGTTTTACCACAATAGAAAACTCAAATTCTTAAAATAATAGGACCCAACGATATATACGCCCTTCTGCAAATGGGCTTGTTCACCAAGTACTTTAGTGCCATATTGTTCGTGTAGAATATGAATGGTGTCTCCAAAAATACTACCTAAATTTATGCAACGCATAAATCATTGAATGTGCCTTGCATTTAGTAGTGGTATAGTTTTTTTCTTCTAGTGTCAACTTCCTAATGGAAAAACACAAGGGATGATCAACAATACCTTCTCCAGGTTGTGCTAACACTGCTCCAATGGCTGTCCCTGAGGCATCAACATGCACATGGAAAATTTTATCCTAAGAGGGAAAGTGTAATATGGGCGCAGTAACAAGTCTATCCTTTAATGTGTCAAATGCCCTCTGCTGCGCCTCTCCCCAGTGAAAAGCACTCTTGTGTTTTGGAAATTCTTCCAACGACCAATGATCTTGGCATATCCCTTAATAAATTTTCTGTAGTACCCCATATACCCAAGGAATTCACATCTTGCACTTTGGTAGTAGGCTCCCCTAATCCTACAATAAGTGTAACTTTGGCGGGATCCACCAATAAGCCTTCCTTACATATAATATTCTCGAACAGGGTTCCAAATGGAGTGGCAAAAACACACTTCTTAAGGTTGAGGGATATCCTCAGCTGCCGACATCTCTCAAACATCTGCCTCAAATTGTCACAATGGTCTTTTACTAGCCCATACATAGTCCATTCATCTAGGCAGACCTGAAGAAATTTATGGATGAAGTCCTAGAATTCTTGTACCACAATGCACGAGAACAAAACATGTGCATTTTTAGTCCAAAGGTGTGACCAGAGGGTAAAACTTCCCCATTCAGTGGTGAAATTTTTCTTCTCCTGGTCTTCCTTTGCAATTCTAACTTGGTGGTACCTTGAGAACCCATCTCGTGAAGGAATGGAATTCACGCTTTGGCTACTCCTTCCAAAATTTCTTCATTCAAGGGGGTTGGAAAAGGGTCAATGACAGACTTTGCATTTAAGTCCTGTAATCAACATAGATCCTTATCCTTCCATCCTTCTTAATGCTTATGACCATGGGGCTTACCCATTCGATTCCTCCACATCTTGATGATACATGAGGTGATCATCTTGTCTATCTCCTCTTTGACCTGTGCGTGAAAATTTGGGTTCATCGATATGGTATCTTCCAGGATCGGGTGAACACCTTCCTTTAACTTGATCCTCATTTCTCCCAAGGAGTGGTGAACTCCTTTAAGTTCATGGTACCCATGCGGGAATAAATCCTAAAACTCACACAATAGATTGATGATTTTGAAACCTCCTTCTACGAAAAATAATCCCAATGGTCGCCTTAGGTTACGCCTCCAAACCAATGTTAACCTTGTTTTTCTTCGAGGATCATGGTAGGTGCACACTCACTCATCAGCACTATTCTTGGCCTCATGCGTACCTTCATAATAGTTAACATCCAAGTTCTATGTCTCCTCACCATCAATCACATAGACCATTTTTCCTTTTTCTTTTTCCATCAATGCGTTCTCAAGTTGTATCTCTTATGATTCTTCCTCCTCAAAGAATGTCTCCAAACCAGGTTCACCTAATAGCTACATATCCTATCTTTTTCCATAGTGCTATCTCCCATGTTAGGCACTTAACTACTTGCAACACCTTATCCACCGACATGGCTTGGTACTTGATACTTGAAATCTTGAATGAGATCAACTTCCAATTCCTATCAATTCCCTATACGAAGGCACATTTTTGAGTGAATATACCATGCACACACGCGTCCTTGTAAGGTGGAATACAACTTATGCACCCATAAAAAAGGTGACAAAGCTTCCGCGACTTCTTTCCGGGCCTTCTCACACACTTAGACATGAAATGAGGCGGGCTCCTTTCCATGGTAGTCTGTATGACAATGGGTGCATTACTTTGTGAAACCTAATAGAGAATGCAATTCTCACCTCACGTTATTCTAGAAGGTTCTCATAATGTGTATCCCACCAACATGTTGTGGTTAGGAAGGTTGTAATTGAGCATTCCTCTTCTCTCAACCTCATTTATCCACTGAGCCTCCATTTATTGTAAGAAATATTCGGGGTTGGCTCCCCAAGAGTAACTTGGTAATTTCTTCCCTCCTATGAGCTTGGTGAGCACGCCTTCATTACCTTGTCCTTTGAGCTTCTCAACGATCACCTAATTAATTCATAAGTCTCATGTGCCCAAATGTCACATGCTACACTAGTTGTATCACTTATAGACTGAGCATCTTCAAACTAGATTACCCCCTTTGTGGGATGAATCACCTTAGGGTCCCTCATATAGTACACATAAATCATGTAAAGGACTTCCTCTCCTAAGGGCTCAAAGTATAGTGCATTGAATTCCCATTTTTTAAGGGGCTGATGACCCATTCCTCCTTGTTCTCAAAACTTATATACCCCTTGTTAAACCATTCAACATTTTTTTGTAACATCGGGCGTCAAGAAATGCTAGGAAGTTATCTACCTCAGTGGTGCCAAGACCTCAAAATTCCCGGTGAACTTTTCCCCTTTCGATAGTGATAACCACGTCCTTCAAGACACCAATGGGAATTTCCTTTCTTTTGTTAGCCATATACAACACATTTGAAGATGGTTGTAATGGGGGCCTTCCCATTTGATGCCAAACATCAAAGGTGAGAACATTGACCTCTCGTGCCCGTGTCAATCAAATTTTTTTCTCAAGAGCCACCCATATACAACAACATTTAAGGTAATCTTCTTATCATAGTCAAGGTTATGGTGAGGAAGATGGGCATGCAGAACTTCTCTCACGCTCGGCTCAACGAGTGTTAACTTCTCCTGTAACCATGAATAATATTTTATCACCTCAACATAGTTCATACTTCCCTAACCTCATTCGGATCCTTCATTAAGCCTCAACATTCTTCTTTTGCTCCATCTTCCTTCACTTCTCTTTCGGGCATTGGATCTCTCCTTGTAGACTACAAATCACATCCATATTCTCTTGATACACCTCCTTCTGGTGGGTAGGGTCCAGGTACTTCCCATGTATCACCTCTTCTCTTGTAACTAGTGGTCTCTTCCTTGGTACTTCCATGGCATGTGTAACCTCTACTCGCATCATCACCAGGATAGGTTATAATCCTGACTCACGTTCCACTTTAGGCATCCACTTTGAGTCGGATTTCTTAATGGTTACCATCCTAACACCTTTGTCCTTCCGGTGATGTTGGATCTTATTCTCATATAGCTTTGAGAATTCCTCATATGTATGTTTCTTTCTACACCATGAGCATTACAACAGATCAAGACATTTGCGCTTGTAGTGATATGTGGATCCACAGTTGAAATAGGTTCCACGTGGGAATTCACTTCTTCCTCAATGGCTACCATGACCATGAAATATTCCTCAGAATCCTCTTCCATGTGCCCCTCCATCTACGTGCCCTTCATAATGGTGACCATCGTCCTTGGAACTACTTGCAAGGCTGGTCCAGTGCACACCAATATCAATGGCATCATGTATTTGGTCAATCGAGTCTACAATCCTTGGTTGAGTATCATTTATAGGTTTAATTGTGATGGTCTGCTTTGTACATCAATATGAATGGGTTTATCGTATAAGTCAACGGTATTTTTCTAACTTTACATGTGTTGAGTATCTTTTACAGGTTTAATTGTGATGGTTTATCATTAATTTTGAGCTAAATTAGGAAAACATTTACCTTTTTTGAGTATTCTTGCATAAGTTTTTATATTTTTAATGTCATTCCATGTACACATGTATGTTTTAGGATGGTCTCTGCGCATGCATCAATAGGTCTACGTGTATGTTGAATAGGGTGCACATACACATGTTTGTCCACTTATTTTACCCTCTGTGTTTCTTTGTCATAGCTTTGTATAGAGGTAATGTTTGACACCTAGTTGAGAGAAACAATTAGGAATCCATTTCTTCTTAGAGCTAACTTGACCGACTCAAAGCCAATCATGTTTCAAATAGCTTTAAGTGAAGAAAGAAAATTTTCAGAGTCAAAATCTTATTAGTTGAACAAGGGAGATTCCATTGAAGTTTGAGCCAAGCGTCATTCATCACGACATTTGTGAAGTGTTACTTTGTCTTAGTTTTCACTCGCCATAAGATGAGGAGAAATTATGTCGAAGTGACGCCAAGTATTTTTCACCCAAACTTTATCTACTCCTTTGCTCTCTTGTTGATATTTTTGATCAAAAGAGGAGCAACATACATGTGTTATTGATTGATTGTGTCCACCAATTTTGCACCCGTTTACATTCATCCTTGCTTGAGACTAGATGGTAAATGTTGAAAGTGTGTTGGTACGTCTTATCATCTTGATAGCCGTTTGATCTTAATACCCGTCAATATATTCGTCTTAGTTAGGCTTGATTCATCACCGATCTTCCCTTTAGGTGCTACTTAGCTCACATTATCTGATACAATTTTGATACGTACATCTTGTTTCTTATAAACTTGATTTAAGTTTCTAGATTATACCATTATGTTGCTCACACTTTAAAAAATCCTTAGTATAATTTGACCTTGTTTCCTTCCAAACATTTCCTCAGCCTTGAAAAGTGTTGTTGTTATATTGTTCGTATTATATCAATATTATTTCAATACTAATATATTTCTTTTTCACAAAGCTTGATTAACATATTGAAGTGGTATTACTACATTTCTTGCATTTGTAACTTCCACTTTTTCGGATTTAGGCCTCATTTTTATATAAATTGGTTGAATTATACTTTACATTGGAAATCAATTCAACCCCTTTTTAATTCTTACACCTTGTTTATTTTAAACTTGACTTAAGTGTTGACATTGTGTTTATCATCTTATGTCGAACTACCATTGAAAAACATTTACATAGGGAGTATTTCCTTTTTGATTGATTGGTTTACCAAAATTACGTGATTTTTCCTTGAGATTATCTATCTTGAAGACTTATTTTATAGGAAAATCCTTTGATCAATTGATTCATTATTCTTTGACCATCATTGGATACTATTTGTATGGTTGATACACTGCTTGTTTGTTTCCTAGGTTCATTGTCGTCATTGTACACATTTTTCAAACCTTAGTAAAAACATTTCCTATCAAGCAACTCATGAATCAAATCAAACATTGGAAAATTTTCCTTTGTATCCTTGGTGTTGCTAAAATTTTGATCAATCATTTTGACATTTACACTTGCAACTTGTTGTCCAAACCTTGTTGGATTGTCAAAATTGTGTCATTACAATGTCTATTTTCCTTAGATTCCCTTTGGAAAATCACACAAGCATCACTTTTTTGTAAAATGTCTAGTTGGTTGTCATTATGTTTCTGAATCGACATTAAATTTTCCTCACTTTGAATAAGTTTGATCACACTATCTAGGTCTAGGAATTTATACCTAAACAATGCCAACAATGACTGACTATTGCATGGTTCCTCACACTTACAACAATAGGGAACCTAGGTTTCAACATTCACATCAAAATATACCCATCATGACTATACCTCATTTGGTTCTTCGCTCTAGAAAATTAGTTTGGTTACCCCTTCCCCACCTTTATCTCACAGTCAGGGATGTGATTATGATGATTCTAATCCAAACTATTCTTCTAATTATTCTCAATATTCTGATGATTCTGATCCAAACTATTATTTAGATTCCCATAATTTGAATCCTAAGTTGTGGTCCTCCCTTTCTTTTTAGGACCCACTTTATCAGTCACCTGAACAACGTGCTCTTCCTTTGAAGATCTATGTGACTCCAAGTACCTTCAATCAAAAATATAATTTTACTCTTGATTCGTGGTCCTCCATTTCTCTGCAAGACATCCTTTATCATTCACATCAATGAAGTATTCCTCCTTTCAATATTTGTGAGAATCATAGTCCTTATATTCAATTGTCCAAGTCAACTCCTATCTTTCTTGATACACTAACTAGATGCCTTATCCTCTTTGTCTGCCGGCACTATGTCATCTTCTAGGAAACCTATATCAACCAATTATAAACCTTTATCTTCTTCAAAATTTACTTCATCTCTTGAGTTGTATTCTTATATCAATCAAAGTTCAATTCCTCTTTGGCCCTTGGGTCATTTCGATCATTCCTTATTCTATCTTCATCAATCTTCTAAAGATCAATGTTTGCATCCATGAAAAACATTTCACAAAAGCGATGTGCTAAGATATATTTTCAAAGCACTATTTAATTCATTTTTATACAAAATAAGATCCAAAATTCTTCTCATCAACATCATTAACCATCTTCTAAATCTTCCACACAAGTTGGACCCCTTTCTTATAATCAACCTACTAGGGTCGAAGAATAACAACCCATACTGATCAATTTATTTCATAATGAAGAAGTAATCAAACAATTCATGGGGTTACATAATGACATTACTCTAGAGGACCATGAGAAAGGATTCTCTTTATACCTCAATGTGTTCACGTATTGTGGGGAATGGGTTGATTTCTTTTGTCAGAAAACAAAGGAAGATCCTTAGACCATCAAACTTGATCCTCTTCTTATTCTTCCATTTTCACCATCCCCATTACATGGAGAAATTCATGGGTCTTTCATTGATCCCTAGGCCTATATTCTTATCACCAAATCATTCTTTATATATCACAATTCCTCAATCACAATCTCATTGCAAATTGTAAAGGGGAGGAGAGAGGTGAGGAGCTTAGCAAGGAAGAAATTGCGAAAAAATTGAAAGAGTGGGATGCAAGACTTAACATAAAGAAAATTCAACTCATACCCAAGCCTCCGGCCAGGGGTTGAAATTAAGGAATAGGTGGTGAATACTGAATATAAAAAATAAAAAGAACAATTAAATTATGACCAACAGTCTACATGCTCGAAAAGCAGTATGCATGTTAATACTATGTCTATGAAACGATGCTTTACCACAAATTATAAAATTAATCTTAGAGGAATAATAAGAGTTATATTCAAATCCATAAGAAGATAGGCATGTGCAAGTAAAGAAAGAAAATATGTCCAAAGTGCAAGGTATTTGAGCTAAATTCGGTGATCCTAGTTGCCTTGCATGTTAAGAACTTGTAGTATTTCTAGAAGGTTGTAACAACTTGTCAGGAGTATCATAAAAAATTACATCTAACTACAAGGAGATCCAAATAATGGAAGAATGCCATGCATATTCAAGGGTTTTGAGTGAAAAGAAATCCATACAAGGAGGTTTCAAAACCTTCTCCGTCTTCTCCATTTCAAAATTATATATTTTCAGACAAAATTGATATTTCTAATTTCGTGTTTGAGAATGAAGAAGGTCATGGTGAAAAAATTCTCAATCCGGAGAACACAATGGAGGAGGAAATTGAAACTTTGACACAATAAAGCAATGGAGAGGCTGATTATATGTCAGATTTGGAGGATTTTTTTATGGACATGACTCTATGGAAATGGTCAGTTTTGTTATTCCATCACCTATCTTTCAACACAAAGTACCTAGTGCCATGCAAGGAAATGTTCAAGAATTGCTTGCAAATTCAAATAACCCTCTTGAATCGGGATGGAGGAAATTAATCTTCCATGTCTCTCTTTTAATGGAGATGATATCATTGAGATATTATTGCTTTCAATTATGGAGCTTGACTTGGTTAATGAACCAATTTTGGAAGAGAATATTCTTGAAAATCTTACTATCCCTAATAATCCTCCTACAATTTTTATTATTGATTAGGAGATTAAAAATGCAGATTGGATTTGACTTCAATCAAAATAGGAGGAAATATTAGGTGATCGGAATACTTAAAGCACTTTGAGTGATTCAACAATGACTCCATTCGAGACAACAAGCAATCTCAAAGAGGTACATGTTGTGGAGGGGCTTCTTGTTATCAAAGAAGGAAAAGGAAATGAAGCACATCACTTGATAAAATTCATCCAAGTGGGAGCTCATTTTTATCTAGATGAGAAACAAGAGGAAAATTATCTTATGAACAACCATATTTTTAAATAATGTCTTCAGGTACACTTCCTTGCTAAAGTTAAAGCTCAAAGTAGAAGACATATTCAAAGGGTTAGACTGTGTCCCATTAGATATTTGGCTTCATTGGAGCCAAAAGAAAAGACATAACTAGTCACATTCACTTCAGAATGTTAGAGTGAGTTTCATGGTCCGAGGATTAGATGTGGTGCCTCTATAGAACAAATGCAGAGAAACTAAAAGAGGCATGCATTCTCTTTTTAGTTGATTCCTTGGTGAACCAAATGGATAATGGGGCTTTTTTACATTTTTCACTCTCATTCTCAACCATGACTATTTCCAAATCATCTACATGGCTTCCCATTATGATGAAGCAAAGATATTTTGCACAAAAATTTGTAGGGTTCATTTAGCTCACTTGTGCCTTTGATTAGAATAGGGTAGGAGTAGTTTTGTTTTCAACAAAATAAGTTCTTATGCACACTCTGCATGTTTCACTTGAAGCATGTATGATTTTCAGTTTTTTACATACTGTGTGTTGTGTTTCGTCGTTTATCTTGCAAAGTGTTTCGAGATGGAATTTTCGAAGAAAGGAAAAATAAGAATTGAATACAATTCCATGATTTCCCAACTTAGTAGATGTTTTATTCAAAACTCCACAACATGCTATGTGTGTAAGGACATCATCAAATTCAGTGTGCTTTATACTTGTCAATATCAGATTCTGGGACAAGTGTTATGTTTGTGGAGCCTATTTTCATGTTAGAGTGTGGTACACCTTCTATGTGTTACACTTGGGTATTTTTATGGCAGATCCTGCTCGCCGATGAGCGGGTCAGGGGGGTCCAGGGGTGAAGCCCCCGAAGAAAATTTTCATGGGTGGTTTATTAACCCATGGGTAATGGGCTGTTTTTGGGCCCATGTTTTTTCGGTACCCATTGTTTTGTAAAACCGCCTCTTTGGCTACCCATAGGTTTATGGGATGGTTTTGTTTTTTCCCATTGTTTGATACCCACGGTTTTGTAAAACTGCTTAAGCAATTGTCTATTTATATGGTCTTATGCATATGATAGATAGACAAGCAAATGTATTGCAGATGTGTTTTGAATTTGGGTGTGAATTCTGTAGAGTTTGTTGAGCATAGCTCCAAATGGATCTGGGTATTGTATTGAGAGAGTGGAGGCTTGTAATAAAATATGAGCAAGTGATTCTTGGTGGACATAGCCCAAATTGGGTGAACCACGTTAAATCTTGTCTCTTTGTGTTGTGTTATTTATTTTGCACTTTTATTTGAGATTTGTAATATTTTCTGCATATTAGTTTCTATTGTTGCGATTCTATAAGGGATTATTCCGCATATTTTATCTCTTATTTCCTAACAACAAGTTTAGTGTTTCATCCTTCATGTTGTAGGTCGGTTTGTAGAGTAATGATATCAAGTGAGGATTTAAGATCAAAACAATTTTTCACTCATGAGCATTCTAATAATTTCTTATGAAAGTTA
This sequence comes from Taxus wallichiana var. yunnanensis, assembly GCA_018340775.1. Classification (NCBI taxonomy): domain Eukaryota; kingdom Viridiplantae; phylum Streptophyta; class Pinopsida; order Cupressales; family Taxaceae; genus Taxus; species Taxus wallichiana. The sequence goes on along the minus strand of CM031237.1, from coordinate 71,888,552 downwards.
GGAAATTTGCGAGAAACATTCAATCCTGAGTCCAAGGTGTAGTAGCATTTGGGTAGCTCGGATACAGAATTTCATGGTTTAGGATCGGGTTCTAAGGATTTTGAGCTTACTCCATGCCCAATGGAGGCTTCAGGCCACAAGTATATACATCTAGGTGACGACGATGTCCACGAGAGGTTTCGAGAATTATTATCCATTTCTATTCCTTGGGGAAAAATAGGACAAGCTGAACTAGATTCGGGAAGTTGATAGGTGCATCATGCATGATCCGAGAGGTTTTAGATGCTATTCACGGTAGAATGGAACATTCGGAGAAATTTTTCTCCTCTTGCTCTTAAAGAGGCTCGAGATATTTGTCAAGTACCAAAACAACCCCATCGGGGGCACAAACAGTAAAAATGGTCAAAATTGATAAATAATGTTTAAGGAACCTAATTGTGTTTCCATTAATCCCTTGTTTTTAAGAAATATTGAGGAAGTTAAATTTAGGTCAAATCCATTTTGAAGGGGCTAAATGGTATTGAGATTCAAAATAGCTCTTCGAGTAGCTTAGTGATCTTTCATTTGATTTTGGGTTCAAGAAATGAGGTAGCTCTATGAACTAGTTGAATAACTTAGGGAAAGCTTCTCGGTTTACAAGGTAGTGTCTATGTAGGTGGTAAAAGCATGTAATTTGTTATGGCGGGGGGCTCGGTAGTCAAGCTTATCAAGATGGGTGCCGAGGCCAAATTGGCGGCAGTCATGGAGAGTGAGTTATGATGAGTTGGTCTAGGACCGTGTCAAGCCAACACGGATGTTAGAGCATAGAAGTTAGAGAGGACACATGCAAATAGCTCGGCACTAGTGCCCCAAGACAATTTTTCTAGGAACTTAAGCAGCTCAACATTGACATTTCAGGGTTTGAGCTCAGCATCATCAAGCTAGCACAGAGAAACACATTGGGGATCTAATAAGGATGTTAAACATAGTTAAATCACCGCATGGTGATCTCGGTGGGATGATAGCTTGGATACTTGAGCTAGGCTATAGAGGATGTATTGCCAAGGAGAAGATAGACTAGCTTGGCCTCAGAAAGGAGGGTATAGGGATGGCTCGCTCGACCGAGCTTGGTCTGAGCCATCGAGGGAAAGTTCTAGGGTGTAACTATTTGAAAACTTCGGCATAAAGGAAATAGGGAAGGCAAGAAGGAGCTCGACCGGATGGAGCAAATGGGATGGTTGAGCCATGGACCGATGAAGAGAAGAAAATTTTGAGGGGCATGGTAAGGTGTGGCAAGATGATCTCAAAGCTTGAGAAATGCATGCAGGGACGGATTGGGTCATGGCACAGGAGAGTAGCTTGGGGAAATTGAAAGAGATGGACACCAGATCAACAATGGATTTGGGAGTGGTTTTTGTTGAAAACATTCATTTGGGTTTGTTTTCAGAGATCACATTTTAGGAGGTTCAAAGAAATTTTGAGTGTAGTTTCGATATGATGTCTGAAGGCCCCGAGTCCAAAATTCCAAAGTGTGAGATGTTTCAGGGTTCATGTACATCAGGATTTCAGAGGATAGGTGACCGAGTTGGTGTTCGACAAAGGAAATATTTGAAGTCCAAAGTCTAAATTTCAGACTTTGGACTACGAATTTTGGGTTTCAGAGTATGTGAATGGTGAGATGGTGGTTATGTTCAGGGCACTTGGACTCTAAATTTTGAAGGATGTTGAGACCAATGCAAAATTTTGTTAGGGTAATTTATCACATCGGTCAACACAAGAATCAAGGCACTCGTCGCTAGTTGTCACCGGACGTGGAGTGGGAGGTTGGCATTGAAAAGTGAGTCAAGTGTTGAGTTCGAAGAAGAGTTGGAAGGTGGGTTTACATAAAATCTTGCTAGATAAGTGAGGAAGATTTAAAAAATCTTGGCAGTGAGCTATGTTTGGTGGGAGGTTGGAAATAACAGGAGCTCGCTCATCAATGCAAAGGTAGAAATCAAGGTACCTTCCATGCATTGCAACACGGGGAGGTGAAGCGGGTAGCCATCTTGCTTTGAGTTAGCGAGCAAGCTAGCCACACAAATAACCTTGACACCACTTAAACCCCTCCAAAGAAAAATGAAACCTATGAGGCCCCAAGGCATATAAAGGTGGCATTAAAAAATGTATTAAAATATTATTTTGTAATTATAGGTAAAAAATTAAATTTATTAAAGTGTGGTGGGGTGGAGTTATTCTTGGGGTACATTGATGATGCAATCAGGCATGGACTGTTTCAAGCAAGTATGGTCTCCATAATCTACTAAAATCATGCCTAGATTTTAGGAATTTACCTTCTTTCTCTCATCAGCTCAGAATTTCTATAAATGTAAGGGAATGCATTATTTCAAAAAAGGTTAGACATTTTTTCTAAGTCTCCCCTCTTCTTTCAAGTTGATCTGTTGTGAATTTATAGGTTTTCAAGCCTTCCTTCCAAAGATTGTAATGGTAACCCTTTACCCTTCCTTCTTTAATGATGTACTGTGCATATTAGAGTAATAAAATGATGTTTTATGACTAATTATCTATCCTTACACCATTTTTGTTGCTTCTTTTGCCTCTCTCATGTTTACAGGTATACTATGCAACCCCATGTTTCTATTATAGGTTTTGGAAGATGTTGTGCTTAACAAGAATGAATTATTGTATGTAATTAGGTCTGTGATGCATGTCCATCCTTCCCATGCTCATCCTTCTTCATTGGCAGGCTGGAAATTTTTCTAGCAAACCCCTTTCTTGGTGCATCACCACTTCTAGTGTAGGTTTTATTTCATGTAATCTCTCTCCCTGTCTCCTTGGAAATGTTAGTATAGGTTTAGTTAGTTTTTTTTCTTGCATTAGGAGTATTGTAGTGTTAGGATTAGGAAGAGGAAGCTAGCCTTCTCTGGAGGTTCACCTCAAGCCCGCAAGTCCCACATCTTGAGAGGTGATACCCATGTTACCCAATCACACAGAATGCCCATTCACATAGTGGTAATTTGGGGGTGCTTTGTGATTTAGTGATAACAGCTTTGGCACGCCTGGTGGGAAAACAAGAGTCGTGAGTTTTATTCACTTTATTTCATTAGGTTGTTGTGCACTTAATGAAAAAGTAGCCTTCGGAGGAATATCCAAGCACAATTGGTGACTCCATTGGTTCAAGTAACCAACTCTTTAAGTTCTGAGACTTTATTTTTTCACCCATTTTCATCCATTTCTCTTCCAAATATTTCCATTTTTCTCCCATTCATCAAGTTGTGCAATCATGGCTTCATTCACACAATGAAATTACAACTTGAAACAACAACAATACTAGTTCATTCCCAAATCTATTTTATGATGAAAATCAGTTTGATCATGCATTTCTACATGAGAAAAATGAAAATTAGTTTGGTCACCCATAAAACTTTGGATTTGTTGAAAATTAAGGCTTTGTAGTTGTTGAAGAGAAAGGATATGCAGATCTTGGAGACTATCCTACACCTGAAGAAGACTACTTGTAGAGAAAGGTTCAAGATTTGGAGTATAGCATGGTGAAAATAAGGATTAAAGAAATGAAAAAGGAAACCTAGATTGGTTTCATAATTCCATACCCCTGGACTAGCTCTATACCAGGTGAGTTTAATCCTAAGCAAAAGCTCCATTGGATAACTACAACACTGCTTGAAATTAGAAAATGGATTAAGAAGAGGGAAGCTTATGAATATAATGCTAGTCAATCCTATCAATGGGAAATCCCTACATTACAAAATAAAATCTCTTTTCCAATGCTTTCATCTATGTAATCTACTCTTGAACCCCATAATCCTAACTTTCTAGCTCTGCCCCCATAGTGGAATTCACTTACCCATCTCCTATCCTTAAATTTCACCTTAATTTTCTTCCCTTTTCTCTTCTAAGGTTCCTTACCTTCCATAATAGCAAATAGTTGAATCCCAACCCAACCCTCCTCTTGCATTCACAAATCTATTTTTTGAGGACCAAGATCAAAAAATTTGCAAAGAGGAGGAGAGAGCCGAGGATCTTAGTAAGGAAGAACATCCCAAAAATATGAAAGAGTGGGCTGTAATAATTTACATCAAGTAAATTCCACTCATAACTAATCCTCCAACAAGGGTTGAAGTTAAGGATTAAGTGGTGAATCTTGAATGTACATAATAACAAGCACAAGTAAATGATGACCAATAATCTACATGCTCGGAATGCAATATGCATGTTAATACCATGTCTATGGAAGCATGTTGCTTTACCAAAAATTGTAAAACATATATTAGATGAAGATCGGGAGTTGGATTCAAATCCACAAGAAGATAGACATGTGTAAGTAAATGAATAAAATCTCTAAAGTTTGAGGTATTTCAATTGAATGGAGTGATCCTTGTTTCCCTACATGTCAAGAAATTGTAGTATTTCTAGAAGGTTATAACAACTTGCCAGGAGTATCATTAGAAATTACAGCCAGCTACAAGGAGCTCAAAATCATGGAAGAAGACCATGGAAATTAAAGGATTTTGAGTGTAGATAAATCCATATAGGAGGTTTCAAATACTTCTCCTTCTTCACCTTTTCAAAATTATGGATTTTTAGACAAATTTGATCTTGCTATTTTTTTTTTTTTTTGAGAATTAATAAGGTCATGGTGAACAAAATGTCAATCTGGAGAACACCATGGAGGAGTAACTTGAACATTTGAAAAGAAAGGAAATGGAGAGGCTAATTATATGTCAGATTTGGAGCATTGTTTTGATGGACCGAGCCTATGGAAATGGTCGGTTATTTTATTCCATCACCTAGCCTCCAACATAAAGTGCCTAGTGCCATGTGAGGAAATGTTCAAGAACTACACTGTAGTTTAAAATAACCCTCTTGCATTAGGATTGGAGGAATTGAATCTTCCATATCTCTCTTTGAAAGGAGATGATATCATTGAGAGCTTCCTTCTTTTAATTATGAAACTTGACTTGGTTAATGAACCAATTTTGGAGGAGAATATTCTTGAAAATATTTTTGCCCCTAATAATCCTCTTACATATTTTATTATTGATGAGGAGATTAAAAATGCATATCGACTTTGTCTTGAATCAGAAGAGAAGGAAATATTAGTAGACAAACATACTTCAAGCACTTGCACTGATTCAAAAATTAATTCATTCAAGGATGCAAGCAATATCAGAGAGCTGCACATTGTGGAGGGGGTTTTGTTGTCGAGAGAAGGAAAAGGAAATAAAGAGGACATCACTTCAATACCATTCATCCAGGTGGAAGATTATTCATCTGTAGATGAGAAATAAGAGGAAAATCAGCTTATGGACAACCATCTATTTCAAGAATGTCTTCAGGTACACTTAATTTTTAAATTTGAATATAAGAGTAACAGGTATATTCAGAAGGGTTAGACCATGTCCCATTAGATATTTGGATTCATTGGAGCTAAAAGAAAAGCCACAACTAGTCGCATTCACTCGAAATGTGACGGTAAGTTTCATAGTCTTTGAGGATGAGTTGCATGTGCCTCTACCGAACAAATATAGAGCAACTAAAAGAGACATGCATTCTCTTTTCAATTGATTCGTTTTTGAACCAAGTGGGAATTGGGATTGTTTCAATTTTTCACATCCATTCTTAGCCATGACCATTTCAACTAATTTGCATGGCTGCCCATTATGAGGAAGGGAAGCTATTTTGCACAACTTGATTGCAGGGTTCGTTTTGCTAACATGTGCCTCTAGTTATAATAGGGTAGACATAGTTTTTTTTTTTTTTGCAGAATAAGTACTTGTGCAAACTCTGCATGTTTCACTTGAATCATGTATGGTTTTTAGTTTTGTACATAGTATGTGTTGTGTTTCGTCATTGCTCTTGCACACTGTTTTGGAGGTGGATTGTTTAGAAGAGAGGAAAAATCAAAATTTAATAGAGTTCCAAGATGTCCCAATTCAACATAAGTTTTATTCAAAACTACGTAATATGATATATGTGTTAGATAATAATCAAATTCATCGTACTTCGTACTTGGCAATATCGATTCTAGGACAAGTTCGGTGTTTCATCATTCGTCATCTTGTAGGTTAGTTTGTAGAGTAATGAGATCAAGTGAGGATTTCAGATCAAAAACATTTTCCACTAATGAGCTTTACAATCATTTCTTATGAAAGTTTGGAAATTGCGAGAAAAGTCAATTCCCCGAGTCCGGGGTATAGGAGCGTTTGGGTAGCTCCGAGACAAGAATTTCTTGGTTCAGGATTAGGTTCCGAGGATATCAGGTGACTCCATTCCCAACGGAGGCTTCGTGCCACTGGTCGATACATCTAGCTAGCAGATGTCCTGAGAGGTCATCAAAATTGTTATATATTCATGCTCCTTAGGTAGAAATGTATAATTGAACCAAATTCGGGCAATTGACTGGTGCATCATGCATGATCTAGAGGTTTTAGATGGAATTTGAGGTAGAATGGAACATTCAGAGAAATATTTCCACCTCTTGGTCTTAAAGAGGATAGGATCTTTTCCCAAAAAAACCAAGTCAAAATTTATAAATCATGTTTAAGGAACCTTATTGTGTTTCTATTATTCCCGGTTTCAAGAGAAAACTTGAGTAAGTCAAATTCGGGAAAAATCCATTTTGAAGGGGCTAAATGGCATTGCACTCTAAAACAGCTCACCGAGTAGCTCAAAGAAGATGGAATTTGATTTGTGGGATCAAGAATCAAGGTAGATCAATGAGCTAGTTTAATGACTAAGGGTGCGATGATCGGTTGACAAGTAAGTGACTATGCGAGCAACGCAGACTATAACTTGTTATGGTAGGGGGCTCGACATTTGAGCTCATTAAGTTGGGCACCAGGCCAACTCAATGGAAATCTTGGAGAGTGAGTTATGACAAGTTGGTGCAGGACCATATCGAGCCAACATGGATGTTAGAGCCTAAAGGTTAGATAGGACACACAAATAGATCAACGGTGGTGGTCCAAGCCAATTTTTCCATGAAATTGAGGGATCAATGTCGATGTTGTATGGTTTGAGCTCAACATAATCAACCTATCACAGAGAAACATAGTTGGGATCTAATCGGAGAGCTTATGAAATGAGCTCGGAAAATGATGCAGGGAATATTGGCTCGGAATGATGTAATCAACTCGCCGCATGCGAGCTCGGTCGGATGATAGCTTGAATGATCAAGCTAGGTTGCGAGAGGATGCACCTTCAAAGGGAAGATAGACTAGCTCGGCCTTTGAAAGGAGTGTTTAGGGTTAGTTCACTCGGTTGAGATAGGGCCGAGTCCATGAGGGTAAGTTCCAGGGTGGTACAAGTTGAAAATTTTATGTAAAGGTAATTAGGAAGGTGGGCGGGAGCTCATTCGGATGGAGCAAACGGGATGGCCGAGACATGGGCCGGTGCGAGAGAAGGAAATTTTGAGGGGAATGGTAAGGTTTGGTGAGATGAGATCTTAACTTGAGAAATGCACGCAGTCCAGCTCGGTTCATGACATAGGAGAGTATCTCAGGATAAGTGAAAGATATGTACATGAGATCAACAATTGATTCAAAAGTGTTTTCGTTGAAAACCATCGTCAAGGTTTATTATTGGAGATCACATTTTTAGAGGTTCGGATAAATGTTACATGTAATGCCGAAAAGATTTTTGGATGCCCCGAGTCTTAAATTCTAATGTCTGAGATGTTTTGGGGTTTATGTGCTTTGGGATTTTAGAGGATAGGTGGCCAAGTTAGTGTTCGGTGAAGGAAATGTCCAAGTCCAAAGTTTGACTTTTGGACTTTCGGGTTTGAGTATGTGAATGGTGATTTAGAAGGTTTTTTCAGGGACACTCGGACTCTTGAAGTTCAAAGGATGTCAAGACCAATGCGAGAGGTCACCAAGGTAAGTCATTGTGTCGACCAACGTAGGAATCAAGTCACACATTGCGAGTTATAATCGGACATGGAGTAGGAGTTTGGCATTAAAAAGTGAGTCAAGCACCAAGTTGGAAGAAGAGTCAATGGGTGTGTTTAAATCAAAGATTTCCGGAGTAAGTGGGGAAGATTTTGAAAATCTCGGTAGGTGAGATATGTTTGGTGGGTGGTTGGAAATATAAGGAGATCACTCATCAACATAAAGGTAGAAACCAATGTGTCCTTCATGCATTGTAAAAAATGCGGTGAAACAGTGCTTGACTCACTAAGTTGGCGGGCGATTTGGCCACCCAAATACCCCGAACACTACTCAAACCCCTCCTAAAAAAATGAAACCTGTGGGGCCCCAAGGCATATCAAGGTGGCCTTAAAAAATTTATTAAAATATTATTTTGTAATTAAAGGTAAAAATTTAAATTTCTGAAATCATGGTGGGGAGGATATTTTCTTGGGGTACATTGATGATGCAATCAGTCATGGAGTACTAGTAGGAAAGCATGGACAATGCATGGCTTCCATGATCTACTAAAATCATGCCTAGAATTTAGAAAATTTCTTTCTTTCTCTCACCATCTCAGACTTTCTTTAAATGTAAGGGAATGTATTATTTCAAAAAAGGTTAGAATTGTTTTCTAATTCTCCCTCTTCTTTCAAGCTAAGTGGTTGTGAATTTAGAGGGTTTCAAGCCTTCATTCCAAATATTGTAATGGAAACCCTTTCCTCTTCTTTCTGTACTGATTCACTTTGTGCATGTGCTTGGAGTAATAAAATTATGTTTTGTGACTAATTTTTTTCCTTGCACCATTTTTGTTGCTTCCTTTTTCCTCTCTCATGTTTGTAGGTATAGTACAACCTAATATTTCTATTTCAGGTTTTAGAATATTTTGTGCTTAACATGAGTGAAGTATTGTATGTAATTGGGTTTGTGATGTATGTACATCCTTCCCAGGAGCATCCTTCTTCATTGGTAGGTTGGAAATTTATCTAGAAACCCCCTTTCTTGGTGCATCACCACTTCTAGTGTAGGTTTTATTTAATGTGATATCTCTCCCTATCTCCCTAAAAATATTAGTATAGGATTAGTTAGTTATCTTTCTTGCATTAGGAGTATTGTAGTGTTAGGATTAGGAAGAGGAATCCACCCTTCTTTGGAGGTTCACCTCAAGCCTACAAGTCCCACATTTTGAGAGATGATACCCATGTTACCCAATTACACTTTGAATGCCCATTCACATTCTAGAAATTCGGGGTGTTGTGTTTTGGTAATAAAAGGTATTGCATATGCATTGATTTTATTTTGTCCCTTTCATTCCAATCCTCTGCAAGTATCCCACCATATTTCTTCCTTCATGATCTTTTGGTTAGTATATTTTTGCTCCTTCCATGACATTTATCTCTATAGTATTCGTTTGACCTTGGTATTTTATAACCTTGGTAAATTAAAGAATGACTAACCTCTTAGAGATCCTATCACTATCTACATCTAATAAAATTGTTACGAATAACTTTTGGGAGTATTTGTTGACACTAGTGAATGTCGCCATCACAATCACTTCCAAGTCCTTCCATCAAGACATCAATGGTTCTTAACCCCTTATCAATACAATTGAGAAAGATAAAATACTTATTAGAAAGAACACAAATTAATTAAAAAATACAAAAAATAAAAATAAAAGCAATAAATAACTCTCTCTTGGGGTATTTCCGGTTTCTCTATTAGGGTTATAGATGCTAGCAACAAAGAGAGAAATGTTTTGACTAGAATCAAATACATCTCTGTCACGGCTATGGATCCCTGCATGAAATTCGAGAAATGTACGACTCTCCTTCTACCATCCATTCACAAATCAACTTTCCAAATCAATCATGTATTCACATTGGATAGTTTGTCCTCACTTCTGCCTATTAAATCTTCATTGCGAGAAGTAATTCATTTCCACATACACACATTGGATCTCTATGAGTAAGCAAGATTAATATGTTACCAAGTGTTTTTGGACCTTTTTAGAATCTTACTTTAGTCGATATCTTGTCTCACTATTTGTGCCTTTGCTAATCACTTTTTTATCGTGAGTCTTCTAGATACATTTTCCATATCCTTCCATAGAATTCACACTATTCTTCTACTTTGTTCATAACATCCATGTGTATAATATTTCCTTTTTACCATGTTTATGGGAACCTTTTTCCCTTTTAATAAAACAATCTTCTACTTATTTTCTATCATATGTTTCTTGGCCAACTTGCACTGGGGCATGCTCGCTCCTTCTTAGTACTTCATTGGTTTGAGTTCATCATCATGTTAAACATATCCTTCGTGGCCTTGATCCAACTTATCTTCTTCTTGTATATACATGTGATATTTTCCCTTGTACATTATCACCTCTCACTGGGGCATATTTTCATCTTCCAATTCCTATGCATAGCTTCGGAAAACTTTAAGAAAAACCCTAAAAATTGGTAAAACATTATAAAATCTGAAAACATTGGTAAAACATTCAAAAATCCAAAAACATTGGTAAAATAAGAATATCAAAAAATCCAAAACATTGGTAAAATCATCAAAAATTAAAAAAATAGTAAAAATCCAAAATTCTATCAAAAATGGGTAACAAAATGCACATAGTAGAAGCTTGTATTAAACAAATAATCCTCAAAGAATGAAATTTATCCTACAAAACATATTTATTTGGTCCTCAATTATTATCGCACATGACTCGTGGATCATCTAGATCTACCTCCATTAAACAAATCTGGTTTTCTTACTATGTTTGTACTCCCTTACACATGAGTTACTTGGTACTATTTCGTAGTGTATGATTGATTTTTCATAGGACCATTGTCCTCTGTATATTCCCCTCACATGTATCCTTTCTTGGGGCATCCTTTTTAACATTTTCATTAAATCAAACATTTGGGAACTGAATCTTGATAAAAACACATTGGTACAACTATCTTGAACGTTGTTTGTTTGAGTATATGTGTTTGTACTTGTTTCCATATTAGGTTAGATTGTTTAATTTATCATATTTCATTGCATTATGTATGTTGCATGGAGTTAAGAATTTTTAGCAATGAAAAATGTTAGCATTATATATTTTCATGTTATGGTACACTTTTTTTGTATGTGTATATTTTAATAAGGACCGGTGACGTAGATCACCAAGAAAAATGATGAAGTAAAGTTTTTTTTACATCAATTGGATGAAAGTTATTTCCCTCTCCCTTTATATTCATTTTTATTTATTCTCATTTTCTTGTATCACAATTTTTCTTCAAAAACACCTAAGGCAATAGGGATCACCTTCTAGTCCCCCTCTCCCCTTCATTTCTTCTATCCATTTTCTTCATCTTTTTCGATCATCAATCGAACTCTTTCCTCACCCCATCAACACTCGAGGGGGAATCCTTCATTCTACTAATTTTTATTCTATCCCTAAAAAAATTTTACTTGTCCCTAATTGTTTATTATCTTTGAAGTGGCATCACTTACGTCACCCCAAACAGGGGAAAATGTAGAAACCTAAAATTTTCTTACTTAGTTTTAATACTTAAATTACACTAACTATCCCATCTCCCGTCATTTCTATAATAATTAGCACTTTTCCACTAATTAGCTAACATTTCACTTCATTCCCATTAATTAATTAAATTTTTCTAGTTAATTACCCTTCATATCACTTAGGATGTCAATTAATGACCTTTTCTTAATTAGTGTTTGCTTCTACTTGGGTTAATTAATTATTATTTATTAACTATGCTCGTTACTCTAAATCAATAAATCACCATTTATTAGATTAAATTCCTCTCTTACATACCCATAATCAAACTAACTTTCTTATAATTATCTTCTATAAACATATATCTACCTATTAATTATTCACACCCGATTAATTAAAACATCCCCCAACTCCCATGAGTTACTAATGATAAATTAAACTCTTCTAAATCAAGCTTACCCCTTCCAAAGAAACCTTACCCATTCCTAATATTGTTTTACCCTTATCCCACATGCACTTTGAGATGAAAATATCTCTCAAACATGCAAGCTATATATAGGACCAAGCTCCTTCATCAAAACACAAACCTTATTTTCCCTAGGGTAAACTATAGGAATTTTGATCTTGAGCCATTTTCCATTAAACGAAATAGATTCTCCATCTTACATCCATTCTCTCAAATTGAAGAGCATGGGAAGATCTAAAAATGGCCTTGTAGCCATTTCTTGGTGAGATTCCATCTTCAAATCTTGAGGAAACCACTCCCTTTTGATTGCAAAAGTGATCTAAATAGGTTCATTTGTTAGATTAACAATCTAGAGAGTAAGAAATAGCTTAAATTTTTATTTGAGATTATTCATGAATTGAAGAAGTTATTTCTCATAAGTTCTTACATTGATGGTTCCTTAGTAGGTTTTATTGATTGCTTAAAAGCTACTTGGTGTTATCTTTGTTTTAGCATGGAAAATTTCTATATGAGCACAATGTGCATGTGTTTGAGGCCAAGAGAAGTGAAAAAGGAAAGAGAAAAAGTGAACTAGGTGTGTGAGGGTTTGAAGGTTATGAGCTGAATAGGTCATCTCCATCAATTATTGCAATAAAAATACATAAGATATTTTATTCAAAGGTTTTTGAGTGAGTTCTTGATCATCTTATGGGGTTGTAGCCTCCTTATGGAGTTGGTGCTTCATAAAACTAGGGGTTGGTTCTCCTTGTAGGGTTGGTGCTCTACTACACTTGGGTTTGGTGCTCATTATAAAGTTGGTGCTTCACTAAATACTTTTTATTTGAATAATATAATCACAAGTTTCAGTTGGTTTTATTCCCTTTGAGGGTTTCACACTTATATATTATGTTATGATATTGTCTCTCTTGTTCATGGTTAATTGAATGCATGTTATATGATGTTGTGCACACATTAATGGATGGTTAATTGGTTTATGGTTTAAGTAATAAATCTGAAATTGAATTAAGTTTGTAAGGAATGATTCACCCCCTTCTCAAAGACATTGTGTTTCCAACATGAATTGTTTGGAAATTCTTACATATGGTGGAAATGGAGTTTTATCTACTACTTCTTCAATATTTAGAGGGATCCCGAACTATCTTCTAAAAGACAAAAAAATAAAAATAAAAAATCCATAGGAAACAATTTCTATTTATTGCTAGAGGAGGTTTATTTGACTATAAATCCAAAAAAGTTAAGGCTTAAATTATTTTATAATAATTAACAATATTGATTTTTTTAGAATAGTAGCTCCACATGACTTCTTGCATGTTTTCATCTCTACCCTAACCATGCTACACATTTTAATGGACTGATATAGAAATTTTCATTCAAAGAATAAATTAATTAATTTTTTATTATTGGTAAATGGTTTTGAAGGGGACCATACCCCGAGTTAAAAAAGGGCTCAAAATGCAGATGATACAAGAAAACCAAAGTGGTTTTTGACAAGTGGGGACTACACCCTAGAAAAAGGCCTCGAAATCTAGATACACCATGTTATGTCATGGAGCCTGTTTTCATGTGTTGAAGACTCGCACACTAAAAGTACTTTGTACACTCTTCATTTATTCTTGCCGGGGTTTGGGGCGCACCCCAGAATTGTTTTGTCCTTGAAGCGTTCTTGATATACCGGAAGCGTGCTTTTCTCATATGGGTGGGATTTTTGACGCATAGGTTTATGGGACGGTTTTAGACCATGGTTTTGTAAAGCTGCTTAAGTAATTGTCTACTTATGTGGTTTTTTACATAAGTTAGGGTTGATGTAACATTGCAGATGTGTATAAATTTAGGTGTGAATTTTGTAGAGTTTGTTGAGTAAAGCTCCAAACAGATCTGGGTATTGTATTGAGAGAGTGGTGGATTGTAATAAAATATGAGCAAGTGATTCTTGGTGGATGTAGCCCAAATTAGGTGAACCATGTTAAATATTGTCTCTTTGTGTTGTGTTATTTTTATTATGCACTTTTATTTGAGATCTGTAATATTTTATGCATATTAGTTTCTACTATTTCGATTATGTGAGGGATTGTTCCACATATTTTATCCCTTATTTCCTAACAATTGGTATAAGAGCCTGGGTTGTTTGATGAAGTGTTGAATCACGGAAAATTTTTAGCTTGAGTGGGAGCTATGAAAGATGATGAAAGATCAAGGTTGATAAATTCAATGGGTAGAATTTCATCGTTCGAAGATGCAGATGGAAGATTACCTTTATAATAAGGATCTTTATATTCTGCTATCTGAGAAGGTGAACAAACCCTCGAGCATGACGGATGCTGAATGGGATTTGTTGGATAGGAAGGCACTTGGGACAATTTGGGCATGTGTCTTGCATCTTCGGTATTATTTAATGTTTCAAAGGAAAAGAATACAAAAGAACTGATGGATGCATTAGGGAAGCTATATGAAAAACCCTCTACCTCTAACAAGATATTTTTAATGAAAAAGTTGTTTAATATGAAGATGTCTGAGAATGGTTCAGTAGAACATCATTTAAATGATTTTAATATGGTTGTAAATATGCTAACTTCGGTTAAAATATAATTTAATGAAGAAGTTAGGGCTTTATTAATTCTATGCTATTTACCCGAGAGTTGGAATAGCTTGGTAATTGCAGTAAGCAACTCGGTTCTATCAAAGTTGAAGTTTGAGGATGTTTTAGGGGTGATTCTAAGCGAGGAAATGTGAATAAAAATCTCTGGGGAATCTTCTACTTCAGGGAATTCTTTGACAAAGGAAACTAGAGGGAGACAAAAGAATAGAGGAAGTCGTGGAAAGTCAAAGGATCAGACAAGGTCAAAATCCAAAAGCAAGATAGTATCTTGACATTGTGGAAAGTCTGGGCATGAAAAGAAGGAATGTTGGGAGATTTGGGACAAGAAGAAACGATAGGAAGAAAAAAAAAGGAGGAAAATGTGGCAACGAGTAATGTATGTCGGATGCTTTGATTCTTTCTTTGCAAAATATTACTTGAATCTTGGGTTTTAGATTCGGGGGCTTCATTCCATGCTACTCCACATAGGCATTACTTTGTTGATTATGTTCAAGGAGATTTTGGGCATTTTTTCTTAGTGATGATGAGCCTTGCAACATAATTGGAAAAGGTAATGTTCGGGCTAAGATGCGAATGAGAATACTTGGCTATTGAAGGATGTTAGAAATGTGCCTACATTAAGACATAATTTTATATCGGCGGGGTAGTTGGGAAGTGATGGTTGTACTGTGATATTTACAATGGAATCTTGGAAGGTTACCAAGGGTTCTCTTGTGGTGGCAAGAGGTAAGAAGGTTGGAACCTTGTATTTAACCACTTATAGCACTAATATTTGTAATCTTGTGGCTTCAAAATAGATACAACATTGTGGCACTATAGGCTCAATCATATGAGCCATAAGGGCATGGAGATCATAAAGAAGGATTTTCCCGGATATACAGAAACAAGTTTGGAGTTCTGTGAGGACTTTGTATATATGGGAAATAGAAGCGAGTAAGGTTTCTCAAGGTTAGACCTACAAAGAAAGAGAGTAAGTTAGAGCTGGTGCATTCTGATGTATGGGGGTTGGCTCAGGTATCATCTCTTAGGGGTTCAAGTTATTATGTTACTTCTATTGATGATTTAACAAGGAAATTTTGGGTTTATTGTATTAGAAACAAATCTGATGTATTTGACACTTTTGTTAAATGGAAAGCCTTGGTAGAGAATGAAACATGTCTTAAGATAAAATGTCTCAAGTTAGATAATAGAGGGGAGTATTGCAAAAATTAATTTAATGATTACTGTTCTAAGAATGGAATCCATAGGAAAAATATGGTTCCAGGAACTCAGCAGCAGAATGGGATGTCGAAAAATATGAACAAAAAAATAATGGAACGTGCTAGGAGCATGAGGTTACATGCGGACTACCTCTTTATTTTTGGGCGGGACATGGTGAGCACAATTGTGTACTTGATAAAAGAGGACCCTCAAGTTCCTTGAATGGAGGCATACCTTAGGAGGCTTGGTATGGTAAGAAAGTTAGTTATTCATTTCTTAGAGTTTTTGGATGTGAGGTGCTTGTCCATATAGAAAAAGGATGATAGGACCAAGCTAGAGGCTAAATAAGAAAAATGTACTTTCATTGGTTATGGTGGTGATGAATTTGGATATAAATGTTGCGGTATTAAGGACAAGAAAATAATTCAATCTAGGGATGTGGTATTTAATGATAAAGTCATGTATAAGAAACAAGTTGCGGGAAATTAGGGAAGAATCCAAGAAAGAATATGGAGTGGTAGAGGATATTCGGATGGGAAAGTGAAACATTAATCGGTTCAAGAACCTTTATCACCGAATCACGGCACCCCGGATGCGATCAGATTTCTAGTTTGATCACTCTAAGCATCCAGTGTGATTGGATAACATGGGTACTATCTCCAAGTTGTGGGACTTGCTACTTGAGACAGACCTCCAGAGAAAGCTGGTTCTTGCTCCTAAACTACCTGCCACAATCTACTCTAATGCAGGACAAGCTAATTGTTCTAATCTAAATTTCCAAGGGACCAGGGAGAGAGAATGCATAAAATGAAAGCCTACACTAAAGCGGTGATACACCAGAAAAAGAGGGTGTGAGAGTAATCTCCAAATGTGTGAAATACAGAGGCAAAGTGCACACTAGAAGAGGTGATGACAGTTCACCATAATCCAGCAAAATGCATTCACAACAATATTCCAAGCACACACAATGATAATGAATTCCTGCAAGAACATAATAAATAGACACAATATACTTGTAGAAAGATTAAAGGGGCAAGAAGAATGCAAGGAAACACAGCAGGGGAAGATATATCCACAAACTGATATTTTATTGCTTCATGATATGCACAGTTCAATCTATTACAAGATAAGGGCCTGGATCACCATGCAAGGAGTCCACTACAAGGGCCTGCAACACACTGGCTTCACAAAGCAATTTTGACAGAGCTTTGTTACCCAAAAACTCCTCTTTTACAATGAGCCCAACACTCCAATTTATAGAAAAATGAGAAGGAAAAGAGAAGGGAAAATGGAAATCCCGAAATCTGTCCTTCAACCACCTGTAAGAGGCATTAAATTGAGTGAAATGGTTTCCCATTACTTGCAAAAGGCTCCCCATACTGTCCCATGTGCTGCAATGCAGAGAAAGAATGATGGCCATGCCTCTTAATTGCACTCCCAGGCTACCAAATAAAACACTGCTTACGAACCCGGAAACGTTTTCTTAAAAAAATCAATCAATTTCTGATCAAATATAGAATTTATTGATTGCTGTGCATCGGGCTCGGAACCACGATTCCAACGGTACCAATTTTGTGCGATTTCGTTGAGAAATGCAAAAGTTATGGCCTTCTGAGTGCGGGCAGCTATTTTGGGCCTGGCAGGCGTTTTCTGTCATTTGACGGGAATGAGCATTAATTGACTGGAGCTGAATATGTTTCTTTCATTTAAATATATATACCCTCATTAAAAATAAGAAATCCAGTTTTTGTGGCGTAGAGGATGTCGTGCTCATTCCAGAAAGTCCAATTTTATGAAAATCGGAGCTCGGAGTCAAAAGTTATGGCCGTTTGAAGTTCCACGGGTCAAATGTTGACTTTTCTTCCTCTCCCTTACGCCGCTTGCTATCCGTCCCAAGCGCCCTTTGTCCCAAATGGTGTAGTGCTGAAATTTCTCATTTCGTCCGGTTCGGCGGTTCAGCGATACTTTTGTCCCGCGCGTCCCAAACTGTTTCGGGCTGCCTTGGCTCATTTCGGCTGGTTCGGCCGGTTCGTGTACTTTTGTCCCGCGCGTCCCAAACTGTTTCGGGCTGCCTTGGCTCATTTCGGCCGGTTCGGCCGGTTCGCGTACTTTTGTCCCAGCGTTCACCAAACTGACTTTTTGTCCCCTTGCTCATTTCGGCGTTCGGCCGATTCATACATTTTGTCCCAAGCTTCCCGAAGCTTTTCGTCAATTTTCAATTTTTCAATTTTTCGGCTAGTTGGATTTCCAGCGTCCCGCGCGTCCTTTTGTCCCGACTGTCCCAAATGCTGCGCGGACTGCCTGGCGGCCTTTCGGCCGGTTCACGCTCTTTTGTCCCAACTGTCCCCAGGACCACCGGACTAAGACTTAGCCATTTTTCATGATTTTTTTGGCCCGAGCTTGTTTTTGCAATTTTTTCGCATTTTCTCAGAACTTGCTCTCTTCTTCTTGGACAGGGGAGTTAGAAAAAATATGAGGGGGGGGACCCTAGAAACATGACTTTTTGCCTGGACTCAATATAATTGCTTGGGACTAAAGAATTTGATGCATGTTATCAAAATTACCTTGAGGGGTGAATTTTGGATAACGTAACCTCCTCAACAGGAACCCCAAACTCCTATATTGAGGAGGTATTCTAGGGTAAGAAGAGAACTCAACATTTTCTCCTTCTCTTTATTACTTATTACTCACTTTGAAAGTGGAGAGCCGAGAGAACTTTGATGAAGTAATGCAGGTAGATGCTAGGAAGAAGTGGGAGCAAGCCATGGATGAGGATCATCAAGCTCTCATTGAGAACCAGACATGGGATTTGGTTAATCTACCCAAAGGAAAAAGAGCATTATAAAACAAGTGGGTGTTAATATTCAAAGAGGAAGGAGGAAAAAAATATACAAGGCCCAGTTGGTGGTTAAGGGGTTTGCACAGAAAAAAGGTATAGATTTTGATGATATTTTTTCTCCTATAGTAAAAATGACTTCTATTAGAACTATTCTTGGAATAGTTGCAGAAGAATAATTTCACTTAGAGTAGTTTGATGTAAAGACTCCATTTCTCGATGGCGATTTGGAGGAGGATCTATATATGCAACAGCCAGAGGGCTATGAGGTCAAAGGTAAAGAGGAGATGGTGTGCAAACTGAAGAAGAGCTTGTATGGCTTGAAATAAGCTCCACGTCAATGGTATAAGAAATTTTATAGCTTCATGATGGAGCAAGGTTATATTAGATTCCATTATGACCATTGTGTGTATACAAAGAAATTTTAGGATGATAGTTATATTATCTCATGTCTGTATGTGGATGACATGTTGGTTGCATGTAAAAACATGCAGGAAATAAAAGTACTCAAGAAGAAACTAAGTGAATCCTTTGCTATGAAGGATTTTGGGGCAGCCAAACAAATCCTTGGTATGAGGATATCTTGAGATAGGAAGGAACATAAGCTGAATTTATCTCAGGAAGAGTACATTAAGCAGGTCTTGGAGAGGTTTAATATGTAAAATGATAAACCAGTTGGGACTCCTTTGGTAGGCCATTTCAAGTTATCAATGGAGCAGTGTCCCAAGACAGAGTAGGAGAGAAACCAGATGTCCAAGGTACCTTACTCATCAGTGATTGAAAGTTTAATGTATGTCATGGTGTGCACCAGGCCTGATATTGCCCATGTAGTGGGAGCAGTGAATAGATTTATGAGTGATCCAAGTAGAGATCATTAGCATTTGGTAGTAAAGTGGATCCTTCAGTATTTGAGAGGGACCATGGGGATAGTTTTGTGCTATAGTGGATCAGACACCACTTTGAGTGGTTATGTAGATTCATATATAACTGGAGATGTAGACAGGCGGGAGGAGCACGACAGTTATATTTACACTATAGGTGGGACAACAATGAGCCGGGATTTCATGACTACGAAATTGGTGGCTTTGTCAACCACCAGAGGCTGAGTATGTTGCTTCCACTCAGGAAAGTAAAGAAATGATTTGGTTAAAAAAATTATTCAGGAGTTGGGGAATAAGAAGAATGAAGGAAATTTGCATAGTGATATTTAGAGTGTTATACACATAGCTAAGAACTCTGTTTTCCACTCTAGGACGAAGCATATATAGTTAAGGTACCATTTCATCATAACAACTTTGGAGGAAGAGAAGTTGAAGCTGGAGAAGATTCATACTAGTCAGAATCCTACAGACATGATGACCAAGGTGGTAACAAGGGAAAAATTGAAGCTATGTTTAACTTTGGTTGGTCTTCACGGAAACTAGTGAAGGGTTGAGAAGCTTGCTCAGAGGAAAACTAGTCTCCAAGTGGGAGATTGTTATGTTGTGGAGCCTATTTTCATGTGTTGAAGTGTTGAAGAATGTACACTAAAAGTATTGTACACTCTTCATGTATTCTCATTGGGGTTCGGGGGCTGCACCCCGAGAAATTTTTTTTTGGCCTTGAAATGTGCATGATATACCGGGAAACGCTATTTTCTCATATGGGTAGGATTTTTGACCCATAGGTTTTGGGATGGTTTTGGCCCGAGGTTTTGATACCCACGGTTTTATAAAACTACTTAAGTAGTTGTCTACTTGTGCAGTTTTGTGCATAGGGTAGGTTTGATGTAGCATTGCAAATGTGTATGAATTCGGGTGTGAATTCTGTAGAGTTTGTTGAGCATATCTCCAAACAGATTTGGGTATTGTATTGAGAGAGCGGTGGCTTGTAATAAAATATAAGCAAGTGACTCTTGGTGGACGTAACCCAAATTAGGTGAACCATGTTAAATACTATCTCTTTATGTTGTGTTATTTTTATTATGCACTTTTATTTGAGATTTGTAATATTTTCTTCATATTAGTTTCTACTGTTGTGATTCTGTGAGGGATTGTTCCACATATTTTAACCCTTATTTCCTAACACACCAATGAAGAACAAAGGATGAGGATAATCTACCAAAAATAATCCAATAAACAACAAGAATGCAATGACACAACATCTTCAACACAACCACAAACCAACAAACAACTGTTTCCTGGTAAAAACATATAAAAAAACAAGAGGAACAAACGGGAAAAAGAAAAGAGTAAAATCACCTAGGTGGAGAAATAAAATTCTTGACAGTAGGTTTCATATTTTTAGCCACCATTTTCCATCCTTATGAAACCTCCTCAATAGGAAGAATTTCCTAAATAGAATTATTTGGAAAATATGTGTTTTTCCATAGTAGAGGTAGGAGGGATATTTTACTTAGCCACAATGCTTTCAGTTGGAACAACAATTTTGTTTGTTTGAGTTAAGTCTTTGGTATTCTCATTGTTGCCAACTATTGGAATTTTTGAGAGGGGATTTTTTCGGGATCGATTCAGATCCAGTGTCATAATTAGTGCTTGAGTCCAAATCCTCCTTGCATCAAAACCATATGTTCTGGGAGGGCATCTTTTAACTAATTTTCTCTCAATTTGGCACTTTTCCTTTACACATTCAATAGTAGTGTGACCTAAACAAACGCTTTTTACATATAAAATGTAAATCTTCATAGTCTAAAGGCCGAGCCCAAATTCTATTTTTCACTTTAAGATCAATGCTTGCAGGGAGGTTTTTAGAGGTATCCAATTCAACTAGGATCTTGTCATATGTAATATGGGTGTAGTCAAAAGTTTGAGAGTCAATTAAATTTATATTTCCTAAAGCATTACCAATGGATATCAAACAATAAAAAATCCAAAATTACAGAGTAAATTGGGAAACCTAATCCAAATAGGTTTGCAAGAAAAGGATTCAGTAAGTAGGTTAAAAGAGGGAAATTGGAGTTTTATGACTAGGTATCATGATTGAAAACCGAGAGATTAGACACTATGGTATTTTTTTCATCTATTGAAGAGAAAACTATAATAAAAATTCCTTTTGCATAAGGGTAGAGATTTAACCTTCCAAGTAATGAGTGGGATCCAATGTTCAAAGATCTATGCATGCAGAACTGGTAGGATGGGCTAAAAACCTACGAATCTACAAATATATGCATGCTCCCAGTAAAATATTTCATATTTAATGAATTCCTCGCCAAAAGTGATACAAGGGGTAGTGTTAGTAGGGGGAATGGTAGATCTCTTTCATTTCAGTGCTTCTTTGAAGAAACAACCCGAACTACTACCGAAGCCACCCACAAGATGCTCCAAGGGAAAAGGATGCCCTCTTCCACTTTTGTTAGCCTCACCTTTTCCAAATCCACATCCAAAAATAGAGGATTTATTGGGGCCACCATATTTCACAAAGTGGATGTCCTCTTTTTCTTGCTAACCTAAACCAACGCCGCTAATTTCAACGTGAGTAGGAGACTTAGGGTTCACCTGCAAGACCACCAATTTCTAAGATCTACATATGTAAAACCTCGGGGAATCTCAAACTAGTGTTTTTGGAAGAAATATCTACGAATGGATCTTCCCGAGTGTCAAATCCTAGTTTCTTGTACCAGTAAATTTTTCACCACCCTAAGACAAAGGTTTTCCATGGCCACCACCACCAGAGGGTCCATTGCGAGGAGGATTTAGGGTTCGAGATGGTGAGGAGTGATTAGGGTTCATTTAGGAGTGACTATGTTCATTTATATTATTGTGAATTTTCATAATCAAGAGTGACCATTAATTTTTGCTAAGATTAATATTTGTCTATTCCATGTGTTATTTTTTCATTTAGTTAATCCAAATAATATATATTAGTTATGGTTTTCGATAAGGGTTTATCAACGTAAAATAAATTTGTGGAATATTTTTTACGGTCGTAGATTTAATGGCTTGTTGGATGTCTCATTTGATATGTGCAACATGAGGGATACTTCATGGTCATGAATCTAGGATCCATGTTAAACAAGAATGGTCTCTTAATTGTGTTTCTATGTTTTTAAATATAAATAATTATTAATTTTAATTAAATTTGTATAAGTTTTTATTCTTTAGTAAAAAATGATGTAGAGGATATTTAAATATGGTCATCCTCAAGAACCATTGAATTTTTTTATCAAACGTAATAAACAAATATTAAACCTAATTAGCTATATTGTCATCATTCAACAAAAATATATAGCCATATGATTTTTCTACATAGCAACATATTCATTACACACTTATAGTGCAATTTCCATATGTTTCTTCACTAAATATTGTACAAGGGACACATGGTGGTTTAGAAAAAGGTTGTATGCATTCTCTATTGTATGGTTTCTGATTACTCCAATGGTAATGAGTTGTTTGGCTAGTAAGACATTATTCAAAAGAGAACACCTAGTTTCACATAAATTAAAGCAATGGTTTGTTGTTCCATGAATAATTCATATAATGAAAAGAATATGAAATACACGAAACATGCCTCAAAGCACTAATGGAGATTGCATAAAGAAAAATCCATGGCTAAAAAAGAACATTTTTGAATGGAGGGCGGTTTTCCTTGAGTTTAGTATTTTTGTTTATTTTTTCCTTAAAGCCATTTTTTAGTCCTATATGGAAATTATTTGTTCCATTTTCCTTTTGATGCCTTCAAATTAAGGGCCCTAATTTTCCAAAACCTACATTCAATTCCTTCCCTCAAAATTGTAAGGTTATACTAGATTTTGTTGTAGCATTTGAGTGAATATTTTTTCATTATTATTAGGATTTTTAATAACCCAACTTTAAGGTTTCATGAATTTATCATACCATAGAATTTCTTAAGCAACTATCATTTGATCATGAAAATAATATTTGTACATTTCTCACATGCATAGTAATGAAACATTTCTTTTGATCATGGAACTTCATTTTTCATGTTGAGTGATTAAATTAAATTAGGTATATGTGGTAGTTAATATAATCTAGAAAAACTGTAGACATAAAATCATGCACTTTGGAAAATATTTATCACAGTCTTATACTACTATTTAAAAGGTTCTCAAGTGTACAAATTACCAATCAATCCCACCTTTTTTCCATATTTATTTTATGTTTGTTTCTTCTTTCCCGCATCTTTCCTATTACTTATTTGTCCATTTCAAAACTTCCCGAGATTCTATCCATAATTCCGGTGCCCGACACTATACTTGGGCACCCTGGGCACCTCGATATAGGAAAATACCCTTTCGCTCCATTTCATGTCACTTATAGCCTTTGGTCATCCTTATCTTTTCCTCATTCAAATTATCGGGATTAATTGCGAAATTGAACTTTAGAGCCCTATAAACATAAATCATATAAGACCATAATGAGGGTCCTCGGTAATTGCATCCTATCATTACTATCACTCCATCTAGGGCTGCATCTACTACATCATTTACATCCACACAACTCCATACATCCAAGCTAGGAATTGTGCAACACAATCACTCTTAGAGGAAGGGGTATTCTATTCATTCTATTCTACTATATACATTTTCTATAGCTATTGTAGATCGCTAGTTCACAAAGTGTGACTGAAACGAGAGGACCTAGGGCATGACATGCACACACTCACACTACGAAATACAAAGGGTCCGAAATATAGTGCAACACTCGAAATAAGTCCACTGGTTTGGTGGTTGAGGTCATCTGACCCATTGTTCTTCTTCATGTATGGGGGCGTCATCTAGTTCATCCAATTAATTTAGTGAAACAAACAGGCAGGTTTTAGACATCCTTGCGACATTTCCAAAACACATTTTTGATGCTTAATACTATTATGAGCACCTAAAATTTAGACCAGGGCACCCTGGGGCACCATAATACACTCCCAAGTTCTGCGTCACTTCAAATAGTCCATATCTATCCTCTGCAGGGTCCCTGAGTGGTCATCTGCACAATTGGTTTCTAGTTTCATGTTTCGACATCCAGTGACACTCTGCCATAATCAGCCTAAGTCATCTTTACCATTTATCTTAAACATTAGGGTTTCTATTTCACTTAGAATAATTTATTTACATTTATTACATATTAATTTACTTTATTTACTTGTGTTTATACAATGTTTTAGTCCTCCTATTTAGATTAACTAGGATTACTATATCCCCCATATACCCAAATTTTAGTTAATCATTTTGGTGAACTCCGGCATCTTCTTCTACCACCTCTTAGTGTATTTTGTTTCCACCTTCTATTTTCCCATCATGACATCTCCTTATCGGTCATGCCCAAATCTTCATATTCTACCTTTACACCTACTAAGATTACCAATATAGCTATTACCACTACCGACTTTATGCATGTATGTACTAAACATCCCCCTCACTATGTTATGCATTTGTTTGACCCATCCATTAATGTAGTTACTACCCTCTCACAATTAAATTAATCCACCTGTTGATCCTACCATTTTGATCCCTCCACCGGTCATCCCTAGTGCTCCCTCTGCCCCTTCCAAAGGTTATGATATCATTGATCAAATTAAGAATATACCTACTAAGATATCACTCTATGAATTACTATGCAATGAACTTGATTTTTGCAGCACACTTAAAGCTACTCTTCATGCCATTCATGTTGAGCATGACCATTCTATCGATGCTTTCACCCAACTTATCCAGTGCTTTTGTAGCTTACCTCATGCTATCTCTTTTACAGATGAGGATATATCACCCACTTCCAAAACCAACCCTTGCGAACCATTACTCATTATTTTTTTATTATTACTACTTGTATCAATCGTGTCCTTATTGAAAATAGTTCCGCCATTAAAATTTTCACCCTTTATCTCTTGCACCAACTAGACATCAAGGATTGTCTCATCTCTTGTAACTCCACTCTCATATGTGGTTACGACTCTTCTACTCACACATGCCCTGGTACTATATCTCTCCACATTCGTGTTAGACCTAAAATTGTTCTTACTGAATGTTATGTCATTAATGATGCTCTTCAATTCAATCTCCTCCTTATTAGACCTTGGATCCATTCCATGTAAGTCGTACCTTCCTGTGTACACCAATGTGTCAAATTCCTTCAAGATGGTTATGAACATACTATTATTGGTGATCCAAAAAACCATTCAAATATTTTTTCATTAATCATATCAATTCCATGCTCATTCCACCCCCTCATCCCATTGCCTATCCTAACCTAGACAAATATGATGTTGGTCAACCTAGTGTACCCACCTCACCTTTTCCTCCTCTCTCTTATCCTCCTCCCTTTACACATACTTCAACTATTCTTTCACCTACTCTCTTCATCCCTACTAGCATCCCTACTCCTACCGAGCCCCACATGGTTTCTCCTTTTATACCCATTCACACTACGACTATTATTTCACCCATTTTCTTTGTCCTGACTATCTCTCCATGACCCTCTTCACCCAATCCACCTACCAATGTCCTTGACACCGCTACCCAAAATGATGATGCACATACGGACGTCTCCACTTTGAATCGATGATGAAGTCAATGTCATTAAATCATTGATGAGTCATTGTAATAATTAGATTTTACCCCTTTAAGTGTCACAAATTATTATTTTGAAGAGACATTTTTCTCTAATGGTCCAGGTGAATATCAATTTTAAAATCCCCCGTCCACTAATTCTATGGTGATTTATAAAGGATCCGTTCATAGTGTTGATGCCATTTCATCTTCCTCTCTACCCACAGTAATTTCACGACCTCCTTTCACTTGCACCTTATATATCAATCGCTTATGTTGGGAACACATTCCTCTCGATCTCACTAGTACCGACACTATATGTATGTGTGATTTATTACCTAGGTTTGGCATTAAACTCAATAACATATTGCCACCTTGCCCCACTCACCCCACCTCTACCATGGTTATTTCCACACCACTATAGGTTATGGCCTGTGGGTTTTCCATCTTATAGTATTTTTGTCTACAATACCTCGGCTTGTCTCTTACCCTTAGACACTCTTGGATTGATTATATTGACTACACACTCAATCCGATCCATTCTTCACTCTCATACCCCATGCCTTTTGGCACCATCTCTATTACTAATGATTCTTCTCCTGCATATGTACATAACATCTCACGTTGGGTTATCATGGCTTCCCACCAATTTACTTACAGATGAAGAATATGCAATGCATACTTATCTCCTCCATCGTAATGCATCCTTATATGACCCACCTCATTTATCACCTACCAAATTTCCAATGCCACCCCTTCAAGTTTTGACCAAGATAATGATGATTTTATTGATGGTGTTTCTTAGTCACCTTCATCACCATCTCACCCACTAGGGTACCATTCCTATTCATTTTCTCTTAGTCACATTTCTACATTCTTCCTACTCCTTTGCCCCTATATATAGCTCACACATTTTAACACACTCATTTCCCGATGATGCACTCACGTGCTTTGGTTCACACTATACTGTTGAGGGATTACCATTACACTGAACCACACACACCACACATCCTATATCATCATACCTATACATTAACTACATCCTACACCATCTTATACATACCTCATCTACATCATCTCTCTCATACATGCTACACTATTCATCATCATCTATGAGGCTAGTTTTATATTTCACTCATACATTCTATTTCTATGCTAGGTAAAATTATCCATGGGTCTATCTTTACCTATCACCCCTACATATTCTTCGATTTCCATGAATCATGGCAACATCCCCTACATGTCCTACACTACATCAAGCATTTATCCATCACCTACATTATACATGCTACACTATATTCCATTACCTATGGGTATAGTTTTATCATCAATATGTCTTCTCTCTACTACCTATCATCACACTCTTTATATCCTACCACACAATTAAATTTTCTATTCACCACTTGGTCACCTACACTACATTATTACACATGCTGCACTCACTACCCTATGACATACTCTAGTTCCTCGGTTCATACTCATCACCGAGGTTTACTAATCAAATGGACCTTCCCTATATGCAACATGTCATCATACCACATCCATCGGACTAGTGATGAATTCTCTAGGCTATATCGTCACCCACACCTATCATCACATAGTGGTATACACCTTAGGCTGAATCACCACCCCCTTCCCTTACTTATCACTTAGTGGTATATGATTTAGACTAAATAACCACCTTATCCTTATTCATCATGTTGTGTTTTACACCTTAGGTTCAATCACCACTCCCTTCATCAACTTCACATTATCATCTTGCATCTTATCATCACTTATTATATTCTATGATATTCAATTACATCATCATCTATCCTACTCATCCTTGAGTGGTATATGCTTTAGGCTAAATGACCACCTCATTATTATTCATCACGTAATGGTATATGCTTAGTGATATATCACCACCGTTCACTATAAACTGCATCACCCACTCTCATCGTGACATATGCCATAGGATATATCATCACCTTATTCTTTCATCAGGGAGTAATATGTGCTTAGGGTTAAATCATCACTCCTCCATTCATCATGTCTCATAAATCCGCTATACACTCATACTTCATCACATGTTACCGCTCATCATGTAGTGATATACACTTAGGGATAAATAATCACTTTTCTATTCAACCCACCGTGGTATACGCTTAGGCTAGGTTCCATGGTTATCTTTCCATTTTTCTTCTCACCATACGCTTTTTCCAAAGTGATATATGCTTAGGGCTAAATCATCACTCTTCCATTCAACAACACGTCGTGGTATATGATTTCTCTATAGGGGCTACACACATCATCTCCCCATGTCACATTTCATCACCATCACATATACACACTCAATGCAGTGTGCTAGACACACACAACACTACTTGACCATTTCTGATGACGCACTCTCATTTACGGTTCATTATTGATCACGAGGGGAAAAAAATGAACCTCACCGCATATACTTCCATAAACTTGGGGGATCGTTGGTCCTATAATTCCATTTTTTATTCCATTCCATCCATCCATTTTATATTGTATGGTATTGGTGCCATTACATTTTCTTACTAGTGTTTTGCATTATCACTTTACTACACATGTTAGATCACTTTCTTATATGCCATTATCATACACACATGCATGTTCACACATTTTTAGTGTAATCATGTAGATACATTAATCTACATGTGACATGGATGCTCGCCTTCTACCCTTCCTATACCGATCATTGGGGGCATCCAAATTCAACTCATATAGGTCCTATTGTTTCATTTTTTGACATACTTAGTATCTTATACTACTTGTTCATACATGTTTCCATGAATACATCTATAGTTATACTTGTCTTCTTTATTTTCTATTGTATGTGGGATTTACCCTTTGCTTGTGTGCACACTTATCTATCTGTTTGTTTTCGGCCATGATGGCCTTACATGTCTCATGCGACATCA
Organism: Taxus wallichiana var. yunnanensis; assembly: GCA_018340775.1. Lineage (NCBI taxonomy): Eukaryota > Viridiplantae > Streptophyta > Pinopsida > Cupressales > Taxaceae > Taxus > Taxus wallichiana. The sequence goes on along the minus strand of CM031237.1, from coordinate 71,859,617 downwards.
TGAGTGATGTCCCTTATTTGCAACCTACTTTGTGTGGTCTTCTTACTTCTTCTTGCATGTTTAAACTACTATTCTTGGTATTTTTCTACAATATTTAAATTTATACACTTTTACATGCATGTACTTACAAACTAACACTTTTTTTTGGCTATCCATCCCCTTTTAGGTGAACCTTGGTATCTACCAAGCGCTTTCCCTTTCCCCCTGCAGGCTGAGTTGGTTACAAGTTTAGAGTGTGGTTGGTTCTCTTTTGGGTCACATTCTCCTTCCGTATTCATCGCATGTACCCCCAAGAGAGGGGGCCTCATTATGGGTTTCTATAAATACAACGTATTTACACCATTTTAGTCACAACAAGTTAGTTCAAACCAAACCGAACTCCATACACAACGCCATAATAGGACATGGTGTCCTTCGAAAATTGTGCGAAGTAGTTACAGGATCAGGGGTTACAATTGGTGGCCTCTCTACACTTCTCCATCCAGTGGTGAAGGATCACCCAAAAAACTAGCATGATACAAGGATCTCTTCAAAAAATTCAAAACTTCTTCAACTAGGGTGCCGTGAGATTGCCAAAATAACTCAGGATAGTACATGATATCCTTCTACACCCTTCTTCTCGACATGGATAAGGTGTACATGTTCCATTTAAGCTATTCTAGCATATTTTACATTTGTGTACTTTAGACTTGCGTAATTTACACAATGTTTTTACATACATAAATATTAAACAACTTAAGTGTTTTCTTCTTGGGTCCACCATATGATAAACAAGTAGTCAAATTGGGGTAACAACAACAAAAAACCATGACAACGACAACAACATTGACAACACACTGCTACAGGCATTTTCCTTTACAATGCATCAGCCACACAACCGTTCATTCTCATCACTTTTTACACATTTTTCATCTTTATAATCCACACTCCTCCACATTTTTCTTTTTGTCATTCCACGCTTCTAGTCCATCCACGCGTTCTCTTCTATAATTTACACAAACATCAAGTGTACGCTTATTTATCTACTTTGTGTTACCGAGCTGTTCACTCACCAACATAAAGTAGGGGAAAAATGTAGACATAAAATCGTGCACTTTAGATAATATTCATCCCATTATTATACTACTATTTAAATGGTTCTCAAATGTACAAAGTACCAATTAATTCCACCTTTTTCCATCTTTATTTTATGTTTTATTTTGTCTTTCCCGCGTCTTTCTTGTTACTTATCTGTCCATTTCACAACTTCCTCGAGATTCTATCCCTAATTCCGGGTGTCTCACACTATATTGGGCACCCCAGGGTGCCCTGGGGCCCACACACGGGCACCCAAATCTAGGAAAATACTCTTTCACTCATTTTTGGGTCACTTTAGCCATTAGTTATCCTTATCTTTTCCTCAGTCAGCATTTTCAGGATTAATTATGAAATTGAACTTGAGATCCCTATAAATATAAATCATATAAGACCATAATGAGGGTTCTAGGTCATTACATCCTATCACTACTATCACTCCATCTAGGGATGTATCTACTACATCATTTGCATCCACATAGCTCCATACATCCAAGCTAGGAAGTCTTCATCACAATCACTCTTAGAGGAGGGGGATTCTATTCATTATATTTTATTATCTACATTTTCTATAGCTATTGTAGCTTTCTACTTCACAAAGTGTGACCTGGAACGATAGAACCTAGGGCACGACATGCACATAGCCACTAGAACTACATCCAAGTCTGAAATGTAGTGCAATGCTCAGTGATAAGTCCACCGGTTTGGTGGATGAGGTTAGTCTGAACCTTTCTTATACTTCATGTGTAGGGCATCATCTAGTTCATCTAGTGAATTTAGAGTGACAGAAAGGAAGGGTATTAGATATCCTTGTGACACTTCCAAACATAGTTTCTGAGGTTTTAAACTATTATGAGTGCCCAAAATTTAGACCAGGGCACCTCAGGGTTCCACAATACATTCCCATGCACCTATTTCACTTCAGATAATCCAGATCTATCGTCTGCATGGTCCCTGAGTGGTCGTCTGCATAGCTGGTTTTAAGTTTCAGGTCTGCGACATCAAGTGACAGTTCTACCATAATCAACTAAGTCATATTTCCCCTTTCTTTTTCACATTAGGGTTTTTATTTCATTTAGAATAATTTATTTACATTTATTACATATTACTTTACTTTATTTACTTGCTTTTATACAACGTTTTAGTCATTTTATTTAAATTAAGTAGGATTACTATATACCCAATATACTCAGTTTTAGTTAATCAACTACATGTAAACACATTATGTAAATACAATAAATGACTATAAGAGATGACCCAAGAGACTAGCCTAATGAAATCAAAATCCCTAATATGTAAGAGAAGTATGGAAATGACTTAGCTAATTTGATGAACTTGTGAGACTATGTCGCAGAGGTTATTGGAGAATATGGAAGCATGAACGACTATGAAGAGACCCCAAAAAGGATAGATATGGGATATCTACCTAGACTGGGGCACCTTGAGAGGGATTGAGGCACCCGCGGGAAATATGGTCTATAAAATGGGTGCCCTGGTATGTGAAAAATATTTGAAATTGAGTTTCACAAGTTTAATAGGTGGTTTGTAACCCTCGCCGCATGTCACATTAACTTCACTATACTACGCCATATGTTACTAGTAATCTAAGATGAAAGAAAGACCTGTAATACCCCAACACAAACATCAAACCCTAAGAAAGAAAAATGCAAATGAAGGGGTTGGTTTACCTCAATGACCATAATGGTGGAATTAATAATCGAGCCTTGCACTACATCTCACACCTGATGTAGTTCTATGTGTGTGTGTGTGAAACATGCCCTAGGTTGCTCTTGTTCCATTTGCATAATGTGATGTACTTGAGTAAACTATGTGTGGAGAAATGTAAGATAATGGTACATGGAATAGAATAGAATCCCTCCTCTTATGCTTGTGTGATGTAGATGAGCTATCTTTATCCTTTGTGATGGAGTTAAGTTAATGTAAATGATATCCAAATGCCTTAGATGAATGCGACTCTAGGGGATGATAGTAGTGAATAGTACTTGAGCTTGGTCCCTCATTATCATCTCATAGATTTATATTTAAAGGTTGCTCTTGATTTAATTTCATAATTAAACGTGAAATCACCGAACCACTAAAATGATAAGAACCTAAAATGGATAAAAAGAGACCAAAACGTGGCAGAAAGTTCAAAAGGATTTAGAGCCCATGGTGGGACCAGGGGCACCCATGGGTGCTCCAGTACTAGCTTGGGCATGTAAGTGAAATCTAAAATGATAGAAAATGTCAAATAATGACTAGGCATGTGGGTGTAATATGTCAGGAATGACTAAATAAAACAAAGTAAATGGCCAAAAGACGGGGTTTATTAGTACTTTCTTCACTCAAAAGCCCTCTATATAGTAGCGTGAGACAGGGACTAAATAATTCCTAAAGTGTGTGATTTAGTGTCTATATTTTCCCCCACTTTATGGTTGTGAGAGGAAATCTTGGAAACATAAACTAGATAGAGAAGCACACTTGATGCCACCGTAGAGTGATGATGAAGGAATGCCAAGGACTAAAAAAGTATGGAGTAATAAAAATGATGGAGCATGGAAACCAAAGATGAAAAATATGTAAAAATGTGATGAGAGTGAACCTAGGGTGGAAAAAGGTGCATTGTTGCAGATGTGTTTGATGTACATGCATGGTTACTATGGAGGTTCTTTGCTACCATGAAGTGTTGTTGTTTCCGTTGTTGTTTTTGTTTCCCCATTTGATTGCTTATTTCTCATATAGCTAGACCTACAAGGAGAAAATGATCAAGTAGTCAAATATATATGTATGTATGTGTAAAAATGTAATGTAAAAGACACATGCATGTAAAAATCATGTAAATGTAAAATACACAAATGAAAAATGTAAATAGAACATGTACACCTAATCTATGTCGAGAAAGAGAGTGTAGAAGGATATCCTATACTATGGGTTTTTTTCAAGGCGATCTCACGCCACCTTGACCAAAGAAGTGTAGGGAGAAAGATAAATTATTCACCTTCCTATAACTATTTCCCTAAAGATATGAAGATATCTTTGTACTATTTGGGATTTTGGGAGATCCCACACCGGGTGGTAGAAGAATTATTGGGAGGAATTTCATTGTATCCTCCAACCGTTAACTATTCCCCTGAATGCTAAGGATAACCATGTCCTGTAAAATCCATTTTTTATGGGGTTCGTAGATTGGTCTGAACCCACTCACTATATATAACTAAACCGAACCGGTGTATAATATCTATGTAGAATGTAAAACCCCAAATGATGCCCCCTCTTTGGGGGTGCATGTGACGTCACTAATAGGAGAATGCGGCCCCAAAAGAGGACCAACCACATGAACTTTGAAACTCTTCCCCGTGGGGAAAGGAAAATTCTTGGTAGAAACCAAGGCATGCATAATCAAATGGATAGCTAACAACAAGTGTTAGTATGAACAAATATGCATGTATAAGACAAGTGTAATCTACAAAAAAAATGTATAAGCTAACAAGAATAGTAAACACACAAAAATACAAAGTAGACTACGCCAAAGTGGGTTGTAAATATGGGACATCACTCACGATGTTGCAAGACACACAAAGCCATCTTGATGCAAACAACAAACAAGTGTGCACACAAATAAAAGGAAAAGGATGAGATCACAAAACAAGAAATAGCGAAAAAAGTAACAAAAAAGTATGGAAGAAAATATCCCTTTATAACAAATACTAGACATAAAACACCCATTGGCATGTTCGTAAGATAACTAGTATGCGTAAAGTGTGTATAACCAATTAATGTAAAGTGCTAAGTATAAAATAAAACGATAGCACCGTGAAAGATCAATTTAGATGCCCCCAACCACCAATGTAGTAAGGGTAGAAGGGGAGCATGCATGTTGCATGTAAAATATTTGTATATGCAATCACAACTATAAAAATACGTGAATGCGCATGTGTGATGATATAGATAAATGACATAAAATTAATCTAACTAGCATGTGTAATAAAGTGATCACGAATAAGTACAAGTAAACAAGAGTAAAATAAACCATAATATGTAATATGCTATAGATGGATAGTGTGGAATGTAAGATGAATGGTAGGATCCGCGTGTCCCCCGAGTGAATGGAAATGTATGTAGTGAGGTTCATTTATTTTTCCCCCCTCATTAGTCAAGAATGACCGTAAATGAGAGTGTGTAATTGGGAAATGGTCAAAGTGTGTGTTGTGTCTACTATGATGAAAGTGTATGTGTAGTAGTGATGAGATACGACCGAGAGATGATATGTGCATGAACCCTATAGCCTAAGCGTATAGCATGACACAATGAAAAAATGGGTGATGATTTATCCCTAAGCATATATCACTACATGATGATTAGAATAGGTGATGATGATGTAATTAGAGGGAGTGGTGATGTATCCTATTTCATATACCACTACAAGAGGATAGAGGGAGTGGTGATGTAGCCTAAAAAGTATACCACTATAAGATGAATAAAGTAAGTGATGATTTATCCTATAACGTGTGTCACTATCCTAGAAATGTCGTATTATAAAAGGTCGAATGATAAACATGTGATGAATGTAAGGTCCATTTTATTTGTAAATCCTTGGCAGTCGAGTATGGACCAAGGAGCTAAAGTGTGTCATAGGGTTGTGAGTGCAGCATGTTGAAGACAATGCAATATGTGTGATTATAATAAATGACCATGTGTTGAGTAGGTTACGTAATGTACAATGTATATGATGTAATGCAAGGTATGTATGTAGACTATAAATGTAATATGTACACGATGCAGTATGTAAAATGAGTAGTATGTAATGGTATACACTTAGAGAATACGAGTGTAATACACATGTGATGAATAGTAATATATCATGTAGAGTATGTGTGATGTGTATATGCTCCATTGTCAAAATGATGTAGTCTAAATGTAAGGTGTAGGATGTATAACAAAAATGTGTGAATAGATGAAGTGTATAGTACCTATTGCGGTGTGTGGGGTTTATGTGAAGTAATCCCTCAACAATTGAGTGCGAACCAAAGAACAAGAGTGTGTCATCGCTTAATGACAATGCTAGAACGTGTGATTAGTATGCATATGTGAGAAGATTTATGTATGAGAATGCAAATATAAGAGATGCGTAGATGTTAAGATGAGTAGGGGGTGTGTTAGATGTTATGCCCCCAAACCGTGTACACTATAGAAGTCTTGTCAAAAGAAACTAAGTGGATCAATGTAAGGTTTAGTTTCCTTAACAAAAATGATGGGACATGGAGGTGATAAATGAGTCTGACCATCATATGGTTCATCATCATAGTAAACTTCATTCGGGTCCCAATCATCAACATATGTAGGGTCTATATCGGACATTGGAATAACAAGCTTGAATTTAGGAGGTGGTTTCTTAGTTTGACTTGGTAATACAATAGATGACATAGCGAGAGGATGTGATTTAGAAAAAACTTAAGAAGTGATTACTTGTTTTTATTTGGTAATGCTATAGAGGACAGGATAGGAGGATGTGGTGAACTAATTTTGAGAGGTTGACTTGGTGATACCGTAGGTGGTTGGATAGGCAGATCTTGACTTTCCTTATGAAACAAATCATATTTAAGAACCCATTGAGATGTAAAAAATGGAGAGGATCATGTAATAGAATGTTATGCAGATGAATGAAATGAAACCTTCATTCTCAATATGCTTTATTATTTGTTACAAAGCATACCAATCATTTTCATTATTTACATTCAGTCTATGATAATTGCAATATGGATGACCTTGATATTTTGCTATCCGAAAAGGAGGATAATAATAATTAGATGGAAATATGATTAATTGATGAGTTATAAGTTTTAGAAGGATATCTTGTTGCTCAACATTGATTGCAAACTTGAGAGGTGCAGGGAGCGACAAGATTTGAGGTTCACTAACATAAGCACATGTAGAAGACATAGAAAAAATGTTCTTGAGAAGCTTCCTTAAACTATTGGATTTTAGATTTGAGAGAGGTGATCATGAATTCCATAGCTTTAGATTTGTCATGAAATAAAGTATGTAGATCCCGAATTGAATCCAATAGCGCTTTATTAGATGGAGAAGCACTAGGGTCATTGTTATCACTAATTTTGACTACGTAAAATTGCAATGTAGCAATTTCAAAAAAATTAGAAGTGGCATTTCTCATGATTTATCACGTTTGTCGCGATCTTTTTACCCTCCCGATCATTTTGGCATTCGTTTCGTCCATTTCGGGTAAGAACTTCTCCCGCCATGTCGAAAACCGTGTTTAAAATTAATTAATTAATATTTAATTAATTTCTTACCCTTTTATTTAATAATATTAATTTTATTAAATTTTGGGGTTTGTAATTAAATTAATATTAATTTAATCCTCATTAAAATTGATCGAAAATTTAGAAGAACTTTTATCACTTCCCATTGCATTGTCCGGTAATTAAAATTTGCCTCTCGATTGCACGGAATGCCAAGTTGGCTTTCCACTCCCGATTTTCCCTTTCCCTTAAAAGTTTCAATTTTCCCCCGCTTGTTGGAAATTATCTTGTTGATTGCCAACCCAACCAGATGTCAAATGGTAAAATATCTCCCATTTTCCCATATGGGGAAATGGATGGGAATTGACACCCTGCTTTGCCATTATCAAGGGAAAATGGTTAACTTCTTCCCATATTCCCCTGGCAATTAATGCCTACTACCCTGAAAAAGAGGAAATTTGTTATTCAATAGGAAAAAGAAGAAATGGTTACTTAAATCCTTGTAACTTTCTTCCGTTAAAATTTGTGGAAAAAGTCATGCGAAAGTAATGAAGAAGCTTTGAAGCTCTTTATTTCCAACTTATTATTTCCTTTGTGTGGAAACATTTTTCGAGAACTATGTTACCAAATATTCATAACACATTCTTCACATACATTGACTCTTCTAATGAAAGAAGTGGAACACATTATTCAGGAAGCAATAATACACACACTAAAAAAAGAGCACGGAATAGAGGGATTTGTCAAAACATAAAGTTTACACAGAGTGAAGTGAAGGTTGTCCACATAGGGGAAGTAGAGAAGCCCATTAAAAGAGGTAGAAAATCAACACATTGTCATACACCCACCCACATGTAGTTTAGAAGCAAAGGATATACATATAGGTCTAAAATAACCCACGCGGCCATAGAGAAGCAGCAGTGTCTACACCAAAATTCACACATGCACAAGTAAAATAGGTCCACATTTTCAGAGACATAAAAATCAAATGACAGTAAAGGAAAAACAAAGCAACACATTACAAAAGTAAGCCCACGCATTGCAAAAATAAAGAGGTAGAAAATCAGCACGTTGTTATGCACCCACATGCAGTTTAGGAGAAAAGGATATACATATTAGTCTAAAATAACCCACACGGCCATAGCGAAGCAGCAATGTCTACACCAAAATCCACACATGCATAAGGAAAATAGGTCCATACACATTTGAAAAACCATACAAAACAAACGCTAACAAAGGAAGAACAAAGCCATGCATTGCAGAAGTAAGCCCACGCATTGCAAAAAATATAGAGGTAAAAACAATCGAAAACATAGCCAAAGAAAGAAGGCCAAGTATGAAAGAAGGTAGAAAAATTCCCATGTGAGGGACAAGAAATAAAAAATCTACACGCTGCCAAAGAGAGAGCATTTTCACACAGGCCATAAACTGGACCTTCCACGCCAAATAGAATAAAAAATACCACGCATGGGAAGAGCACATTTCAACACAAGAGGTAAAAAGTAAAGAAGAGGAGGTTGTTCGTGTGTGAGAAAAGGAAAGTTTTTACATGCCAAGGGGGGAGAGAATCATCTCACGCCAGAGGTATCAAGTTCCATGCAGCTGTATACGCATTCCAAAATAGCTCATAACTATTAATAAAAAGCCATGCATTTACAAGTTCAGGCTATTGGCAACGCAAATAGGTAGAAATTTAAATATAGACGGCCAAATCATTGGCTTGAAATTAAAATCAATCCTGCACAAAGGCATTACGATCGGGAATAATTAAAAAGATTATCGAAATTTATAGTATTTTAACCCAGTTTGTAACTCGAGTGTAGTCTCGATATTTTGTTTGTGTTAGTGTTTTACAAAAAAATTGTAACTGAATCGCTCATTATTATTTTATAATAATAATAATAATAATAATAATAATAAAAAGAATCATATTTTTCTTGGAAACAATGGTTCGGAGACTAAGACCCAAGATCATTTACACCGCTTTTACGTGCCCACTTTATTTTTTTGTAAAATTCACAATGGCTAAAAAATATAACAAATCAGTAGGAAAATCGAAGAAGCTAGTAGAAAGGTGAAACAATTCCGCACTCAAATACGACTTCTAAGGGTAAATTCCTCCCACTTCCATCAAGTCTGCATATGACAATATCGCTGACACTAATCTTGGCCACGTCAACGTGAAACAATTTTGTGATCAGGGGAAAACCGAGGAAAACCCATATTCTTGAATAGGTTCTATCATAGTAGTCTACATTAAGCATTAAATTTTCCTATTTCAAAGGTAATTCCTTGAGCTAGTCATCACTTGTGTGGAGCATTATGATCTTGAAAGGTGAGGAATTTTCAAGGATAATCACGAGCCTTTCCTCTTCATCAAACTAGAGCACATCGAATAATTACTTAGAATCCTTGATTTCCTTGAGAAAGCTGACATCACTCGAAATTCAACACAAGATTTTTGGGATGAAGAACACCTTAGGTGGAGCAATATGGTCAACAACAATTTTATAGTGACCAAGAGGCCTCGTGTTGACTATATTCCCAAGGAATTATACCGGATTGAATTTGTGGAGGAAATTGGTGACATGATCACTCTTCTGAGCCGAGTCTTCGGTCTCCCCTCTCGCCAAGATTTTCTAGCCATGGATATATCAATTCATCTACATCATCCTTGTCAAGAGATAGTTTGTAGATTGGGCCACCATCATTAGTGACACTCTTCAAAAACAATTGATCGAAGTGAAGATGACTAGGAATTTCTACATGACATCATACCTAACCTATGCAGTGGTGAGAAGGAAGTTATTTTTGGGGCTATAAATGAAAGGCGTCATGGGTCCATCAAATAGTGTTTTCCACTATTATCCGCAGTTGAGTTTCAAGAATAGCTCTCATCACTTCAAGAGAGTTAATGATGCTTTCACCTTCCTCGTGATTAGAAACCTGAATAGAAATCCGGAGGAAAGATTCTCTAAGGATGTCATGGCTGTTATTTCTTAGTGGGGAACATGGTTCATTCAATTCCCATGCTTTTCCTACATTCACGTGAGCGTATTTGAAGGTACTCCATGGACTCTTCCTAAGTGTTTCAGTGATAAGTGGGCATTAATTGAGCTTGTGTGGAAACTTTTCCAAGTTCATTGTCTTCTCAATGACAAACACCGTTCAGGTATCCACTTCCCAATCCAAATTACAGAATTCCAATGTCCGAATCTCTTTAATGCACAATTCATGGAGATGGAGTTTTCTCTCATTACCATACATCCATTTGTAAAGATACCCCAATTTGACATCAATGGATACATGCAAAATAATCTTGAGACAAGTACCAAAGATAGTCCTACCATGGAAAATTTCTTTCCTTCCTCTTAAGATGAACACAAAGTAAGAACGAAAGAATTTTCCTGCTTGAACTTGACCTTACTCAAATCAAGGATTTCCGCATCGATATCCTCCAAATTCATTAGTGTATGATGATGAAGATGCTATTGATCCCTCATATGATTCGAATGCCTTCACTCCATTTCCCAAATTGATTGGACCAAAAGAGATGAATTTTCTCTTGATAACAAGAATCAACCAATTCTTGAAAGAAGCATGGCTTGGTATAAATGGGAGCTTGCAAATTTACCATCAATACAAGTTCATACCCCAGGTTCACAAAAATTTCCAACACGAGGATGTCTCAACTCAATTAAAAACTATTCTCACTCAACATCTGTGTCATCTACTCATACACATCAAACAAGAAAAGAATGGTTTCCCAAATTCACTTCTCAAAAGAAGGTGTCATGAGGGGAAACATCTAAGGGTCCTGGATCTAGTGAAGGGAGAGAATGTGTATATGGGATTTCCACTTCGAGTATAGACTCATCTACTAACAATACTAATAGTTCAAGGAATATCATAGAAAACACCTCGGTTGTGTCATGCACAAGAGTCTACTCAAGTGTAAGTGGTCCAAATACAAAATGATTACGAACCTCTAGTTCACGAAGAGGTTTCTCAAGGTATCCCTGAGGTTCAAGAGGTTGATATCGATGTTATTTCTCTAGATATTGAATTTATGGAAAGGAATCTTATAAAATTTAATGATATAGAGAATAATGTGAATGTTTCTTCAAACTCTAGGATTCTGTATGCAGAATTGGTGAAGGAGACCCCTTCTTGGGTTGACTGCGAAATCAAGAAAAGGAATATGTTATGACCTTAATTATTTATCTTACATTGGATGGACATAAGCAACTTGTGGCTATAATAACTTCTTATCTTGATGTATCTTTTTCATATATGATATAATATCATTAGTATGTTGGCCTATCTGATGGCCATAACATAGGAATAGTATAAATAGGGGCTAGTAGGTAGTGTTTGATTATCATTTGAGCATTGATTCTTGTTGCATGGTTTGGAGGTAGCCCCCTCAAAGTGATGAAGATATTCTAATTGTATAATTTATATCATTCATATGAAATATTGTGTTCTTTGGTGTTATATTTTTCTCATAATTAGATTTATACAAGTAATATCATTACAACTAGTACTAGAGTGGCGATCTAGGCCAAAATTAGCGCAAAAAACCTAATTTTTTCCCGATATATCTTGTGAAATAGAGCGAATTTGTTGGAGATTATTTTACCATAGTTGCAAATCATTTCAAGTAAGGTTACCTGAAAATTTTAGACTTTTTAAATTTATTTTGCAAAAGTTATTGCAAAATTAGGGTTTTTCATAAAATCACTCCCTAGGCTGCAAATTGTATAATTTTTCAAAAAATTTATATTTTTGAAAATCTCTCAAAAACATATTATTAGTATCTTCTTTATGTGTTTTCATATTCGGAATTTTTTTTTGTAAAACCCAATTTTTTTTCCCTATTAAGTCTACCCCGAAGACCAAACCCTACATCATGGCTGGTAGATCTACGCGAGGCCAAAGGAGAGGACAAGAAACTTCAGGAATGACCCCAAATAAGGAAGGTATGGATTCAAAGTCTGCTTGGTTTGGGGGTATCTGAGGTCGTCATCCAAATTCAAGAGAGGGTGAATACTATGGTTAGTAAAATGACCTTAATAATGAGCTTATTCAACTAAAAGATAGCCTGAGGAGTTAACTTCAAAAGGATTTTCATGCAATGCAACAGAGTTTGTTGCGAGCTATTTCAAACAAAATTACCAATTCCAATCATATGGGTTCCTCTAGTAATGGTCACATAGATCCAAATCACTCAAATCATGGAGGCTCCTTTACTCATTCAGGTGGCTCTCCTCTCCGATGATGGCGAGACATATCCAAAAGTATAAATGCGTAAATTTGATGGAAAGGATCCACTCAATTGGATTACCTAAATGGAAAATTTCTATGATCTCCATTAGATCCCAAAGAGGGAAAAAAAGGTAACCATGGCATCCTTATACCTAGAACCTGATCAATTTGTTTGGTATCATTGGTTATGTGCTCAAAGGCGTAAGAATGGCCTAAATGTCACTTGGAAAGTTTTCAATAAAGAGATTCAACTACACTATAGTTCTATTGTTTATGAGAATTAAGCTAAATAGAAAAGTTACACCTAACAGTTCGATTAAAGGAGTATGTCCATCAATTCCAAAATTTGTCCTTACGTGTGGAGGCTATTACGTAAGATTATTTGCATGACCTTTTTATTGGGGGTCTTAAGGACAAAATTAAGCATGAGGTACACATGTTTAACCCACTCAAGGTTTCGATTCTATTATCATGGCATGTAGAGTAGAGGAAAAAATTATTTCCAATAGAAGGAAATCCTTCTCTAGCATAAAAGATCATAACACCTTGTCTCCTTCATACCCTTGGCCAATTTGGTTGACACCTCAACAAATTGAAGAAAAAGAGCCAAAGGGTTATGTTTTAACTATGATAGAAAATATGAACCAAATCATAAATGTTCTGAGAAAAAAATTTTCTACATTGAAGGGTCTAGTGATGAGGAAGAATATGAGGAAACATCAACAAGAGGAAGTGGAAAAATTAGAGGAAGAATATAGAGATCCCCAACCCACTATTTCATGCCATGCTCTATCAAGTATTAGTACTCCACAAACCCTTCAAGTCATGGGTTATCTTAAGAAGTAGAAGGTAACAATATTGATTGATTCAGGGAGCACACATAATTTCATCAATCATAAGATGGAAGCAAGACTGAATTATTTCATCTACCTAGCACCTGAATTTCAAGTAATGATTACAGATGGTGGCACAGTCCAATGTTTAGGTAAATTCCATAAAGTCAAACACATGATGGGTGACTACACATTGGAATCTATGATGTTTGCTATTCCCATAGGCGAAGTTGATATTATCTTAGGTGTTCAGTGGCTCACAACTTTGGGCACCATAGAGATAAATTTCAAGGAATTGTTCATGTGTTTTTATTCGAGGGTAACAAATTTAAACTTTTAGGTTTATAAGCTAAATATCCTTAAGTCATGAATTCTCACCAAATGCGAAGATTATTCAAAAGGGGTTTGAAGGTTTTGTAGAATGATTTTTCTATATGGAAGTCCAACCACAAATGAAGGTAGTGTATCTTGATCTTCAAAAGGTTATTGATCAACATGTAGTTGTCTTCAAATAACCAAGATAATTTCCTCCTAAAAGAGAGCATGATCATGCCATTCAATTGATACCAGAATCCAACCCCCAACATCGGGACTTATAGACATCCATATCTATAAAAGAGTGAGATCGAGAAGATGCTGGAGGAAATTTTGGAAATGGGTATTATTCATCATAGTCAGAGTTCCTATTCGGCTCCAGTGGTGATGGTGCGGTGCAAGGATGGAAGATGGAGCATGTGTCCAGACTACCGAGATCTCAACAAGTTCACTATCAAAGATAATTTTCCTATTCCTATAATTGATTATTTATTAGATGAGTTACATGGTGCCATTTATTTTACAAAACTAGATTTGCATTATGGGTATCACCAACTTAGAGTAAAGAAATAATATGTTCATAAGACATCTTTTAGAACTCATCCATGTCATTATAAATTCCTAGTGATGCCATTTGGTCTTATCAATTCTCCCTCCACATTCCAGATTTTGATGAATTCAATATTTATACCATTCCTAAGAAAGTATGTCTTAGTATTTTTGATGATATACTCATCTACAAAAATCATGGGAGAAACACTTATAACATGTCAATACAAATCTTAGAAGTATTAGAAACATAAAATTTATGCCAAGCCTTCAAAGTGTTATTTTGGGGTATAGGAATTGGAATACTTGGGCCATATTGTTTCTCACAAAGGTTCTAATGTGGACCCTCACAAGATCTAGGTCATGATGGAATAGGAAATCATAAGAACCCTTAAGCAATTACAAGGTTTCTTAGGTCTCACAGGGTATTATCACATATTTGTAAAAAACTATGGTAGTATAAAGAACACCACTCATAAAATTATTTAAGGACTCCTTTCATTTGAATGAGGAAGTGTCTAAAGAACTTAAAAAATTGAAGGCGACTATGTGCACCACTACAGTATTGGCAACTCCATATTTATCCAAAACTTTCATAGTTGAGTGTGATGCTTAAGGAAATGGAATCGGAGCAGTAATTATGAAAGAAGGACATCCCATTACATTTGAGAGATGGAAGATAAAAGGAAATTATTTTTTGAATCCCGCCTACGAGAAGAAATTATGGCAATACTATATGCAATAAACAAGGGAGACCATACTTGATGGGTAGACATTTTAAGGTAAAAATTGATCATGATAATTTGAAATATTTGTTAGAGAAATGTATATATTCAAAAGAAAAAAAAATGGGTAACCAAGATGTCGGATATGACTTTGAGATTGTTAATAAAAAAGGGAAGTAAATTTTGGTTTTTGATGCTCTATCTAGGAGGGATGAGTCCGAGACGCAATGTTATGTGCCATCTCTATACTAAAGTAAAATTGGGTCGATTAAGCATAGGAAGAATGGAAAAAATATGCAAAAAACACATATTCTCATTCAGATTAATCCATATAAGATAAATTTATATGGAACAGGGATATATTGTGGTACAAATATATATTATAGCTATGTAAGAACTCTACATTTAGAAACCATGTTCTTTTAGAGGTAAATTATCTTCCAATAGGTGGCCATGCTAGGTTCCTGAAAACTTATCATAGAGTTAAGAAGGATTTATTTTGGGAGGGGTTGAAAGGAGATGTTCAAAAATTTGTGGAAAAATATTTGGTTTGCCAACAAAAAGGATGAGACCATTAAGACCCCGGTCTTCTCAACCTTTGTCTATTCCTAGTGAGAGATGGGAAGAGGTATCAATGGATTATATTACATGATTACCTAAATCAGATGGGAAAAGTGTCATCATGGTCATGGTGGAAAGACTTACCAAATATGATCATTTTTGTTCCTTTGGTCATCCTTTCATATCTAGTATAGTTACCATCTATTTTATGGATAACATTTAAAAGCTCCATGACACACCAAAATTATAGTAAGTGATTGTGATCCAATATTTACAAGTAACTTTTGGACTGATTTTTTCTTGTCTCGGTACACAACTAACCCGGAGTTACTCTTATCATCCCCAATCAGATGGGAAATATGAGGTGGTAAATAAATGTTTAGAGGGATATCTTTGATGTTTTACTTTGGATAAACAAGAACATTGGGTGCAATGGTAGCCACTAGTAGAATGGTGGAATAATACTTCATTTTGTACCTCCTCCAAAATGTCTCCATTTATAGAAATTTATGGGTACTATCCTCCATCACTCATATCTAGCTTGAAGGTCAAACCAAAGGTGAGAGTAGTTGAAGATAACATTCTACACCAACACAAGGTACTCTCCAGTCTTAGAGAAAATTTTGCAAGGGCACAAAACTGCATGAAGCAATAAGTTGATCAACATCAAAGTGAGTGACAATTTGAAGAGGGAAACTTTGCTTGTTTTATAAGGTTACAACCATATAATTTTTATCCTTAAAACAAAATAAGAAGGATAATAAGCTTGCTCCTAAATACTATGGTCCTTACCGAGTTTTGCAAAAAATTGGTAGTGTGGCATATAAGCTAGAGCTCCTCTCAAGAAGTAAAATACATCGATTCTTCCATTTTTATTACTTAAAGAAAATATTGGGAAGCACATTTCCACCCATTCAATTCTTCCATAACTGAATGAGGAAGGAAGGATCATATTGGAACCTGAAGGTATTCTTCATAAAAGAACCAAAAGACTAGGACCGAGTCATTACGAGTACTGATCTGATCAAGTGGAAAAATATGAATATTGAAGAAGCATAATGGGAAGATGAAGCATTCATGCAAAGAAAGATCAAGGGCTTCCCAACATTGGGGACAATGTTTCTTTGAAGGGGAGGGGCATGTTATGCCCTTAGTTATATATCTTACATTGAATGGATATAGCCGACTTGTGGCTGTCATAAGTTCTTATCTTAATGTATCTTTTTCATTTATGATATCTTATCATTAGTAGGCCGGCCTTACTAAAGGCCATAGCATAGAATAGTATAAATAGGGGTTAGTAGGTAGTTGTTGATCATCATTCAAGAATTTGATAGGTTTTCAAGGAAATTGATATCGACTTTGATGCCTTATTCAAGATTTCAAATGATGTCATTCCCAAGTAGATTAAAGTGTTCTCAAGAATAATGGTGGATGGAGACGAAAACGTTTTGTAGATATTTCCTTCCTGTGAGTTGCAAAAGAGTGTAATGCCATAAAACATGTTGAATATGAAGTATCTAGGCTTGGACTTGGGAATTCTACATCGGAAAGTGACAAGGAAATGGCCCAAGATTCCATGGATATTGTGCTAAGAAGGATTAAGAAATATAAATATAATAACTCTCAAGGACGAAAATATTCAATTGGTGGATTATGTTCATAATTTTATAAATCCAATATCATCCACTTTCCCAGACTAAGTAGTGGTTGTCCTGAAAAAAAAAACTCAATATGTCGAAAGAGATAAAAACTTTAGGCCATGTCACTAAATCTTTGCTTTCGATATTCTCATTTTTGGGGTAGAGATGATCAAATCAGCTGTAAATATCCATGAAGACATTAGTGCATACCTAGATCCAATCCTTTCTTGTAAGGAATATTTTTTTCTAACATATCAAATCTGGATGAGATATTACCTAGTCTATAGGAGATGACAAGTATGGAATCTACAACTCTATCCATCAAGGGATCCTTAAATTTGAAGTCCAAGGGGCATGCTTTATTTTGTGTCTACATATCAATTCACAGAAGACACTTATTTAAGATTCTATGATTGATTATGAGAGCATATGCAATGAATCCTTCACTTCACTCGACTCAACTCATGAGTTCATGGTTGAAATCCCTTTTGATCTTGTGAATGAGCATAATCAAAGGCATTCATCAAAACATGTTGAGGAGAAATTCTCACAATTGTTCAAAGACATGAATATTCCTACCATAAATTTCTCTTCTACTTCAATGGAACGTTGTATCAAATTGAGGAACTTGTTTGAGAATTCTCAATCAAAATAGTCAATCTAAATGATATGCCAAGTAAGATTTTGGAATTGTAGGTGTTCTACGAGGCTGTGCTTCAACCAAGTGAACCTCATGAAGAAGATAATATGTTAGAAACATTGGGAAGGTTCATATATTTACAATTGCAGAGGCAACGAATCCTAATTTCACCAATGGGATGAGGAGATAGCTTTCTAGTATCTAATGAAGTGGGAGAGTCCATTTCTCATACGGTTGAGATAAACAAACCCCGATTTAATGGAAAAGGAATTGGGTCTTGTTATATGTTAAAATGGTATTTAAAATGATGTTATTGTTAAACTCATCAAAAAAATTGATAACTTAAGTGGTTTATATTTTAAGTTACTTTTTAATAGTTGGTCGAAAAAGTCAATTCACTTAAGATACCCTATTTAATTTGTTCATGTCAATCCTAACTACTTTGTAACCAAATTTTGGGTTATAAAAGTAAGTTAGAGGATCATTTGTAAGGGTGAGTTTGAGAGAGGAGAAGAAAATAATTCTGTGTTTGAGCTTTGTTCCAAGAAAGAAACTTTGTGTTCTTTTGTGAAGATATTTTGAGTTAATGAAATATGAACTTTGTGTCCCATTCATTATCTCTTTTAGCATTCAATGTTCTTATGTTCTTTAAATGTTAGTGCTTAAATATTACATATAAATATTTTCTTTGCTCTTATTGTCAATGCTATTAATCTATTGTTCTTGTTCACAAAGTGGTCAAGTTCTGATATTTTCTAACTCATATGTGTTCCCTTTTACTTATATTCTTGTTTAGCTTATTCGAACTATGTTTTATTTGAGTTAGTTATTCATTTTTCTCCTCTATGTGATATTAGGCTCTACTTTAACCTAACTATTTCATGTTCGTTGCATTCATTCCTTTCCATTTCTTTTATTCACTCAATTCCATCTCCCTCATTCACATTTATTTCCATTTGATGTTCCAAAACTCCCCACACATACAATTTTGAATGTATAGATGTAAATACTATTTTGGTTTTCAATAAAGGTAGCATCACCTTCTTTAAGGAGTGACTTCGGTCCCTTACTATTGCATATCATTTGCATGCATGCAAATCCATATGCTAAATTTTTTTGGCAACTCTACTGGGGATTTAGGAATCGTTAACCAGTGTTTGGTTAAATATTTATGACTATCCCCTCTATACAAGCTCCAGTTCTTCAACTGAATCTTGTGCCTAATGAAGATTTTGAAGGAGACATTGCTTCCAACTTTCAGATAGTAACCTAGGAAAACTATGAAACATTGGAGGAATTTGTGGCTATTGATAGAGCCATTGATAGATAAATCTACATTGAAGACCTTAGAATAATATCACCCGCACTTGTGGATAGAAGAGCTCCTAGACATGTGTTGATTGTTGTTCACTGATGTGGCCCTCTTCCACCAAGGTAATAATTTATATGACTATTACAGGTAACTCATCTATCTTGCAACCCAATCTTCTTTTTGTATATACTCAAGAAGACATGTCATCAGATTTGAGGAAAGTTATTTAGTAAAATAACACGAATGACTATCTTTTTCATCTTGTTACATCATTATTGATAACAAATAAAATCAAGATGCAAGAGTGGTTAGAGTCATTAAGGAACAAATATATCAAGAAAGAGAAAAGAAAAAAGTCTAGATTTGATTAGAATGTGCCAAGAATCCCTTCACAAAGTAAAGATTTCAAACTGGCAGGAAGGAGGTTTAGATGAGGAGAAAAAGCTAAAGGTGAATCAAATTCCTTTTTTGATTTTCAAGGAAAGTTTGGTTTCAAGTTATCTCCTCCAAAGAGGAAAAATCCTCATAGATATGTAAGCCTTGCATCAAGTCCTAAAAGAGAAAGTAAGGTAGGAATCACTACAAGTCAAGCACTTGTTCTTTCTCACATTGTGTTACCCTTGCATAAAATTTTCCCAAGATGGTACCTAATGTACTATGGAGAAACACCATAGTCCTATTGGCCTTACTGTAAATTGACATGACCTGTCATGAGGATCCTTCCCAAGTTTAATAGATATGGGTAGACTTCACCTAATGACCACATTTCTTCCTTCTTTGTTGCATGTGAAATTTTTCGTTAGAATATGAAGATGTTATTGTTCACCTCTTCATTGAAACATTACAAGAAATTGTTTTATATTGGTTTCATCATCTCCCGAATGGATATATTACAAATGAATGATATGAAAACTAATTTTGAAGATAGGTTCAAACTAGCAGAAGATCAACATGCCCTTTTAGCCCAACTATCTCAATCTAAGAAAGAGCCGATGAAACCCATGAGGAATTTTGTGGCTAAGTTCAAAAAAATGGTGAGAAAAGTTCCTACCGAAATTTTCCCAAACCCCGATGGAAAAAAATGTTTCTTCATTAATGAAAAATATCGAGAAGTGTGTTATCAAATAAGAAGGGATAGAGTGGATAATTTGGAAATTACTCAATCCTTGGTAATATAAATTGAGGATGACCTAATCATGGCGAGAAAATTCAAGAAAAAATCCTTCAAGGGAAATATTCAAGAAAACCCCAATGCTTCGAGACCATACTAACTAAGCTAGCTAATGATATGTTAGTTTTAAAAAAACAAGTTGCTCAAAGCATTAAACCTACTACTTACAAAGACATCCCAAGAAAAATATATGTTCCCAAAAAATCAAGAATTGTAGGCACTCCAACGAGGATTGTTATTGAATCATATCCCGTAACTAACTTAAAGTGTGATGTCACTGAGGAAAGTTAAGATGAAGTCGAGATCGTCGAGGTTGATGAAGAAGAGCTAGACTGGGACATCTAACTTGAATTCCAAGAACATGAAGGAGAAAGTAATAATCATTTATTCGAGTACCATCCATAAGAAGAAGACCTATATGAAGAAATTGTAGAGGATATGAATAATCAATCCTTCACTATCTTCACATGCTCTCTGAAAAAGGAGTAGAGTACCAATAAGGTGGAAGATAAAAAGAGCTCTAGGAAGTTCCTAAAAATCCAAAACTAAGGAAACTTCCAAAAATATAAAATTTCTAAGATTCCTAAAGATTCCAAGGCGATCGAGGTTTCCAAGGTAAAATCTATCTTAAATAAAGGATGACCTTTGTTAAGTCAATCAGTTGATAAATCAGCTATGAAGAAATTTTCTTCTTCCACATCGATCAACCAAGCCCAAAGCAAAGGTCAAAAGTGAGCCACCATCAAGTTTAAAAGAACTAATATCTGAGATGTCAAACATGGTCACTTTTAAAAATTTAGATATTATTGATCATGTCAATAAAACAAAAATTTCCATGTCACAAGAAGAGTACTTGAAGTTTAATAAGGATCAACTCAAGAAATTAGTCCAATTTCTCAAAGGTGATTCTATTGTTCATTCCTCTAAAGGAATCCTAAAAACTCCCAAAGATGGGAAGACTCAAAATATTGTAGCGGCCACTACACCTTCAAATGAAAAGGATAAAAATTTCTTTGTGTCCTTTCTTATCAAAATATGCAAATTAAGTAATTACATCATAGATTTTGGAGCCTCAGATAATGTGATGCCAACAAAGGTAGCACATGCTCTTGGGTTGAATTGTAATAGAACAATCAGATCTTATTACTCCATGGAGACAAAACAAGTTTCTCTGATTGGGAAGATTAAAGACGCTCAAATAACTTTAGCTCAATTTCCTCAAAAGAGAGTTAAGGTAACCATTTTAGTTGCTGACATTCCCACTTCATATGGTATGTTGTTAAGCAGGAAATTTTGCAGAGATCTAGGTGGTGAGATTCAAATGGATTGGTCTCATGTTATGATCCCTATCAGTGGATAAATGAAGAAGCTAATACTAGAGACTCGGAAAAGTTCATGGTAACAAAAATGAAGATCCTCATGCACATGTCATGTTTCAAAACTCAAGTATGGGTAGTTATATGATGAATACAGAGGTTCATGCACCTAAGGTCACTTTCCAAGATCCCAATGAGATTTGGACTCTTGAGTATGATGGAAGATGTTTCTCAACAAGTTCTAGTGTGTAGGAGTATTGCTTATATCTCCAAATGGTAAAATGTTTCCTTTTATGAAAATATCCAATTTTAAAATAATAACAACACTATAGAATATGAGGCATTCATCCTTGGCCTCCCAGTTGTAGAAGAGAAAGGGATAAAAAATTGTAAATTTTTCAAATATGCAAAGTTGATCGTGAAATAAGTAAAAAATCAGTTTTAGGTAAAGAATGATCGTTTGAGACACTACATAAATAAAGTGTGGGACTTGATAGAAACCTTCGATTCTTTTTCCATAGAATCCATCCCTCATGAAAATAATGTCAAAGAAGATTCTCTAGCAGTCTCAGGTTCATTGATGATTCCTGATTCATATTTTGATCAAGACAAATACACCATTGAAATGGTTTTTAGGCCAAGTGTTCCTAACAATGCAGAAAATTAGAAAAATCTTCAATGATGATCAAAAATTATTGCCTTCTTGGAAAAGAGGGATGATTCTTAATAGTTATACTTTTAAGTAAGTGATTCTACATTTCATGAATTAGCAACCTTCCCATTCAATAACGAGTTTAGAGCGAGGATCTTGTCGATGGTATTACTCAACTCAAAAAAAAAATTCCCAAAGGATTGGTTTCACTTCAAGAAATTTTTGATAAGCATGACAAGTTTATCAAAGAGAAAGCATGAGACAGGACTTGCAAATTTCACGACAATGATCAAGTTAGCATTGGTACCAAGGACAAACCTTTCCCCGGTCAACATTGGTAAGTGTTGCTCACTTGATAAGGGCAAGAAATTTGTAAGCCTCCTTACCAAATATTCAGATGTCTTAGTTAAATCATATGAAGACTTCAGTCTTTCCACCTAAGGAAATGGAGTATGTCATACCTTTGAAACCTATGCAGTCCATTCATGAAAGGAGAAAAGGAATTATAACCCCAAAATTGTAGGGATGATATTCCACGAGGTTCAAAATATTTTAGATACATGAATAGTTTTTACTATTTGATGTTCAACTTGAATAACTAATATTGTCCCAATTCACAAGAAAATGAAGAAATTAGGATTTTTTGGATTTCCGTAATTTTAATCAAGCATCCTTAAAGGATAACTATTCACTTCCAGTCATGGAACATATTTTTAGGTAGTAATTAGATCATAAATTTTATCCATGCTAGATGGTTTCTCTTGTTATAATCAGATTGAAGTGGCTAGAGAAGACCAACATAAAATTGCGTTCACCACACCACTGGGTACATTCGTATATAAAAGAATTCCTTTTGGTTTGATCAATGCCAACATGACATTTCTATGGAATTTATAGATTATAAAGACAAGATCATTGTAATATATCTAGATGACTTGTTGGTTTTTTCAAAGAAGCGAAAGGATCTTATAAGAGATTTGGAGAAAATATTGCAAAGGTGCGAGACTTCATAGAAGCTCCTGAATCCAAAGAATTATGTGTTCGGAGTTACGAAGGGAAACTCCTAGGTCATATTATTTCTAAAGAAGGAGCCAAGATCAATCACGAACGTGTTCAAGATATCAAGAATCTTTCCTTACCCACAAGTAAGCCTTGAGTTCACTCATTCTTTCAGAAGGTTAACTTTTTGAGAAGGTTCATGCCAGATTTTTCCGATCTAACCAAATAAATTCCCAGCATGATGAAAGGAAAATTATCCTTCAAATAGTCAAAGCAAGGTAGGGTAGCATTTGAAAAAATCAAGGATGCTATTACAAAATCTCCTACATTGGTATGTCCCTATTTTAAAAATGATATCATAGTCTATTACTATGCTTCTCCACACACGATATCCTCCATCCTAACTCAACACACCAAGAGGGAATTAAATCTCCTATTATATTAATGAGTTTATGATTCAAGAAACATGAACTGAATTACACTCTCCTTGAGAGGTATGTGTGCGTATGTGTGTGGTTAGAGAATTGAACCATTTCGTATACTATGTATTGAATTCTCACACCAAAGTCTTCATTTTGGACATCGTACTCAAATCAATGTTGACACAACAAGAACTAGGATCTAGAAGAGGAATTTGGATCTCCAAGATCCGGGAATATGACTTGGATATGAAGCTCACCAAGTTAGTTCGAGGAAGAGGACTCTTGCAACTCATCGTAGAGAACAAGCCTCAAGATGAATATGGAGAAGAACAAGTTGAAGAAATTTTACCACTAGTAGTTTTTTTCAATGCCATGGATGAATGGTATTCTGATATAGCTTAGTTTCTCACATATGGAAAATGTCTTGAGAATATAAAAGCTAAGGAAAAAAGATGTCTCAAATTACGAGCTGCCAGTATACATCATTTGGGACAACACTTTGTTCAAGAAAGGTATTGATGGCATGTTCCTCAGATGTGTTGATAAGGAACAACAACCTAGGTTGCTTGAAGATTTTCACAATCATGCTTGTGTTGGTCATTTATCTAGACCAGTACCAACTTATAAGATTCTTCGGGAACATTATTACTAGCCCAATACATTTTTCGATGTTAAAAAATGGGTAGCCAAATGTGAATCTTCTCAAAAATTTATTGGAATACCTAAATTAGTAGCTTTTCCTTTAAATCTAGTTGTTATTGAAGAACCCTTTCAAAAATGGGGGTTAGATTTCATCAGGGTCTTGAACCCAAATTCTAGTGCTAGTCATACTCACGTGCTCACATCAACTCGACTACTTTACAAAGATGGTAGAAGCTATTCCAAAGAAACAAAAATCTATCATGCGGTAATCTGTGATTTCATCAAAGAGAATATATTGGTTAGTTATGGAATTCCACAAAATATTGTGATGGATAATGCCACCAATTTCTCTTCCACAAAGATGATGGGTTTTTTTATGGGTATGAGATAGATTTATCTCATTCATCAGATTACTACCCTTAAGGAAATGGTCATTCGAACCCAAAGAACAAAAATATCATTACTATCATGCATAAGTTAGTTAAACAAAATAAAAAAAATTGGCACAAAAAGTTATATGATGCATTGTGGGCTGACCGCATAAGTCCTAAAAGAGAAATTGGAATGTCTCCATTCCAACTCTTGTATGAAAATGATGCTCAAACTCCCATTATATTGGAGTTACAAGATTACAATTGGCTCAAGAAATCGATGATGAATGCTTCACCAATGCGTTAGATAAAAGGATCATGTTCCTAAGCAATATTGAAGAACAAAGAAGTCAAGTGGAAAATAGGATCGAGGAACACCAATCAAAAGTAAAGAAATTATTTGATATAAAAACTAAGGAGAGACAATTTAAAATCAATGACCTAGTTCTTCTATGGGATAAGAGGCGTGAACCAAAAGGAAAGCATAGGAAGTTTGATTCACTATGGATGGGACCTTTCAAAATAATGCATTTTTGTGGAGATAACACCTATTACTTTGAATATCCTAATGGAATTCATTTTAATTTTCCCTACAATGGGTAATATCTCAAGCACTATCAAAATTTAAAACGGGTTGTCCCCCGTATGTACATAGGTAATTAGGGTTTTGTTTGTTTTTGTTTCCTATTTTTCATTTTCCTCTCTTTTGTCATCCCATTTTTATGCATCATCATTTTTGGGATCATGTTCATTAAATTTTTGGGTCTGGTCATTGTTGCTTTGCATCTGTGAAGTCTTTGTCCCCAATTAGAGTCAATCATTACTAGATAATTTTGACTTGGCAAAATTACAACGTAAAATTTTTAAATTTTTCTAAATTTCATTTCTCATGATTTATCACCTTCATCATGATCATTTTATTCTCTTGATCATTTTATCCTTTGTTTCTTCCATTTTGGGTAAGGAACTTCTCCCACCAGTCAGCAAAACCGTGTTTAAAATTAATTAATTTATTACCCTTTTATTTGATAAAATTAATTTTATTAAATTTTGGGGTTTTTAATTAAATAAATATTAATTTAATCTTCATTAAAATTGATCAAAAAATTTGGAAGAAATTTTCTCGCTTCCCCATTGTCGTGGGAAATTAAAATTCTACCTCCAATTATCGGAATGCCAAGTTGGTTTTCCACTTCCAATTTTCCCTTTCTTGGAAACATTTCCATTTTCCACTGCTTGTTGGAAATTCTCTTGCTGATTTCCAACCTAACCGGACATCGAATGAAAAATATCTCCCATTTTTCCATATGGGGAAATGGATGGGAATTTCCAACCCGTTTTTCCATTGTCACGGAAAATTATTAACTTCTTCCCAAATTCCCCGAAATTAATGCCCACTACCCAGAAAGAGGAAATTGGTTATTCAATGGGAATAAATAAGAAAAAATTACTTTAATCCTCGTAACTTTCTTCCATTAAAATATGTGGAAAAATTCCTGTGAAAGTAATGAAGAAGCTTTGAAGCTCTTTATTTCCAACTTCTTATTATTTCCTCTATGTGGAATTTGTTTCCAAGAAATTTTTTTCCAACGATTCATAGCACATTCTTCAAAAACTTTGAATCTTCTAGTGAAGGAATTGGAATGCATTATTTGGGAAGAAATAGTCCAAATAGTCTAAAATATCATGCAACAAAAGGATTTGTCAAAACATAAAGTTTACGTAGGGTGAAGTGAAGGCTATCCACGTAGGGGGAAGTAGAGAAGCCCATGAAAATAGAAGAAATAGTGTCTACACAAAAATCCATGCATGCACAAGGAAAATAGGTCCATACCAATTAAAGCATCCATACGCATTCGAGATGCATACAAAAAAATGCCAACAAAGGAAGAACAAAGCCACACATTGTAGAAGTAAGCCCACACATTGCAAAAATAGAGAGGTAGAAAATCAGCACATTGCCATGCACCCACATGCAGTTTTGGAGGAAAGGATATACATATAAATCTAAAATAACCCACGCAACCATAGAGAAGAAGTAGTGTCTACACCAAAATCCATGCATGCAAAAGGAAAATAGGTCCATAATAGTTAAAACATCCACACACATTTACGGAGACATAGAAAAAAACGTCAACAAAGGAAGAACAAAGCCTACACATTGCAAAAAATAGAAAGGTAAACAAAACCCAAATGCATCCAAAGGAGGTAGGCCACGTGTGAAAGAAGGTAGATAAAATCTACACGTTGCCAAAGAGAAAGCATTTTCACACAGGCCATAAACATGACCTTCCATGTAAAAGAGAATTAAAAAATACCACACATTGGCCAGAGCACGTTTCAACACAAGAGGTAAAAAGAAAAGAAGAGCAGGTTGTCCACATGTGAGAAAAGGAAAGATTTTCCAAGCCAAGGGGGAGAGATTCATCTCACGCTAGAGATATCAAGTTCTATGAAATTGTATACGCATTACAAAATAGCTCATAGATGTTAATAAAAAAATCCACACACTCACAAGTTCAAAGCTATTGGAAATGTAAAGAGGTGGAATTTTAAATTTAGAGGGCCAAATCATTGGCTTGAAATTCAAATTGATCATGCACAAATTCATTATGATCGAGAATAATTAAAAAGATTGTCCAAATTTATAGTATTTTAATCTGGTTTGTAACTCGAGCTTAGTCTCGATATTTTGTTTGTGTTAGTGTTTTAAAAACAATTGTAACCCAGAATAGCTCATTATTATTTTAAAATAATTATAATAATAAAAAGAATCATATTTTTCTTGTGGAAATGATGGTTTGAAGACTAAGACCCGAGATCTTTTACAGTCTTTTGCACGCCCACTTTGTTTTTATGTAAAATTCATAATGACCGAAAAATATGACAAATCTACCGTAAAAAATCGAAGAAGCCAATACAAAGGTCAAACAAGTCCGCACTCAAATATGACTTCCAAGGGGTCATTCCTCCCACTTCCATCAAGTCTACATATGACAATATCACCGACACTAATCTTGGCCATGTCAACATGCAATAATTTTGTGATTGGGTGAAAGCCGAAGGGAGAACCATATTCTTTGATAGTCTCTATCATATTGGTCTACCTTAATAGTAAATTTTTATTATTTTTGTATAGTGCCCCGAGATAGTCAATGCACTGCATGGAGCATTACAATCCCGAAAGGTGAGGAATTTTCAAGGATAATCGCATTCTTTTCCGCTTGATCACACCAGAGCACATCGAAGAATTTCTTAGCATCCCTAGTTTCTCTCGAGAATGCCGACATCACTCGAAAGTCAGCGCAAGATTTTGGGACAAAGAACCCTAAGGTGGAGTAAGATGGTAAAAAAATTGGCTAGTGACTAAGAGGCCTCGTGTTGACCGGCTTCCCATGGAATTGTACCATATTAAATTTGTGGAGGAAATCGGTGACATGATAACTCTTTTGAGCCAAGTCTTTGGTCTCCCCTATACCAGATTTTCCAGCCATGGATGTATGAATTCATTTGAATCATCCTTGTTAAGAACGAGTTTTTATATTGGGCCACCATCATCGGTGACACTCTTCAAAACTAATTGATGAAAGTGAATATGACTGGGAATTTCTACATGACATCATACCTAACCTATGTGGTGGCGGAAGAAATATATTTTCAGGGGCTAGAAACAAAAGGTGTCATGGGTCCATCAAATAGTGTTTTCTACTATTATCCATAGTCGAGTTTAAAGAATATCTCTTATCACTTCATGAGAGTTAATTATTCTTTCACCTTTCACATCATTAGAAACTCCGAATATAAATCTAGAGGAAAGATTCTTTATGGATGACATGACTATCATTTCTCAATGGGGAACATGGTTCATTCCATTCCCATCATTTTCCTACATTCGTGTGAGCATATTTGCAGGTACTCCATGGAAGCATCCTATGTATGCCAAGATAAAGTGGGTATTAATGGATCTTACAAGATAACATTTCTAAGTTCATTGTCTTATCGGTGAAAAACACCGTTCAGGAATGCACTTCCCAATCCAAATCAGAGAATTCAAATGTCTAAATCTCTTCATGCACAACTCATGGAGAAGGATTTTCTCTCATTATCATACATCCATTTGTGAAGAGACCCCAATTTTACATCAATGGATACATGCAAAAGACTCTTGGAGAAAATTACCAGTATAGTCCTACCATGGAATATTTCTAGGGTGCCTGTTCAGATGAACACGAAGTAAGAAGGTGATAATTTTCCCTCCTAAGCTTTTCTCAAATCAAAGCTTTCCACATAGAATATAATCTAGATTTATTAGTGGATGATGATGAAGATGCTATTGATCCCTCATATGATGTCGTTGCCTTTACTCCATTTTCCCAAATTGATTGGACCAAAAGAGATGAATTTTCTCTTGATTACAAGAATCAGTTGATTCTTGAAAGGATCATATATTGGTATGAACAAGAGCTCTCAAAGTTACCATCAATCAAATTTCATACCCCAGGTTCACAAAAATTTCCAGCATGAGGAGGTTTCCAGTCAGCTAAAACCTCTTCTTAGTAAACCTCCATTCCATCTACTCATACACATCAAGCAAAAAAAGAATGGTTTCCCAAATAAAATTCTCCAAAGAAGGTGTTATGAGGAGAAACATCCAAGGATCCTGGCTCTAGTGAAGGAAGAGAATGTGTATCAAGGATTTCCACTTTGAGTAGAGACTCATATACTCACATTACTGATAGTTCAAGGAATCTCATAACAAACACTCCTCAGTCGTGTCATGCACAAGATTCTACTCAAGTGCAAGTGGTCCAAATATCGAATACTTACAAACCTATAGTTCATGAAGACGTTTCTCAAGGTATTCCCGAGGTTCAAAAGGTTGATATCAAAGTTATTTCTCTAGATATTGAAGCTATGGAAAGGACTCTTATAAAATCTAAAAATATAGAGAATAATATTAGTGTTTCTTCAAACTCTTGGATTTTGTATGCGAATTGGTGAAGGAGACCCCTTATTGGGCTAACTGCAAAATCAAGAAAAGGTAGAGGGTTGTCAAGGTAATTAATATCGACTTCAATTTCCTTTTAAATCTTTCAAATGATTTCATTTCAAGAATCCTAAAGTGTTCTCGAGAATAATGGTATATGGAGACAAAAAAAATTTGCAGATCTTACCAAAGAGTTGAAAAGATAATGCCATAACACCTGCTTGTAGAAGTATCTAGGCTTAGACTTGGTAAGTCTACATTATAAAGTGACCTGATTCCATGTATATCGTTAAGAAGGCTTGAGAAATATAAATCATAATGCCTTTTTAAATCTTTCCTCCAAATGATTTCATTTCAAAGAATCCTAAAGTGTTCTCGAGAATAATGGTATATGGAGACAAAAACAAATTTGCGGATCTTACCATCCCAAGAGTTAAGAAAGAGCATAATGCCATAACACCGCCGACTATGAAGTATCCAGCTTAGACTTGGTAAGTCTACATTGTAAAGTGACGTGGAAATGTCCTACGATTCCATGGATATTGTGCTAAGAAGGCTTGAGAAATATAAATCTCAGAACTCTCAACTCAAGGCCGAAAATAATCAGTTAGTGGATTATGTTCAACATCTAATAAATCCAATATCCTCCACTTTCCCAAGTGCTGATGTAGTGGATTTCCCCAACAAAGATACACTCTATCCATCGAAAGAGATAAAGACTTTGGGCCATGTCACTAAATCCTGGCT
Source organism: Taxus wallichiana var. yunnanensis (assembly GCA_018340775.1). Taxonomy (NCBI): domain Eukaryota; kingdom Viridiplantae; phylum Streptophyta; class Pinopsida; order Cupressales; family Taxaceae; genus Taxus; species Taxus wallichiana. The sequence continues at coordinate 71,829,130 of CM031237.1, read as the reverse complement.
TTTCAATATTTTTATTTTTGGGGGAGAGATAATTAAAGCAACCGTAAAGCTCCATGAAGACATTAGTGCATAACTAGATCCAATCCTTTCTTTTAAGGAATATTTTATTTCTAACATATCAAATATCAATGAGGTATTTCCTAGTCTACGAGAGATGACAAGTATGGAATCTACAACTCTAGCCATTGAAGGTATCTTTGAATTTGAAAGCCAAGGGGTGTGTTTTCTTTAGTATCTCGCATCTCAAGTCATGTAAGAAACTTCTCAAAGATTCTATGATTCACTATTAGAGTATATGCAGCGAATCCTTCACTTCACTTGAGTCAATTATTGAGTTCATGGCTAAAATCCCTTGTGATCTTGTGAATGAGCATAATAAAAGGCATTATGTTAGATATATTGTATAGTATGAACATTAGATATGATGAATATAATATTATCATGGATAATATTATTATAATGTGAATGTAATATTACATATAGTAAATAGTATTTACTATATGGTAATTAGTAAATTAGTAAGTTAGATAATAAAACAATGAGATATTGTTTTATTATCAATGAAATTATTAATGGTTGAAACCATTGGGGTAGATTGGTTGCATATATGCAACCAAAGATTGTTGAGAAGGTTGCAGAGGTAAAGACAAAGTCATTATTATGAGAGTTGTCACTACGCAACTCCTATATAATGGAGTTCATAATTATGACAATGTAGAGAGAGTTAATATAAGGGTTTTGTAATGAATACATATGCAATATGAATGTATGAATTAAAATAGATCAATATATTTAGTGTTCAATATATGTATGTGTGTTATCAACAGTATGTGTGATATGCAATAAATAGGAGGATAGAAAAGAATTAAAGATAAATTTGTGTTCCTACCCAACACATTTATCGTAACATGTTGAGGAACAATTCTCAAAACTTTTCAAAGCCATGTATATTCTTGCCATAAATATCTCTTACGCTTGATGGAACGCGTTGTATCAAATTGATAAAATCATTTGATAATTATCAATAAAAATTGTCAATCTAAATGCTATGCTAGGTAGGATTTTGGAATTACGGTGTTCTATGAGGTCATGATTTTGACCAAGTGAACCTCCTAAAGAAGAGAATATGTTTGAAATATTAGGTAGGTTTAAGTATTTTTCAATTGGAAAAGGCGGAAAATCCTAATTTCACCAATGGGATGAGGAGATATCTTTCTGGTATCTACCAAACTGGGAGAGTCCATTTATCATACGGTTGAGATAAGAAAATCTCACTTTAATGGATAAGAAATTGGGTCTTGTTATATGTTAAAATGGTATTTTAAGTTATGTTATTTTTAAAATCACATAAATTTTTTGATAACTTAAGTGGTTTCTATTTTAAGTTGCTTTTTAATAGTTGGTTGAAAAATTGAGTCACTTAAGATTCCCTATTTAATGTTCATGTCAATCCGAACTACTTTGTAACAAAATTTTGGGTTATAAAAGGAAGTTAGAGGCTCATTTGTAAGTGTGACTTTGAGGAGGAGAAGAAATTACATTTTTGTGCAAGATTTATTCTAAGAAAGAAACTTTGAGTTATTTTATGAAGACATTTTGGAGTTAATGAAATATGAACTTTATCTCCCATTCATTATCTCTTTTGGCATTTTATGTTCTTATTTTCATTAGATGTTAGTGTTTAAATCTTACATGTAAATATTGTCTTTGATCTTATTGTCAATGATATTAATATGTTGTTCTTGTTCACAGTGATCAAGCTCTAATATTTACTTGCTCATGTGTGTTCCATTTTACTTATTCTTGTTTATCTGATTCAAACTCTACTTTATTTGAGTTAGTTATTCATTGTTCTCCTCTATGCGATATTAGGCTCTTATTTTACCTAACTATTACATGTTCCTTCCATTTCTTCCTTTCCATTTCTTTTCTTCATTCCATTCCATCTCCCTCATTCATATTTCTTTCCATTTGATGTTCCAAAACACCCCCACATACAATTTTGAATGTACATATGTAAATACTATTTTAGTTTTCAATAAAGGAAACCTCACTATCATTGAGGATGGAATTTTTTCCCTTACTATTGCATGTCATTTGCATGCGTGTAAATCCATATTATAAGAATATTTAAATAGAAAATCGAGCATAGGAATTATTTCATGTGGCGGCATATTGTCGTCATAATACTTGGTGTCTAGGGATTTTTACAAAACAACCTTGCATTTGGGATATCTCTTAAATAAATCGAGAAAGAAACTTGAGAAAAATTGGGAACCATGATAGAGAAAAAAATAGGATCCTAAGTGTGAAAATGGCTAGGTTCACTGAAACTATTATCTAAAATTAGGTATATGTTGTAGTTAATCTAATGTAGAACAACATGTAAATACAAAGAAATTACTATAGAAGTTGACCCAAGAATCTAGCCTAATGAAAACAAAAAACATAAGATATAAGAGAAGTATGGAAATTCCTTAGATAATTTGATGAACTTATGGGATTGTGTTGCAAAGGTGACTAGAGAATCTAGAAGTAGAAATGACTATGTAGAGACCTTGAAAAGGATAGATCTGGTCTATCTAACTAGACCGGGGCATTTGGAGAGTAATGCGGCACTTGTGGGCGTACTAGTACGTAGAATGGGAACCCCGGTCTATAAAAAGCTCCGAAAATGAGTTTCACATGTTCGGTCGGTGGTCTGAAAACCTCGTTACATGTCACATTAACTTTGTTGCATTACGTAAAATGTCGTTGGTAATCCAAGATGAAATAAATACCTGTAAACCCCAAAACAAACATTAAACCCTAAAAATTCAAATTCAAATGAAGGGGTCGAGACCATACTCATGAGCCATAATGGTGGACTTACGAAGTAAGTGATTCAATATATCTCAAACCCAATGTATTTCCTTGTGTGTGTGTGAAACATGCCCTAGGTTTCTCTTGTGCTAGTTGCACTTTGTGATAGAGCTAGTTAACTATATGTAGATAAATCTAATAGAATGATGCATATAATAGAATAGAATCCCTCCCCTATTATTTTTGATTCAAATGAGATATATTTTCCTCTGTGATGGATCTAAGTGAATTCAAATGATCTCCAAATACCTTAGATGAATGCAATTCTAGGTGGATGATAGTAGTGACTAGTGCTTGGAACTTGGTCCCTCATTATGGTCTCATAGCTTTATATTTATAGGGTTCTCTAGATCTAATTTCATAACTAACCATGAAATGGCTGATCACCAAAAACATAAGAACCTAAAACAACTAAAACGAGCCTAAAGAGTGGTAGAAAGTTCAAAAAGGAATGTGGGATCCATGTTGGGACTATGATGCACCCATGGGCACCCCGGTACTATCTGGGTGTCCCATCAAAGTTAAAATGATGGAAAATGCCAAATACTAATTGTGCATGTGGGTGTAATAGGTTGGGAATGAAGAAATAAAACAAATTAAAATGGACAAAAGAAGGGGATTAATTAGTACTTTCTTCACTAAAAACCCTCTAAATAGTAGTATGAGAACAAGACTAAATAATGCTTAAAGTGCATGATTTAGTGTCTACATTGATTGATTCCTCTTTAATACAAATTTTGAGTAAAATTAAAGTAATAAATATTTGTAGGAAACTTATTTTATCCATTTTTAATCTTTATTTATCCTTTTAAGTTATAGAGGTGTTATGAAATTTTGTATATGATGTTCCTCTATATCTCAAATTTTGTTCCTCTTATTAATTCCATATTTTTTTGAAAAACTAGCACAATATTGTTATACTAAAATGAATTTGTGTTCTATAATTTAGATGGAAAACGATATAAATATTGAGCATGTAACTTTAATAGAAGGGACATGTTACAGGAATTGTGTATTAAATAATTTATGAGATCTGTTAGAAGTGGATAATGATGTAGTTATATCTCATCATTACTTCTTATTTTGGTTCATTGGTGTTACTTTATTTTTGCATGTGGATTTTCCCTTGACTGATTATTATTATTTATAATTTCTAATGTACGCTTTTAATCATTGACTCCTATTGTTTTTCCGTGGTTGATCTTATTCATTTTCATTTTGTATATATCGTCTAGATAAAAAAGATGTCTCTTTTAGAAGGAAATCAATATTGTTAGAGTGTGATTGTGTGACTCTTAATTTCCATTAAGAAATCACCCAAGACACTAAGTGTTGTATATAAATATTTCTAAATAATATGGATTTTTGGATGGTGATATAGTATTGTTTTACATGTTCAATGTAGTGATAAAATTATACTCTAGATAAATCCTATTAAAACATACCTTTGTCTTTTATATTCTCCCACATCTAGGATCTAGATGTTTTTGTTCCACCATTTTGTCCTATTCAAATGATTATAACTTTGGTATGAGAGTATATATTGTAGTGTGTGTTGGTATTCTACAATGATTATTCACAACCATTGTTATAGGCATTCTCTAATACTCTATCATTCAATAATAATTGAATTGATTCTCAACATCCAATCTCTACATATAAAATGTGTTATATACTAATCCTTATTGCATGGTTGCTTTTATGTCTCTAACATAAACGATACTATTGAATTTCGTATATATTTTTTCCAAGTTCCCTAAATCATGTTCAATTTTACTTCCAACTTTAATGTGTTGTAACTAATTTTCAATGCAAATTTTGTTGTAGCTATTGGTTCTATTTATTTTTTGAAATTAAGAACTAACCCAATTTTATTGCTACAAATCTCAAAACATTTAATTAAACCTCATCATATTAAGCATGCCTTTTAAACATTGTAAATATCATCTCATGTAAATATATTCACTTGGTTTTTCCTTTTTTGATAGGTATTTCTATATTTTTATAAGAAAAAATAACCTTTGTGAAGTGTCTTAAACTTGTTTTTGTTTGTGTACATATAAATAATGACAATAATGATATATTTAAATTTTGGTTTCATCCTTTAATTTTTTCAACAAGTTTAACCTAGTGTAGTTTGTTTACATATGATGGAAATAAGAATTTTAGTTATTATAGACATATCAAACTATTTTTGTAAGTATTGAGAATATTTTTTTTTCACATAATATTTACAATCTATTGGGTTATTTTATTTATTTTTACATCCTAGCATGATGTTCAAATAGGTTTTTCATTGATGAAAAACCACATTAATTATAAATTGAATGTTTTAGGATGATTTCATGATTATGTATGTGGTGCTAAAATGATGGTGCAAATGTTTATCGGTTGTTGTATTGGGATTCAGATGATGCATGATTGCTCTAACAAGCCCATCCAAGTGCCTAAGAGGTGTTGCTTGGTAGTGTGAGATTATTGGTTACTTGGGAAGAATGTTGACATGGTGTACAACAGGTTTTGAGGGTGCTTGAGAAATCACAGTAGTGGAATAATGTAGGTACAAGTGATTCTCCATGTTACAAGTGCTCATTGGGAGAAGGTATGCTTGCTTGGAGATGTGACATAGTGTATTGGAGCCATTTGATCTCATGGATGTATGCTATTAGGTTTATAATGGAATATGAGGTATGTTTGGGTCATTTTAAGAGGTTTCATGTTCAATTTATTGCATTATATGAGTTGGCCCTAGTTGACTACTATGAGGATCTAGTATGCAAGCATAAGTAAGTCTTAATTATCTAGTATGGTTTTAACCTTGGTTATCTTGATGGATTCAAGGGGTAATAATTGAGCTTGACCTCAGTATGGTGGGGTTTCTTGGATACCCATGGATTTTGATTACATTTTGTTTGTGCGCCGTTTTAAAATAATGGATCAAAAGCTTCTTTTATTGCAAATAATTTCTTGTAAACAAAGCTAAAAATCATATGAAGATAATGTTATGACTTAAGAAAACACTTGAGATTTTATTAGTACTTATAATTGTGCTTAAAAATTCATATGATAAGAATGTGATTATCACTTATTTAGTTAGATACATATATGATTAACATAAATTATGATTTACATCCATAAATATTATTCCTGATCTGTACCTAGATTCTCAGATATATTAGAGGCTATAGAACCAATTGTCTCCTCCTCTTCCTTAGTAAGGTCAGAATCGGGGAAAAGATGTAATCCTCAGTGAAGAAGTCACAATCTTCCTCCTAGGTGTTGTAAAGGTGAGTGAATATTGAGTCACCGCTATATATGTTGAAGTGGCTATTGGAATCAAGCTCCGAGGAAGTGCGGTAGTCTTCTTCCAAGTGTTGATGGCCAGTCTCCTATTGGCGTTCATATTGAATGTGATCCTTTTAAAGTCTCAATGCTTCACCATACGCCTCCAAAAAATCATCGGTGGCTTCTGGATACGTTTTTTCATAAAAAAATAACCTCTAAGCAATCAAATGGAGCTACCTAGATCAAACAAAGCTCAAGATTCTAGAGCAAGTTGTATTGTTCCTAGTATAGTGGATGATGGAAAATAGGAAAGGAGTCAATGTGGGAAAATTAGAACCTCCTAATTCCATTTTAATACATCATGCTAGAAAACATATTAGTAGATAACAAGGAAAATACTTTTATTTTCGTTAGATTTAGCAGGAAATGACAAAAAAACATAAAAATGCAGAATTGGAACGATTCGAGAGAAATCACTAGTGATTGGGGTAATCACTAGCGATTCTTTGTGAAATTTAACAAATTTATTAAAAAAGGTTAAATTAATGGATTAAGACATCAATTTAATGAAAACAAAGAGCTATTTGACATGTAAATGATGTATAAACAAGGACATACCTGCTCTAGTGTCTAAAATAAATCAAAACAAGTGATTTAACTTACAAAATGGATTGGTGGATAGAATAATTGAAGAAAGAGGTTGGATGGTGAAAATGAGAAATGTAATGATGGATTTGACATTTTTGAGCAGCATGACATTGAGTGAAGTTGGTGTGAAGTGCTTGCATACTTGATGGGTGGGATTGAGGCAGAGTGTATGTGTAAAGATTGAGTATTTTTATTATGAAATGAGGTCTAGAAAGAAGTATTCATAGATCACCGGAATCAAGAAAATCACCTGATTTCGGGAAATATATTTTAAGTAAAAATCAAATCATTTTCTTCCATTTCTAGCTTAAAATGGTGGGTTTCAAGTTGTTAGTATGAAGAGTGGTTAAAAATCACAAACTAACTTACTTGGATGAGGGAGGTTAGCTTTTGAGGGTATTGTTAGTTAGAAGGCTAGTTAGTTAGGAAATAGGTTAGTGACTTTTGGAAAGTGGCTTTAGAAGTGGTTTAGGTAGTTAGTGAGGTGTTTTTTTTTATTTCCATTAATCAAATAATCATATTAGATTTTAGATATATGATGGGGCGTAAACATATTGATTTAAAATGGGTAATATAGTGAGGTGTCGTAAATGTGTCATCTTTGGTCGTGAGTATGTTTGGGCTTGGGGATGTAAATTTTTGGTGTCTACATTTTCCCCTTTTTTTCTTGAATTTTTGGAAAATTTCTAGTCAAAAATGATTTAGAAAAATTGTGTTGTCATGGGTGAATTCACTATAGTAAAATACAATGAGCACAAGTGTTTTTCTATTTTACAAGGGCTTGCCCCAAATGGAGAGGGTGTTAAACAAAATTCTGGGAGTCAATGTTTAGGGTGGCCAAAGGGCTCCACGCTTGTAGATGTATGATTGTTACCAAGTAATATTTGAGAGGTGGGAAATAACCAAGTGATGGTGGCCAAAGGGCTCATCTCCCATAGACAAATGGTAATTCCCTAATTTTGAATGTGTTGTTTTTCTTTTGAAATTGTATGCAAGAATTTTTAGCTATGAAAAGAGAATTAGAACTAGCACCTAGTAGTCCTAAAACAAATCTAAATAAAAATCTATGCATCATCATGCTATTATTTAAACAAGTAATAAACATCAACACTATGCATTAGAATCTTGACAATAAACCTAAACTTATTTCTCTAAACTTTAGAAAGCTAAATCAATGAAATAGACCTATGTAGATATTTTACCTATCAAAATGTTGGTAGTGGTTGTTTGATCCAAGATCACAAATGGAGGTTCATCAAGCCATGTCTTATTAGGCCTTTCTTGATTAAATCCATTCTTCTTCACAAAACTAACTTGGATTCTTGAATGCAAAGGGATGATGCTTACCTCCACTCTAATGGAGAATGCTCTAAGATGATGAAAATGGCTATAGCTTAGGCTCTATGCTCATTTTAGTGTATCAAGGTGTAAGAAGAAAGGTAGGAGGAGGGATCTTTATATAGCCCAATGGATAAAATAATCTCTACATCCCTTTTCATGTAGGATAAATAGAGAGGTTGGGTTAGTTATGGATAAGGAAGGTTTATAGAGGGTTGAGTCAACCTTAGGAGAGTTTAATTTGTCCATTAGTGACCCATGGGAATTGAGGGGTTTATTGATTAACCAAAGTGATTAATATGTGTGCAAGCTTATAGAAGCTTTTTAGAGGAATAATTAGCATGATTTAGACTATGGGAGGAATTAAATCAAATAAATAATGATTTATTGATTTAATGAAAGGGGAAGTTAATTAATTAATAATAATTAATTAGTATAAATAAAAATGGGGATTAATTAACGGAAGGTCATTAATTGGCATACTTTTTATATAAAAGGGTTAATCAATTAATGCAATGTAATTAATTAATGGTGATAGAAGAGAAAATGATCATTATTGACGCTTGTGTTGTCAATTTGTGGGGAAGGGGATAATTAGCGCAATTTAAGTATTTAAATTGCTCGAGATAACTTGTAGGTGTCTAAAGTTTCCCCTCTTTAGGTTGGTGTATGTAACGCCACTTCAAAGATAGTAGACAGATAAATGTTTGGAGTAGAAGAAAAATTAGTAGAAGTGAGAGATGCCCCCTCGAGTGTCGATGGGGTGAGGAAAGAAGGTGATCAACGATCCAAAAAGGTGAGATAATATGTTGAATCAGAAGAATAGTTTGGATAGGATAATAATTTATAAGAGGAATGGAGATGGAAAGAAAAAGAGCAATATTTCATCCAATGTATTGAAACAATGTTAGTGTCATCATATTGCCAAAGATCTACATCACCGGTCCTTATTAAAAATGTAAGCATACGAAAAAAGTAGAAAGACATGAAGAACCATACTATGAACAATTGTGCACTACTAAAAATTACAGCTCAATGCAACATACAAAAAGCAACGCAATATGAGAAGGAAACAAGTTCATTTAATAGGAAAACAAGTACAAGGACACATATTCCAACCAACAATGGTCAAGATGGTTGTACAAATGTTTTTTTATCAAGTTGAAGATCCCCAAATGTTCATGATTGATGACAAGGGTTAAAAATGATGCCCCGAGAAAGGATACATGTAAGGGAAGATGATGAAGCACACTAGGTCTAAGGAAAAATCATTGTGAGCAACGAAACAACACCAGGAAACTTAATGTGCCCCAGAGTATAGATGAAGCAAGAAAGCTAGCTTTGTAAATGGTTGTAAATTTGATGATCCGCGAGTCATTTGATCTATGAAGATGTAAAATTTTCCAAAGCCGATATGGAAATAATACCATGCACAAGACACAAGTTTCAGCCACTAAGAGCTAGTTTACCTAGTTTTGCAATTTTATAATTTTAGGATTTTTGAAAATATTATGAATTTTTGTTTTTGGATTTTGAATTGATTTTTGAATTGTTTATCTTTTTGATGGTTTGAATATGTTAAAAGAAGGTGAAGAAACAACGAGAGTCTCCTAACAGAAAATAAATGCTCCAGGAGAAGAAGGAAGTAATCATGGAAAATAATTCCCAAAGACAACGGAAAAATTAATAAAATAATTATTTAATAATAAATAATTATTCACCTAAACATGTAGAGGAAGGATATTGCCTTGGAGAAATAAAATTTCCGGAGGGATAAGAAATGAGTACCGATGGTAAATAATTACCCAAAGATGACGAAAAATGAAAGAAATCTAATTATTTAAATAAAACAATTATTCACGGTGAGTAGAAGAAGAGTTATAGAAACAATGGCGGTCAAAATGATTTTCCAGGAATCTTGGCCGGAGAAAATGGTTTAATATACCCCACTCAAGGGGGGAGGTTAAATCACAAGCAATTCATTTGTTACCAAGTGCTCCCAAAATTTACCGCAAGACCACCGAGAGTGACAAAGATGATGGCGAGAGGATGAGCCCGTAGGAGACACGTTGACCAAGTTTGGGAGTATGCCCGACATGCGATTTGATGGATCCTTCATGAGTAGCTTGAACTATGTTGTTCATTACACATTTAATTTTATAATTAATGCATTAATTATTAGATTAGATGTAGGGGTAGCACATGCACACATGCGTGTGAGTGCAGAGCACCCTTAAGGTGGCACGGTGCCCCAAAAGTGTGTGCACGCACCTATAGGTACCCAAAAATGTGTGTGTGCATGCGCATATGCCCAAAACATGTATTTGTTCCCGCACACATGCACAACACACATGCACTAATGTGTAAGCACATAAACCTTAGCTCACATACCCCTAGGCATCTGCGCACGCATGTAAAAGCACACAAATCATAGTGCAAGCACCCCGAGGAACATGTGCGCATGTGTGCAAGCAAACAAGAGTGCAAAAATGCAAACATGCATGCACATGCATAATAAGGCGTGCATGTGCCGAGAAGTGCACACATGCCCACAAGGGTGCACAGGCATGAAAAGGGAAGAAAGTCCCGAGAGGAAGAAGTACGAAAAAGGCCAAAAATTGACATTTAGAAGAAAAGGAAAATTACCTTAGAATGAACACTAAAAGAAATTACAAGAAATTTTAGTGTCTAATACATGATGTGTTTTGCAGAGATGATTCCCAAAGACTGCAGACCCAAGAGTGACATAGTCGCATAACGATATGGAGTCGAGCATGCATCGGCGAGACCATTGTGATATGGCGGTACTACTAGAGGCATTCGATTTAGGCCATGTAGCCCGATTCCATCGATCACTCTAGATCATGGCCTATTGATCGCTTTGGTCAAGCGGTGGCATAGTGAGAGCCATTGCTTTAAGCTCCCTACAAGAGAGATGAATGTGACTTTGAGGATGTGTGGCGATTCGTGCATACCCATTATTTGCTTGGTGATTGAGTACACGAGTGACTTTAGTCAGATCACTGCAGTAGTTAGTGACATATTTTTCATGATGAGATACCCCACGAGGGTATGACAGCTTCATTACATTGTGCATATCAAATCCTACCATTCACCGAGGACCACTATACTTGATGGCTCTTATCAGTGGGTTCTTACTCACTGATAAGACATGGATGTTGTTTCCATTGGGATTGATTACAATAGTTCATGGATTATTTAGTGGTGAGAGATATTTCTTGGGCCAATACATACTAGCACATCTATATTGGGACCTACACTTGATCACTTACCACCATTAGAAGATGGTGGGGCCAACCTCATTATTACAGATTTTGTCATGGGACCATATAGCGATCGGGCGCCCCATAGGTGTGTTGCATGCCCAAGATCCATAGGATCAAAATATATGGCATGGGTCTCCATTCGAGATGATGTACGAGTACATCTAGACAACATCTATTATTATCTATGAGATTTCGATGAGCTGCTAGAGAGAGACATCATTTGGAGGCCTTATAGGCACATACAGTGGTCAAAGGATGGAGTAGAGCTTGGTGTATGCATGGTAGAGCATTTCCTCCTTGGTAGCCGTAGATACATCATAGAGATATACATGGTAGATTGATGCCGGCGTCGGTTGGGCATGATTCAAGGCATCCCTTATCTGACATGTGGTATGCTCACCGTCATGCCGAGAGGTGAACCATAAGGCCACATATTTTGGTGGCTCAAGCTAGGGATAGCTTTCTCTACGTGGTATCATAGATGTGGGTTCTGCTCAACATGTTAGGGATCCAAGTACCACACTAGACTACATGGACTGTTACACAACCCATTTTCTTTGGCATGTGACTATACCGATGGGGCATGGGCGTAAGAATCCGTGCACCCCGAGAGATGTTTCCAATGGGTATGCCTCAAATGAACGCATTATCATTATTTTGATAGATGTATAGCCTTTTTGAGACATACATACTACACAGTATATGTATATGGATATTTTGATGTGACACAATTGTTATCGGATGATGGATTTGATTGTTTTGATGATTTATTACATGGATTATGGATGTGTTGCAATGATGCTACATGATTTGGTTTCTCTCTTTGTATGTATCATGATGTTGATGTATTGCATGTACTTTGTTTTTTAGATGATATATCTATAGATGATATCAATTATATTTCTGTTGTGATGTTCTAGATTAGTGGATGGGATGACATAATGATATTGGTGTGGGGGTGGGGATAGATTTTGATATTTGTGAATGCTCTTTCCCCATTTGATGATACGATATGTGATTATTATCTTAGCATTCATGTATTATGTATACTTAGCTATTTATTTGTATATGATGTATAGATTATGTTAGATGTGATGATATTGATGGAACAATGATGATGTGATAACAAAACGATGTACATGCAACAAGAAAACACAATCAAATGCTAAAAAATCTAACCAAAAACATAATGAATCAACACAACAATGTACAATTATTTACAAGCATGCAAAAAAACACTTCATATGTACAAGTAAGAATAAATCTAATCTAATAAAGAAAAGACTAATCTTAACACAATATGTCTAAGAAACAAGCTATACAAATGTACACGATGAGAAACTATACAAGTAAACCATTTATATCAACAAAGTAGTAAAGTAACTCAAAGTTATGTTTTTGTGATGTCGTTGCATAAACAATTTTCTATTATTTTGAGTTTTGTGAAACAATTTTCTACTGTTTTGAGTTTTTATAACATGTTTTGAATGTTTTTGTGTTTTTGAACATATTTGAATGTTTTTGTGTTTTTCAAACATATTTGAATGTTTTTGCGATTTTTGAACATATTTGAATGTTTTTGTGTTTTTCTAACATTTTTGAATGTTTTTGTGTTTTTCTAACATTTTTGAATATTTTTTGTGTTTTTCTAACATTTTTGAATGTTTTTGTGTTTTTCTAACATTTTAAAATGCTTTTTTGTTTTTCTAACATTTTCTGAAGCTATGCATAGGTGACAAAAAGCGTGGATGCCCCTAGTGATAGATGGGATGTACAAAGGTAGAATACCACGCCTATTCACAAGAAAGTGAAAATGTGAAAATTCCTTAACAATTAGGTACGAGTATTCAAAGATAAAATCGTCATGCAATGAAGGGGGATTAAGGCTAATATAAAATAGGTTCAATCATGAGGAGAAAGGATGCCCCTACATAAGATGGCCAAGAAAAACATGAGAGAAAGGAAGTAGAAAAATTTATTATTAAAAGGGGACAAAAGTGCATGCAAACATGGAAAAGAGGACATGTGATACACATGGATGTTCTAAATGATTTCAAAGAATAGAGGATGCTATGAAAATATTTAGATGACGTCGATGAAAAATTTATTATCCCAAGGCACAAATCATGAGACAAGACATGTGCTAAAGCAAGAGTTTGAAAAAGGTCCAAACAATAACACTTGATAAGATACTAATCTGTTTACTCATTGAGATCCCATATGTGCACGTGGAAATGAATTACCTCTTGAAGGAAAGAGTTGATAGACAATAAGTGAATACAATAGCCAATGTGTAGGAAGGATGATTTATTTTGAGATGTGATTTGTGAATGGATTATGAAAGGAGATTCATAAAATTCTTCACTTCCAGTCGGGTTTCCATAGCCACGACAGAGATGCATTTGATTCTAATCAAAAAAATTCTCTACTTCCAGCTAGGTGTCCATAGCCCGATAGAGATTATTGGAAATACCCCAAGAGAGAGTTATATATCAATTTTCTTTTGCTTTTAGCTTTTTCTTTTTGATTGATTTTATTTTCTTTTACTTTCTAAAAAATTATTTCAGCTCTCTTGTTTGAAAAAGGGTTAAGAACCACTGATGGCTTTATGCAAGGATGTGGAAGTGATTGTGATGATGACATTTTCTAGTGTCAAAAAATATGCCCAAAAATTCTTCCCAACAAGTTTATTATATGTAGATAGTGATAGGATCTCTAAGAGGTTAGTTGTTCTATAATTTACCAAGGTTATGAAAGACCAAGGTCAAACGAATACCATAGAGATAAATGTCGAGAAAATGTGTACGAAATCAGCTAATCAAAATATAATTAAGGGATGAAATTGGTGGATGAATTTTAGAGGAATATGAAAGAAAGGGAAGAAAGAATATCTATGTGTACGTAATACCTGATTACAATGTTTGATCTTTGTACCTTTGATTTTTTTTTGTAATGTTTTAATGTTTTCTCATTTTTATATATATTTTTGTATTTTTGAACTATTTTATAATTTTTTATTTTATTATGGTTATTGATATGAAACACGCCACTTTGCATGATAGGATCCAACAACGATGTTCATGATTTCCTTAATAAGGGAGACTAAGCACATTTGTTTATCAAGAGTGATATTATCCCCAATCTTGATGATCATGGTTAGTTCACACTCAACAAGTGACTGTGATTTTTTTGAAATATGGGTTTTGTATGTGGGAGCTTGAGTTCCCTATCCATAGGTTTCATATCTTTGTGTCATACTTGATAGGTGCGTTGGTGTGCATTCTGGAATCACATTTGATTTTAGATTTTATGATCATTTGAGTTTTTGGGAGATTTGGAGCTCTTTGGATTTTTTATCTTGGATTGATAAAGAACTTGATGGGTTTTTTATAAGCTAATGAGTGACTTATCCGATCCCGGAAGTGGGAGAAAAATGTGGAAGTTTAGAATTGATATGAGAAATGAAGATCGGTTTTACACAATCATTGGTAGAAGGATAATGTGATGGACGAAAAGGATATGGTCCAAGAATTGAATAAGATGGGCTACCAGGAGGTGATCCACATATAAAAGATGGAAGGCTACTTGGATGTGGCCCCAGTATAGAGGAAGAAGGGCTACTAGGAGGTGACCCAAGAATAGAAGAAGAAGGGCTACTAGGATGCGACCCATAGATGTAAGATGATGGGCTACTAGGATGTGGCCCAAGAATAGAAGATGATGGACTACCCGGGGTGACCCATACATAGAAGACAACGGGCTAGTTGGATGTGCCCCAAGAATAGAAGATAGTGGACTACTTGAAAATATCCCAAAAATAGTAGAGGGAGGGCTACTAGAAGGTGACCCACACCTAGACGAAGATGAATGAATACTTGGTGTTAACACTATAATATATTTTGATTGAGGAATTACAATAGAAAAAGAATGATTGGGTGATGAGAACATAGGCCATGGATCAATGAAATACCTAGGAGTTTCCTCACATAATGAAGAATGTGAAGATGTAAGAATTAGAGGAGGATCAAGTTGCATGATCTGAGGCTCTTCCTTCATTTCTTGATAAAAGGAATCAACCTTTTCCTCACAATACGTGGATGCATGGAAGTCTAAAGATAATCCTTGCTCCTAATTTTTAAAGAGATATATTCATGTGCCCCTATAAAGGCCATGATTATTTCTTAATTCGAAAAGAGATCAATCATTATGAGTTGTTGATTGACAACTAGTGGTTGATGTGAAAGGAATGATAACCAGATCATACCAAGCCAAGAACACAGATGCTAATCAAACACCATGATCAATAAGATGAAAGCAATTTGCTAGAATAACTTTACATAAACCTTTGCAAACAAATGAGCAACAATATCATATATTATTATGGAACTCAATGCAATACATTGAGAATGGGCCTTTCTTAAATAGGCAAGGAATAACAATCTAAGAACTAGTCAAGGTCATAGATCAAGCCATAAATCAAGGAAATAACTAGTCATCAAAGAACTAGTCAAGACCATAGATTTAGGAGAGAACTAGACATCAAGGATCTAGTCAATACCATAGATCAAGGAAAGAACTATACCTAACAACTAGATAATATCTCCTAATATCTAAATAAGATAAAAGAAATATCCACACACATAAGTGGGTGAGGATAAATACAATAAAGGTAAATAAAGTACCTAGGTGAACATGAGCTAAGGTAAATACCTACTCTAATAGATTGGAAGAAAGAGGTTCAATTGATGTGGAAGACTTAGAAGATGTTTGATTATGATTGATAGAATAATATGACATGGTTAAAAAATAATATGTGGAGCTAGATGTATTGGGAGTAGATGAAGGCGGCATGGACCTACATATATGATGGTATATCGTCTATAAACTAGTAGGATTAAGTCCAAAGTTTGAAGATCGCGACACATGGGTTAATCAGACGTTTGAATAGAAGTAATTTGAGTCACACGAATCTTCAAAGAAGAAATACTTCATAGGGGTGATTGATGAAGAGGGTCCTATAAAGAAGGGGAGGGCCGTGATTCAAGAATCACATTGGATGAATAATAACAAGGGTCATGTGAAGAAAGAGAGGATTGCGATTCAAGAATTATATAAGATTTTTATTGTAGGGATTTGGAGTCGCGTGTATCTTCAAAGTAAGAAGACGTCATTGAGGAGGCCGATAAAAGGGGTCATGCGAAGAAAGGGAGGATTGTGACGTAGGATTTTATTAAATGTATGATGAATAGGGTCCTGTAAAGATAGGGAGGACCACAACGTAGGATTCAAATTAGATGAATGATGAAGATAATTTGTGGCAACATAAATATTTAGAGGAGGATAACGTTGTTTAGGTTACACCGATGTGGGAGGACTAAAGAACCTCACCAATCTCCTCCTTTGTGGGAATAAATTAAATGGATCCATTCCTCCCGAAATTGGCAATCTCAAAAACTTGGGCAGACTCAATTTGAGTGACAACCAATTGAGGGGAAATATTCCTCCCCAAATTGGCAGCCTCAGTAATCTAATAAATCTAGATCTCAGCCGGAACTATCTTGAAGGTGCCATTCCTCAACATTTTGGCATCAATTTATCCTCATTGTTCATTCTAAATATAAGCTCAAACAAATTAAACGGAAGTATTCCAGCGTCTCTTGGAGATTGCTCTAGTTTGATTGAGTTAGACATGTCCAGAAACAGATTTGAGGAGTACATTCTGAGGGAATTAGGAAAGCTGGTGCATCTGCAATCTGGTTTGGATCTTAGCTGGAACAGGCTATCGGGATCTCTTCCATCCGAGATTGGAAATTTGGTCAATCTTGAATCATTTGATGTCTCCCACAACCGACTCTCGGACCAGATTCCAGCAGCTTTGGTGGGTATGGTGAGTCTTTACCATTTCAACTCACTACTACAAGGGGGGGTCATTTGAGACATTAATTAGAGACAAAAATATATTTTTGTCTCTAATTAATGCACCCCTCCTACTTTTGTCTCAAAAACCCTTAATGTATTTTTTTAATTAAAAAAACTCTCTAATATAATTTGAGGCGCGCGGCTTGCAAAGCGGGCGAACTGGGAAAAATCCTGAGGCGTGGAAAATGGCCAACAAGCTTGGGCGGGAGGGAAACAAGCATGCAGATGGTGCGGATTTCAGGCGCAGAGGAGGAGGGCGAGCTGCAGGTATCCACCGTTTTGCCCTGTTTTGTTTTGTTTTAGTGAGTATTTAAGAGATTTATGCACAGAAATGGCCGCGATGGTTTGGTTTTCGACCTGTCCCTTACAGGATTCGAGGGTATATTTTGTGGCATCTTCTAGGGAACATTTCTCAACTGCCATTTTTTAGATCTGTCTGATATTAGATCTTTGCTTAGCATTCGTATTTCAGATGGCAAGGGGTTTCTGATGTATTTTGTAAAATGTAAGATCTTCGGCCAGATTCCTAGAAATCTTGGATCACCTCTGCAAGAAAATGGGTACCTCTGCAAGAAATGGGTCAGGCCTTCCATAGGTGTACAGGATTGAAAGTACCACAATCTTGTTGTCTTCTAATTCGAGCACCACCGATATACTTATTAATTAGATTTTGTTTTCTTGGCACAACTTTAATTTTTATAAGAATCATTATATTACCTTGTGCCGTCGATAGTGTGCTCAGCTGGGGTGTGTCGGTGGCTGTATCTTTTTCCCTCTATTTCAATACTGCCGCCGCCTGTGCTCCACTTTATCTGACATGGTATAGTCAAAACAAAACAGTCTTTATTTGCAATGGGTTCTGTAGCAGTTGGAACAATACTGCTAGGAAAGTTGTTGTTATTATCTCCAAACAATCATACAAGATCTAATTGATAACACTAAACTAGAGTTCCTATATTCTACTAGCTCTGCCCCAACCAATGACAAAGTTAAACTCAATCTCTTTAATCCCCAACAAGCCTATCTGGCTGGATGGTCATCCTTGGGAAATAACTTACTGTACCTAATTATTTCATATCTGGATTCACCTCTTTGCAATAGGATGCATGATCTCAACACACTTAGTTGATCCAAATATTGCTTTTTATTTACCAAAATCTTAGCAAATGCCAAAAATCTGTTTAATATGTCAGGGCTTCCAGTTTAATATGCATTTTTATCATGCATATTAAACTGAAATCTGAGAGCTCGTGCATATTATTATTGTTGTTTACTGAGCTCTGAGAAAGCTGGAGGCTGCAGTCTGAAAACATGTTGTAGGCCTGATCCCCATTATTGTTGTATATGTCTTGCATTGCAGTCGAAGCATGAGCTTGGTCAGACTGATACTGGGAGTGCTTAGATGAATCACTGGTTAAGTCTGAGAATCCATTGACGTGCATATGATCTCCCACAATGCTGGTATTCATTCTTTGCCGTGATTGTGATCTGAATCTCTGCTGAATGCAGGTGTAGGTGCCTTGCCATAAATTTGATCCAGTTCTGATGTATGAATGTGATGAGTTTCTGCATCATCTGAAAACTGAACACCTACAAATGCTCCTCCCAAGAAATCTTCCAGCTTTGGGCGTTTCTGATCATTGTTGTTCGCATTCATAATTGCTTCAGATTTCATGACTTCTGACTGATTGCTCAATCTCTTCTGATGCCATTCTGCAACAAAATTGTACATGAAAAAACAAATGTTAGGGCCCATTCTGCAAAAATAACTGTGTATGACAACCTTAATGTTAGGGTCCATAGTTTACTGGGTATCACAATGTTTCTGTCAAATCAGTCCAATAAGTTATGTATCACCATAATCATGTTGGGAGTCATGTACGGAGATACGACTCAGACCGGTAATATATGAAAAGCCTAATCTGAACCAGTACATCATTCTAGTAAGGAAGCCCTAATGCATGAATACAATATTTCTTTCATCATCTTAACAGCAACCCATATGAGAAATATAAGAATGACATTCTAAACCGTTTGGAGGAGATCATATCCTTGTGTCACAGTGCAGTTACACACATTATAATAGTGTAGCTGATTACAGACTAAAAAAATCACAAACGTTGTATTCTTTGCAGGAAATCAAATCGTTGCCACACCCATTGTAATAAACCCAACACACACTTGATTGCGATGTATCAACATCCTTGATTGCGATGTAAAATAGACCTTTAAACAAATTTTTGTCCTGCTTCAACAAATTGATGCCATTCTGGAACCGGCTGAATGCAGATTCTGTGTCCTTGTCTAAGTGAAAATCCTGTTAAATACCGGAAACAGGTAAGAAAGAAAGTGTACGATGGATGGGTTATTCATATTTTATTTTTCATAAAATGGATTCCCCCCTCATCTCAACTAAGTACATCTTATCAAAGCAACAGGATTTAAAACAAAAAACATTACAGAATTTTAAGGCCACAAATTGCATACCTTTTTGTTAAATAGTGTAAAATTGCTAACAGCAGCATTGAGAACAGAGAGGAGCATATCCTCCTATTCGCTTCGTTCGAAGCTGCCCAGTCCATCAAAGTCTAAGAGTACATACAAGTACCTGCTGTCCCCCTAGCCATCTCCATTTTCACATGTTGTAATTGTCATCCAGACACCATCAGTGCACCTGCCCCCTGCAACATCCAGAAGAGACTCTGAAAGATGGTTCAGCAAATATGACTTTCCGCTGCTCTGCTTTCCCATGGAGGATATAACCTTAATTTCACCCTTCCAGCTATTGAGAACAGCATCATAGAAGCCAAAGCGTATAGAATTAGCAAGCGATACGCTGTCCACGTAGCTAATATCATGGGGTATTTGAAGTCCATCCTAGAGAGCTACCATGGCATTGTTTTCTGCACGAGCTATTTGAACGGGCACGAGGCATACAAGTTTGCGAACCCACATTCCCATTTTCACAGGGGTTTGTTCCTCTGCTGGAACTGATATCAGGTAATTCTCTACATTGTCGGTTAGGAATTGAATCTTCATATTTGTAAAATCTTTATCTTTACCTACCTTAAGTTGTCTAATAAGTGCTTCTAAATATTTGATGCATGCCTCTCCATAGCAGGGAGCCGATCTGCTACTTTCTAATACCACTTTGAACGTAATGCACTTCTTATAATCTGGAAACAATGCAGGAGTTGTAGCGAATTTGTCAAAAATGTGGTATATGTATCCTAAATAGGGGCAGGAACCAACAATTCCTGTTTCTTCTCTTTCCAGTTCACGAGCATTGTTATGACTGACTTGTTGCAACTGCACAACTTCCCTAGCTAAAGCAGTTTTCAACACATGGGAAGAAATAACACCAAGGGCATCTGCAGGACTGTATAGTAAAAGTTGATTTTGTGATCCGAAGCTCGTAAATTTCATGTCGAGCAGATCCAAATCAGATAAATTGCCCGCTTGTCCATTCAAATGAATGGTCTTCAAGTAGCTCATGTTATCACCCAAAACATAAATTTCTAACATGACCCCAGGACTTGAATGTCTTCTTCCGACAAGGTGCTCATCAACATCATTACCTGAACATTGGAATTTCCTGAACACAATGAAGAAATAGCCGTCAGCAGAGATGCATGCTTTAAAAGGAGGCCGCTGCATCGGAAGAGAAATATGCTTTGCCTTCATCATGGATTTCTACTACTCTTGCCCTGTTTCCGACATCAACCAAGAGCAGCTCCATTTTCCATGGAATTAAATGCATCCATGTAATGATCTTGTTCCCCTTATATGATTCAAGATTAACCTCAACACCAGTCCAATAGACCTTCCGAAATGATTCATCAAACTTGTATATTACTATCTTGCTCCTTTCTTTTCCATATAGAGCCATATAGCGTGTAGATTCATCTAGAGCCAGCAAATCGAACCCCCTCCTAAATGTATATATAGGACAACTCGTGTTATTCAAGTTGTAGCCGACCTTGGGACATCGGTATAGATACAGGCAAGAATCTTTGAAGTTGTGAATAAAAACCATCAACTCGCCGGACTTGAGGACTGCGACTTTTAATAACCTTTCCTGTTCAGGATTGATGGCTACTAATTCAAGTGGCTCCCCACATGTTGGGACAATTGGATGCGTCTCAGAGTTGCTGTTCAATTCATTTAGATCCTTCTTCATAGGAGTTAGCTCACACGCTTTCCACATAACGTCGAACTGATGTTCCTCTACAGTTGACACCTTCACCTTCAGCTCCGCTTCAGAATTTGACCACCAGTTCAGCGGATTTAGACGCGACAAACGTTTAGTCGTAATTTCTTCAATAAATCTGGTCACTAGACTTTCATCCGTTACCCCTGACAATTTCTTCTTTGAATCTTGTACAAATCTATCTTCGGGTTCTGTGTATTGCTTCTTCTTCTTGAGCACACTAGAAGACAACTCCTTTACGCTTTCCAAAAACTTGTGTTCTTGTTCCTTGTAGACTTGGCAACACACGATTTTGAGGGTATCATGAGATAAGAGCGCCTCTGGATCTATTGTTGATTGACTGGTAGGATGGACATTACTGAACTCTTGGAACAGACAATGAATCTCGGTCGGCAGGCTTCGTATGTTGCAAGTTGACAAATGCTCTTCCATAAATGTAAGAGCCAAATGCTCGTTATGAATCAACAAAAAGGCAGTGAAAGCAATATTTCTTTCAAGGTTCTTTAACTCGATGGGAATCATGTTTTCTACCCAACTACGTATTGATAAGAGAGCAGCAGTGTTATTAACAAATTGAACAACCCCCTCCACTTGTATTTTCGCATAGTCCCCCCTATTAATGAGTTCAATTTTAAGTTTCTCACCTGAAAGGGGGAAGCCTGTAGTTCCGTTGGTAGGTCATTGAAACCACGCTTTTCCATGGATCTTTG
The DNA here is from genome assembly GCA_018340775.1 of Taxus wallichiana var. yunnanensis. Taxonomy (NCBI): domain Eukaryota; kingdom Viridiplantae; phylum Streptophyta; class Pinopsida; order Cupressales; family Taxaceae; genus Taxus; species Taxus wallichiana. The sequence continues at coordinate 71,806,871 of CM031237.1, read as the reverse complement.
CTGAGAAGAAGCACTGACTGGAGCACTGTACATTTACTTCTTGTTCATAACGAATAAATGGCAATGTTTGCTTCCTTTGGAAAGGGCTTTCAATGGTAATCATATGCTCTGCATCGCTACAAGTAAACTTGAGGTCGGATTCAACCACCAGCAACCTCTGATCTGCATTGCAGAAGTCGTCCTTACCTGTTAAAATCATTGAAAGCTCTTCATGCAGTTGCTCAAACTTGTCGGCATCGATGTCCATTGCAGAGCATAAACGTCCGTCTTTATTTTCAGTGCTAGCAAAAACTTTCATTGCCTTTATGCTCAACAAGATTAGCGATGCTTGGACAATGTATGCGCTCATACTTCAGACTTACGAAAAAAACATTTTTTCCACTGTACAAAAATAACAAAATTTGTATATTTTCACTGTTCAGGCTCTTATCTTTTGAGTTTGGGAGGTCTACTTGATGTTCCTGAAACAGTTCTCTAACCCCCAATTTTCTTATAGGTGGGAATTCAACAGGGAAGCCTTCTCTGCATGCTCTGTCCTCAACCAAATCTTTCATCGTGTCACTCCATATTTTACTGCTGGAAGATGATTTGTCTCATCTTTTCCTTTTAATGTTTTTGTCTGCAAAGTTTGTACATAAATATGTGCTGCAGTATTGGGAGGGACAAGTTTGCATAGTTTTACATCTCTTCTCCAAGATTTACTCTGTACAGAGCTATAGTATGATTAAAATTTCAGTTTTTATTAGTTACATTATTCTTTGTGTGTGTGAATGTATCATATTCACTTTATGGACTGTTGGTTGATCATAGCTAACAACATAAATTTCACTTCTGTTTATAGCACATAAGATTATGCAATGTGGATTAGAGATTGCCTCAATTATGTGGAACATACTAGAGGCATGTCAATGTGATGTAACAACATCCAGGTTCACAAACAATTCTTTATCATCCAAAAACATTTAGATCCACTTGAATACAGACTTGTAGAATGCCGCTCCATGTTTGAGCATGCCACTCAAACCTTAGTTCCTTGACTCTTTTTATAGAAGCCACGATGCCTACCCAATCATGCAAAGGCTTAACCTTGTTGCAAAGCCTATACTTAGTTGTGCATCACTATTTGTGTCATACGAAACCTTGGGACCTTGTCTCTTGTTGTGCAACACTTCTATCTTGCATGTTGAAGCCACGAAGCCTTGCATATGCTGCCCAAGCCTTTTTCAATGCCCTGATGTATTCTGGATGTTGCCTAACTCTTTAGGCTTGATTAATGTTCCTCGTTGTTAGTATAGTTTTAATGTTATAATACATTACAGCTGAGCACACTGTAACTTATTCTCGGGTTTGGAAAATTCTAAGATCAGAAATAAAAGCTATATTCGAAAAGATTAAGTGGAGTAACACAATAATAAAGTAGAATAATCTCTTGTCATTATAATATATAATCACAAGATACGTGCTTTGATAAGAGGCTTTTCTGCCCTCCTTTCATTTGAGAAAGGAATTAAAATATTTCATGACTTGTACATTTGGGCAGAGAAGCCTCTTATCAAGGCACATATTTGGTCATTAGATATTATAATGACGGAGCTTGTAGAGTATAAATTGGATTGATACTGGATACTAGACAATGAAAAGCAATCTACTTTATCTCTAATGAAAACAAAGACCTATGATAAGTTCCAAGATTCAAGTTTGCTTCCAAGTTAACCTTGTAACTTATCATAGGTCTTATTGCAGCATGGTTTTGAATATGTGGACCTTCTCATGCTATTTTGTTTTCATTTTTAATAAATTAGATTGCTTTTCCTTGTCTAAGTTCTTCGTCTTTTCTTTTTTTCCAGGTTTCATTGTCTTCTCTTGCTCTAGTTGGTGTGGAGTGGCTTTACTGCAAGAAGGTAAGATAAGATGACATTCTAGTCCTAGATATATTGGTAAATAATTAGAATGTGCAGATACTTTTATTCATTTTTTAAAAATATTTTTCTTTATTATTATGATGAGTGTTACTTTTTTTTGTAGGACACTATTACCTAATTAGCCACTATTCTTGGAAAAAATGGAAAGATAGGTACTTTCATTTTCTGCCACTTGTATTATTTCTTTAATGAATTTAATCTCAATAAAGATTAATATTATCATAGTCATGAGTTTTTTTAATAATACTCAGATCTTAAATAACACTCATAATGGACCCTATTTTAGCTTACAAAAAATGGATTATGAAACGTGGCTTATTTAACAAGCCACGTTAAATAAGCCACGTTTCAGACCCACAGTGAGCGTTTTAGGCATCTCATAGTTCAAACTAATGATGTTTTAGTTTACGAAACATCATAACAATTACCCATTTCCAAACTATAAAAATAAAAGTCTCAAGTTGAGAGGTAGATGCTCATTATTTAAAGTATATGATTTATGCAGGAAAATAGTATATCTTCATCTGAATGTTCAGATGAACATATACCAAGACCTACTCCAGGGACAAATGAATATTTTAATGAAATGATATATTGTACTTGTGAAAAGTGCAAAAATAGAAAATTAAAGAAGCGTCGACTCGTTGGTATCCATAGGTTGAAGTATGGAGTTTATATAGAAGAGGTATACTATAATGAAATTTCAAAAATGCTTGTTATTAAAAAATATAAACTTTTCATATCGCATTGACTATTTTAAATGATATTGTAATGTTTAGCCAATCCAAGTTCATAATAATGTTGAGGAAAGGGCATATGACAATGATGATAGTGGCACTCACAATGAAGAAGAAGACACATATATGGGTGATACCACTTCTCAATTAAATGAAGATGGGGTGAACGAATTTTTACAAGACTTCTACACATATGCTGAAGAAGTTGATGATTCGCCCCTAACTCAACTTGCTAGGACACCTCTATACCCAAATGCAAATTTGTCTATATTGGCAACACTTATGTTATTTTTGAACTTGAAAGTTATGCATGGAATGATGAATACATGATTCACTGATATCTTGAGGTATATTTTAAACTCCTCTAAACTATATCTCTCCATGTCATTCAAGTTTTGAATATTGTGTATAGTGAATAATATAAAGATCTTTTGTTGTTTTATGCAGACTTTTGGCAGATAAGATACTTCCAAAGGAAAATAAGATGCCTTGTTCACAAAAGGAAGTATCTTCAGCAATGAAAGACATTGGGATGGAGTACAAAACATATGATGCATGTCCAAATGACCATATCTTATACTATGGTGAAAATGAAAATTTACAAAGAATGCCCAATATGTTTCACCAATAGATATCGTGAAGATCAAGTGTCCAAGAAAGTTCCTTATAAGGTTCTACACCACATTCCAATAACACCGAGGTTTGAGAGGATGTTCAAATGTAAAGATTTGGCAAAAATTATGGACTATCATGCACTAAGAAGGAGCCAAGATGGTGTCATGCGTATGGTGGCTGATAGAAAAGATTGGAAGGAGCTTGAAGAAAAATGGCCTGATTTAAGAAATGAGCCAAGGAATGCAAGACTTTCATTGGCAATGGATGGTGTCAATCCTTTCGGAGATCTTAGAACAACATACTCTATTTGGCGGTTTTCCTTGTTAACAATAATCTTCCCCCTTGGATGGAAATGAAAAAGAGCATGCAATGCTAACTCTAATAATACTAGGTATATGAACTTCTTAGTGTTATGTTCTCTTGAAAATGATGTACATTTACATGAATATATTTAAATTTTAATTCACATTTTCTTCATAGGAAAACACCAGGTGAAAGATATGGACACATACATGGAGCCTCTCATTGATGAGTTATGCGAATTATGGAAGGGTGTCAACATGTATGATGTATCAAGACCTAGCAATGATAGGATCTTCCTTTTTCATGCAATACTTATGTGGACAATTCACGACGCTCCGGGGCTCTCTGTGTGTTGTGGTAATCTATTTATCATATTCATTTGTAATCATTCTATTTATGTTGCTGCCCATTAATTAAATATGGTTTCCATACTAATTTTTCAGGCCTACAAACTAAAGGGAAACATGGTTGTCCATCATGTGGGCCAAACATTGTATCTAGGCAATCAAAGGATCTTAAAAAACCGTATGATGAATACGAGACACTTCTTACCTCAAAACCATCGTTATCACATGCATGAGAAAAATAAGTTCAATGGAAAGGAAGAGGAAAGGAGGCGGCCAAAAAGGATGAACCCTTTGAGGTGGAAATCAGCATATGACAAAAAGAAGGGAGAGCTTATCCATTGGGAATGAAAAGACTATCTAATTTTTATAAGTTAGATTATTACGAGCATCTCCCAATAGCTCATCTATTTGATACAATGCATATTGGAAAAAATGTGGCAGAGTGCTTATGGAAACATCTAAAGGGAACCAACAATGAAGACCAAATAAAATTAAGGAAGGACCTCAAAACCGTCAATATGATGCCAAACATGTGGTTACATGAAAATAACACATATGATCCTGCGCCATGGGTTCTTACAGTAGAGGAGAAACAATATATGTTTGATACTATGCGTGCCATAAGATTTCCAACTGGTTTTGGTGCGACATTAAAAACCGTATTCACAAGAGATGGTTCAGAGTTTTCTGGAATGAAAACACATGATTGGCATAATTGGATAAAGGTAATTCATGATATCTTATATTTCTTGATAGTATAATTGAAATTTTCAATATATTAGTAATGTAGAAGATAATATATATTTTAAACGCTATTTTTCAATGTTGGTGTAGTATGTGCTTCCTACAACGCAATACAAAGCACTTTCAACCATGACATCGCACAAACAATTTACAAATTGTCCAAATATTTGAGGTATTATAAACCATCAATTGTTATTCAATAATTAATTTTTTTCCTTCTATAAATATCATTTTCAATGTCTTTATAATTGTTTTAACATATATTTTGCAAATATTATAACTGGTGATATGTTAATGCTTGTTAGTAAAATTTATAGGTGGGTATCATCTAAAGAGATACATCCAGATGAGCTGAACTATTGGAAGAGGAATGTTGCTCTTTTGATGTGTGACATTCAAATGTGTTTCCCTCCAAGTTTCTTCAATTCTCAAGAGCACTACCTTATACACCTAGTAGAAGAGATTGAACAATGTGGGCCCATCCATCTCAGGACAATGTGGCTTGTAGAGAGATATATGAAGGTCCTAAAACATTTTGTGAGGAAAAGAGCTCGACTCAAGGTTCTATGGTTGAAGGCTGCATGGTTTTTCAAACCATGGTTCATTTATCTAAGTACTTTCCTCAATTGCATCCGGAGGCTCCAAGATTATGGGGTGATCAACAACCTCAATCCATTGGAGATAGAAAACTAGAGGGTCAAGGAACTTCAAAGAGGATAAAAGGTAATCTTAAATGTTAGTAGTAGTTTTTAATCCTAAGTATTGTATGATGCATCCTTTAAAGAATGGTTAGATCAATTATTAGTTAAATACTTTTTGTTGTAGATGCTAAGGAGTGGGAGTCATTGCATTTGTATGTTGCATACAACTCTAAATTTATGTTACAATGGATGGAGAAGTATGCTTTGAAAAAAGAAAATAGAAGATGAAAAGGCATGGGTTGATATATATAATAGACATGGTCAAAACTCTAATAGAGGACTTCTTGCATGCCATAAAAGAAAATGGCCGATAGATGCTCATGGCATTGGTTAAAGACAAATGTTGAACACGAGGCAACCAAGGGAATGAAAGCAAGAAAAAAAAACAAGTAGATTTCGTTAAAGGATCTATAAATGGGGAGGTAATATACATATAAAGTATTATGATGAAAAATTGTTTAATCTAAATTTTTTTATCGTTGAAACTAGTTAGTTAACTTTTTGTGTCCTTGAATCTAATTGGATAATATGTACATATGCATTTAGGTAACATATTACAAAGCAATGTGGATTAGTGGTCATCATTTTTGAATCAGGAAGATCGATGAGAAGCGGAAAACTTATGATAGTGGAATTTCAGCACCATTTGAAGTGGAGTGTCGTTCACATGCATATGACACAAACACAATCATGAGTACACTTCAGTATTATGGAGTGTTGGAGGATATAATAGAGCTTGATTTCACATCTTTTAAAAAAGTTATTTTTCGTGTTGAATGGTATAGGCTCATTGAAGTGGGCCTTGACAAAACTATTTTGTTGCATGAGAATGGATTCAATATGATAAATACATCGAGGTTTGAATCTACTTCTGAACCTTATGTGTTTCCAAACCAATGCAATCAAATATTTCTTGTTCCAAATTTAGAACACCCTGGTTGGTCCTTTGTGATAGATTATGATCCAAGAGGACGAAGAGTCACCTTTTCCAAAGATGTAGAAGGCCATGATGTAATTGAAGAGGTAGAAGATCCACTTGAATACATAGATGACCAAGTGGAGGATGATGATAACATGACTATTGATGATGAATATGAACAAGATGAAGTTCCAAAGAGTAGGACAAGAACAACATTTTGGTGATCAAATACATGAACATGATGAGTTTATTGATCATCATTTACCTATGGTGAAGGGGATGAAGATCATGAGAACCATGGTATTAATTTATTTGTGGATCTGGGGCACATTAATTATGGTGTATTCATGCCTCCAGATGAGGAAATTGTAATGTCGATGAAGATGATTTTATTTAATCATAATGTAAACCTTAAATTAATTGTAAGGACATAACACAATTTGATATATTTTATGAGTGGATTGCTAATATTTTTTTCTATGTCAATGCATACATTGCACATGTTTCCTTATTTCATAAAGAGTTTGGAAATCCCGGTTTTAACAAGGATTTCATAATGGATTATGCACGGAAATTCATTCATTCTAAAAGAGACAAAATAAGGTCAAAGCTAGCAAATGACTTGAGATATCCCCACCAGCTTGGATCACTAACCAAACAACATGGGATGAGCTTATCAAAGATGCCAAATTCAAGAGAAAGTCCTTCAAAATCCAAACTACATGCCATCTGCACGATAAAGAGGTAAAATACGCCTTCGAGATACAACAAAGGCTACCCAAGCTAGGTTGTCAAGTATTGGGTCCCATAAATTGGGGTCGGGTGGGTATAATAGTATTCGTGGGAGCTTGGTAAGTGAATAATTTCATTTAATTTTTTATATTTTTTCGGTGACTTGAATGTATTGGATGACAAATGATACTTGATAAATTAAAATGTCTTTGTACACTTAGGTTCACCACTTTCGAAAGGAAGCTTCAGATGAAGATCTGAAATATGCACTAATGCATGGTTCCCAAGGGCTCCGCAACATATGATAGATCGAGGGGAGAAATTGGTCATTGAGCATGAATCGAGGTAAGTTAATTATAGTATTTGATGACATAATAAAACATTTAAGTATCAATGTTGTGATAATTTAATTAACTAAAGTATGTTGTTTAATAGGATGTGCAACAATCAAACTCCTTAAAGGGTGCAACCGATGACGGTGAACATGAAGATGCCACGAGATGGATGTGATGATTTTGTTCTTGGACAAAATGAATCGATTGACCTTCTTGGAACTCATTCGGAAAACAACCCAGAAATCCAACAGATAAGAGTTCAGGATGATTATCATGTTGCACCATCTATTATAGTTCCTCGTCAAAAGAGGACAAAAAAGAATAGACATTTTTCCTATCCGGCTAAATAGATTTAAATTGACTGTTATTTTATGAATTATTGGCTATTTCATTACCAGTGAACTTATTGGTTGTTTTATGATTTGAATTTTAAGTATACTAGTGAACTTGTAAAAATTTGAATTATACCTTACCAATCAAATCAGTAACTTCTGCGAGGATACATTGTATGTGTCTTCAACATAACTAGTAACTTGTCTATATTGAAGACCTGCATGCACGTGAGTACAGACTGCACTTCTTGGAGATTGCACTTCAAGGCTTGCTAGTATATCTGTTTCTTGAGCTTTTCTTTCTGTCTGAGTTCATTCCTATTCCTTTGATAGCCATGTACAATAAATGTGGATAAGAAATTTTAATTTCACAGATGTGTGATGAAAATCCATCCCATATTTTAATTTCACAGATGTGTGATGCAAACTCATGCAGGGCTTCTTCTAATAAGATTTGTATTATTAAATTTGTAGGCTTCTTCTAATCAGATTTGTATTATTATTTCCCGACTTTGGAATCAGTTTCTTACTTGAATTGGCTATGGGAGGGGAAGGAGGAACCCCAACAAAGTCTGGAAAACAATCTTCTACACCACATGTAGGAGGTGAAGGAGGAACACATGCAAAGATGGAAAAGTCATCTTCTACACCACAGGTAAGGATTGCTATTTTATTTGGCTAAGATCCATGTCCACCTTATTTGCATTCAAAGAATAAAAAGATAAATTTAGTATAATTTTTCTATATTTTCAGTGTTTATTCTGAATCTTTAGGAAGTATGTTGTTGAAGCATTCAACTAATATTATGGAGTGGTAAATGTACTGGTCTTAGCCATTATTGTCACCTTATGCGATAGCCCCTCCATGTGCTATGTTGTGTATTTTCCTGGAGGAATTTATGGACATCCCTCTGTGCCTCCTGTAAGTTCTATTGCCTTGGATCATGTAATGCATGTCTTTTCTTTCATTGTGTTTTTCTTTCCTAGTAGGTTGATAGTGAAGGAAAGGACCACTCCCTGTGTTACCTATTGTTGAACGAGAATTTTTGGCTATATTTGCAAGGGATTGCATGACTTCTACCTGAGTTCTGAGGGATATGATGTAGTCTACCGCTTCTTGTAATAGACATCAATACCAAGCTCCTTGCAAGTTCATATGGAGAAGGCTTCGTCTTCTTCATGAATGATCTTTTCATTGCTCTCCTCCTGCCAACCATGAGTTTCTGCATGTGGGTACCATAGCAGCACTCAACGTTTTTATTTGTTTTCAATTTCTGCCTGTATCTCACCTTGTTCTTGCCTATAATCTTCTGCAAGAGGGACTTATCCTCGTTAATCTTAGAGATTTTTTATATCAGGGCATGGCTCCAAAGGCTCCCATTGGATGTGAGGGCCAGTGATATGTCTGCTGCAAGCTTGATCCTCGTCCTCCTCTTCAGCAAATTCAAGTCCTTGCGGTTATCAATTGTATCAATGCTGCCAAGTGCCCTTAGCAGCCTTCTCAAGTATATCTGTCTAAAAGAACTTGGTGGGATATTCATCTGTAATGATGAAATCTTTCAGATATCTACAACTCTCAGCAGACTTCATGAAACCCATACAAGTGATGCTGCCACAGACACAAGAAATTGATGAAATATATTTGTATAGAGACCTCTGTGAATATATGGGTATGAGTACATGTACATATATCTTATACAACCTGATATTGCCCCTTTGCTTTAGCAGAATATGGATGTAAGGCCTGCAAACATGGCCTGACATTCATGAATATGTCATCCCTAATGAAACACATTGGCGCAATGGCCAACAGGGATGAAAACCCCCGCTGCAGTTCTGTTTTGCTGCTCTCAACATGCAATGGCCAACAAAATGTCAAAGCATACCTAATGCACATGTACTGTTTCAAAGAAAGCGTGAAAAAGATGTGGTATCAGGCATTGTCATAATTGCAATATATGCAGCAGATGGATTTCGCAGGGATGCTCCCACTCTTTGACATACTAAAACAGTTTAGAACATGACCACACCATTTAAGCTTTATTTCTATTTTATGAGCATACAACTATGCAGATTTAGAGGATGAGGGCTATAGATACTTTTAAATTGAAAAGTGCATAAAAATACAGTTTCAATTTCGTGAACTATAATTTTAAATTTGTCATTTGACATAGGAATTGAAAACCTGGCCTAATACCATGATTTTGGTTTCTTGTTGATGTAGTTGCAAGTACCGTAGTAGATGTCTATACAGAACATGGAAGCATATCTAATGCATATGAATTGTTTAGAGGATAGGCAAAAGGTTTTAAGAACTTGAAACTGTGTTTGTATATCTTCCTCCTCAACAGTCTTGGCTTCTTGATGAATCTGTTGAATTTTTCACATCCTAGGATGAAGACGCCACATGCTAGTTCAATGGAGTTTGCAGTGACCACCTGTATAAGTGCTGAGCAGGAAAATACTAACATGACATACCTATGTACTCAGCAGGCTAAGAATACACTCAATACAGAACCCTGTTTCTCTTCAAATGGAGTTCGAGCTCAGTGATAATGGAGGTATGACAGTTGGGACAGTGATACTTGTTTTTGTTGCAGTGCCGTTGTTTATATAAACATAATATGTTCAGGGTATTGAAACAAGAATAGCAAACCCATAAGATAGAAAATTTGTTGCAAATGGGTAATGACTGAATAGAAATCATATGTTACTGATTGAATACGGAGCCTATGTTAATGTATAGCACATAATTGCACACCATAGTACATAAAATATACAATACATTTTTGCATTGCACCCATCTTAGTGTCCATCTTGTTAAATCCATATGCTACTCTAAGACAGCATGGAAACTTGTATGTCGTATCTCTTGGTTTACATAACTATTGGAATCACTTGGGAATGGTAGTGTCAATTTGAAGCCTTTATAGCATGTCAAACATTGTGATATAGAATTGCTAACTACTCTACAATTTCTACTTTTCGGATATCACTCTAATTCCAGTCTTCTTTCTATTTCTGAGGATAATCCCTAACTTAGCTGCTTCAACACCAAAAATGAAAGTAACATTGTTTTCTTCCTTAACTAGAGGTCTGTGAATTGATTTAATGTTTTGTAAACACCAATTATGTATACATGGACATCTGAGACAGTTTCTTTTATGCTCCAAAATTCAGAGGATGTTGAAAGCATAAAGCAGTGTAAGGGTCGATTTGAAGCCTTTTTAGCATGTCAAATATTGTGATATAGAATTGCTAACCACTGTACAATTTCTACTTTTCGGATATCATTGTAATTCCAGTCTTCTGTCTATTTCTGAGGATAATCCCTAACTTAGTTGCTTCAACACCAAAAATGAAAGTGGCATTGTTTTCTTCCTTAACTAGAGGTCTGTGAACTGATTTAATGTTTCGTAAACACCAATTATGTATGCATGGACATCTGAGACAAAGTTTCTTTTATGCTCCAAAATTCAGAGGAAGCTGAAAGGATAAAGCAATGTAAGGTTCGAGTGATTGCTTTACAAGATGAACCACATGTGCATAGAGTATGGTTACCAAATGAAAAGTCTCCTGGTCTTGCAATGACCCGAGCGTTCGGAGACTTTTGTTTGAAGGAATTTGGTGTTATTGCTATCCCTGAAGTAGCACACAGGCGGCTAACAAATAGAGATCAGTTTATTGTGCTTGCAACCGACGGGGTAAATCTTCTGCCTTGAAATACTTTATGATCTATGAAAGAGGAAGACTAGTTTTGTAATGTAAGTTTTGTGTTCCAATGCTTGAAATATGCTTTCTAAATCAATAGTCTTTATTGTTCTAGGTATGGGATGTTCTCAGCAATCTGGAAGTTGTAAATATTGTTTCGTCAGCATCCACTAGAGCTGTTGCAGCTAAAATGGTAGTTGAGTCTGCAGTCCATGCATGGCGGCGTAAATTCCCAACTTCTAAGACTGATGACTGTGCTGTATGTTTAAGACTTGTAGGAGTCCATATCATTTGGCATGATGATTTAAGAATTATGTTTCTTCTATGTTTAAGACTTGGATATGAGTCCATATCATTTGGCATTTTTAATAAAGAATTGTTGTTTAAAGATTTGGCAAGATGGTTTATTAATTTTTGTGGGTGTATATCAGGTGATGGCTAACGATAGTAAAGAATTTAAGTGTCGGAGGTATAAAACTCGGCACAGGTTTTACGGTTATGCCTTGTGAGCTCTCTCTTTCCTGTGGTGTTTACCTTGTGATACTTTGCAAGTGTTTCATTAGTGTTGTCTACAAACAAAGTGGCATATCCCACATAACTTCAGGAGTCCATTCCACTATAATGCTCTCTATATTATTGTAGTTATTTTTGGCTTGCAGAGTTTTTCAATGATGGAAATTCAGCAGAGTTAGGAATAAATTAGTTTTATTGATGATTGACATTTTTTTCACCACCTACACCTCTCTTTCAGCAGCTTATCTTTGACATTGTGTTCTATCAGGGTAAGGACCTTGTGATTGCACACGTTGGTGATTCTCGGGCTATTATGGGAACAATTTCTCCCAATGGCAGTTTGTCAGCCATTCAGTTGACAATTGATATGAAGGAAAACTTGCCTAGTAGGCCTTCTATCTCTTTCAAACAAATTAATCAGACTTATTTATGTCTAATATATGTTTTATGGCATTTTGTTGCCTTAAATTTTCATCTACCTAACTATAAGAATGTCTAATATTTGTTTTTAGAATTAATATGTATCATTCTATTATCAAAATCATCTTGAGGATGTAGGTATAACAGTTGGGACAATGATACTTGTTTTTGTTGCGTGTCGTTGTTTATATAAACATAATATGTTCAGGGTATTGAAACAAGAATAACAAACCCATAAGATAGAAAATTTGTTGCAAATGGGTAATGACCGAATAGAAATCATATGTTACTTGATTGAATACGAGCCTATGTTAATGTATAGAACATAATTGCACACCATAGTACATAAAATATAAATACATTTTTGCATTGCACCCATCTTAGTGTCCATCTTGTTAAATCCATATGCTACTCTAAGACAAAGATGGAAACTTGTATGTCGTATCTCTTGGTTTACATAACTATTGGAATCACTTGGGAATGGTAGTGTCAATTTGAAGCCTTTATAGCATGTCAATTTGAAGCCTTTATAGGAATGGCCTTTCTCTCCAGTAGAATGCATCGCTGAAATGCAGACAAAGCACTTGCAACCACAGACAGAGAGACCCTGTTTGAGCTCTGCTAGGGTTGCAACTGCCTCTAATTGCAACTTCTGTACATCATGATTACCAGTAAATTCTGTTGTGTTACTGCAGAGCCACTTTTGAACACGATCACACCGTCTCTCTATCAAAGCCCCTAAGAAACTCTGAAACACAGAGTGCCATTGGTCACCATTTACACCTTTTCTTTTGAAAATTGTGCCTAGCCTTGATCTTAGATCGGACAAGACTTTATCATTTGAAATGGATTCTTCTGTAGGTGCAAGCTCCAACCCACTATCCTGCACTTCAATCAAGAGATCTCCAAGCTCTATTGGAACATCATGTATTTCTTCTTGAGTGTCAAAATTCACAAGCACCCTGCTGGCTCCTGACATAGAGAGTTGTCCTTCCCTCACAGCAGACTCCAAATTTTTATGAAGGATATTCACTTTCATGGCAACACGCTTCAAATCAACAGGGGTCCAGTCCTTGGTTGCTATCTCGGGCAAGAATAAGCTTCAAATCTCTCAAGAAGGAACGTCCATTCTGATAGGTATGGTCTAAATCTTCTTCCACAGCTTAAAGCCATTTCGAGACTTTCTTGATAATATTCTTTTCGAGTGAAAGAAGGCATTACAAAGAAGTTCAACCATTCCTCCATACATCTTTGTTAGAAAGTTTTCATGGGATCTTTTAAGAATTTGTAACATCTTTACAGGAAACTCATCTTATACTTATAGCCTTCCCCGATTCACGTTTTCTACGGTGCTTTTTCCTGAGCCACTCCTACCAACCATGGCTACAGCTTTTCCCACTCGAATGTTGAGCGAAAACCCACCGAGAATGGACATTTCGGTCCTGGATGGGTACGAAAAACTCACATTTCGTAGCTCCACTTGACCAAAGGATCGTGGACGGTGTAGCTCCAAAGAGAATAATTTCTCACAATTTTAGGCCTCGCTCTATGGTTTGGAAGATATTCACTCAGTAGCAGATTTTGCCTTGCAAATGTCGCCGACCGGGAGCCGATTGCCCTAGTGCCCCGCAATTCACACACAAAAATTACTACCCTTTTAAACACGGCCTCCTAAAAATTTAGAGATAAAAGGTAACCATGCCACATACAATCCACCAATGACGATGACGTGAAAACGTCAGTAGCTATTGCGATCCTCCCTTAGTATCATGATGCCTCACGAGCAATCCTCCATACCATAGCAGCAACGCATAACAACAAAATATGATGCAATAAGTCGATCCCATTCCGATTCCCTTCACCACTCCGCTTCAGAATCGATCTTCTCGAGCGACCTTCAATGCCGCAAAATAAGCTTGCATAGTTTTCTCTCTCCAACGAATGAGAAAACCGTGCGAATTTGAGCCAATGCTCGCAAAATGCCATTCCAATTGTCTCGAAACGAAATAAAAATCTAAACCCAGCTTCAATTCATGAATCCAGCATTAAAATAGAAGACTTATATATACCGTTCTGCAATGTCACGCCGCCTCTCGCATAAGCGTCCCAGCTCTTGGATGAAAGCTTTGTAAATATTATGGTGTGAACGGCTCCAACCACATCAATAAGTGGCACCACCGCAAACCGTCAAAGAAAGCAAGCTGCCACACTTAGTGAATCCCACCACAAATCCAGCTACAAACGTTGCCATATAATGGATGAAATTTCCCATCCGCAGATATTATTGCAGAATTTAAGAAAATACCCACTTTTATTAGATTGATACACGTTTTCGTCTCCTTGTCAAGATGAAAGTCCCGAGATGTAACATATCAAATTTCCAGTTAATCTCAAGTATCTACACTAGTTTAAAAGGTAACAAAGCCAAGTAAAACATGCAAATCAAAGTGAGAAAATGAAGAGAAGATACATAATGACTTCCGGCCTACCTTTTTATCAAGTTCGTTAGATTACTCGATAATGCATTAAGGACAGAGAAGCATGTCCTCTTGCTCTTGTCCTCTCAAAGCTCCCAGTTCTTCAAAGTCCATAAGTACATAAAGGCATTTTGCATCCAATCGAATTGTCATCCATACCCCATCCGTACATATGCCCCCACCTACATCGAGAAGAGATCCAGATAGATGATTTAATAGGTATGACTTACCATTACTTTGTAAATATGACTTCACATTAAAACTTAACAATGTTCTTGTACTGTTAAACAGATAATATACTTTGTGTCTTATTCCTATGATTTCCTATATGCATTACTATTGTATCATTAATTAGGTTCATGAAGAATATCTTGAAGTTGGTGCCGAAGTCTTAATAACAACATCGTACTGTGTCCAGTGCTTATGATATGCATTATTCATACATTCTTATATGTTTGTTCACTTTTTTTGCCTTCATCTTGGCACCTCTTCATTCATGTGATATTTATGGGGATTTGATTGTTTACAGGTAACAATTCATGGGATTTGATTGCTGTCGATGGAGAGACAATTGCTCAAAAAGGAAGTTGCTCAAAATCGAAGTTAAGAAAAATAACTTCAAAGTAGCACTAGGGAATCATATGGATCACTTGAAGTTTGGTGGAGAGAAGGTGCTAATATTGTATATCAAGGGTTAACGGAATTCAGACACCCTTTTGTATTTTTCATTGTATTTCAAGGGTTAACGGAATTCAGACACCCTTTTGTATCTTATCTTATTTGATATTAATAAAATATTTGTGGACCCATTATTGGGCACAATATTTAAATCAAATTGTTGTTAATTTATAATATTAATTACTAGACCACTTCGATATCATAGATGATATGTAACTTCGTTGATATTTGGTTATTATGTAGTTTTAAAATTCATATTTTTCATTCTTTAAATTCGTATCGTCTCTAGAGAGACAATAAAAATTGAAATTAGTATTGTCTCCAGAGAGACAAAATGTTAGTATTCGGTATTGTCTCTAAGGAGACAATAATGATATTGTCTCTAGAGAGACGAAAATGATATTGTCTCTCAAGAGACAAAATATGTATCAATCATTATTGTCTCTTGAGAGACAATAATTAGAGACAATATTAGAGACACCCGCTTTGAGACAATAATAGAGACGATATGCAACTTTTTTATTGTCTCTATTTGAGACAATTTAGTCAAATTTTGTCTCTATTAATGTCTCAAATGACCCCCTTGTAGTACTGACTTCTCGTTTAATAAATTTCAAGGAAAAATTTCTCAGCTGAAAGCTTTCTCTCAAGGTCCAGCAAGCTCCTTTGAGTACAACTACGGACTCTGTGGCCCGCCCACTTCCAATACCTGCGCTGTGCTAAAAACCCATGTTCCTGGCAAAAACAAAAAATGGGGACAGGAGGGATTATAGGTATTATAGTTGCTGGCATGGTAGCTATTACACTTGTAATTATCTTCTTCATATATTACCCGAGCAAGGGAAGCGCACAAAAAGAAGAAGAGAATGGGGACATCAATTTTGGCCCACGCGAACATGGAATTCCGTATCAGTACCAAGACATCGTCGAAGCCACAGAGCAATTCAGCGACAATTATTTAATTGGCTCTGGCGCCTCCAGTAAAGTTTACAAGGCTAAGCTCGCAGACGAAGAGGGACAACAAGGCGGTGGCTGTTAAAATCTTTAATTTGGATGGGGATGGCAACAGTTTGAGGCGGGAGGTGGAAGCACTCAAGTTCGTCCGCCACAGAAACATAATGCGTTTGCTGGGCTACATAAACACAAACATTCTGGTCTTCCCATACATGGGCAAGGGTTCCTTGTGGGGAGCATTAAAATCCCAAAACTGGAGTGGAGGACTCGCTATGAGATTGCTTTGGGAATAGCACAAGCCCTCAAATATTTGCATCATGATTGCCGCCCTCCATTGTTCACCGTGACCTGAAATCTGCCAATATTCTGCTGGATGATGACTATACACCACATATTGCAGACTTCGGGCTTGCAAGGTTTATTGGAGACCAATCCACCCAGGGAGAATCCAGCAGCTTCCTGTTTCTGCTGGAACTCCCGGTTATATGGCTCCAGGTCTGGTTTCTTACTATGCTTGTAATTCTCTGTTTCGAATTCTGTAAAATAGGTTACGATCTATTGCTTATAAATTTGTTTGCCACCAGATATTCATGTGCAACTCTTTTATTTTGGTTTTGCTGTAGAATGTGGGTATGGTGTGAAGGTTTCCACCAAGCAAGATGTTTTCAGCTTTGGCGTTGTGCTTTTGGAGCTGATTACTGGCAGGGCAGCCATATTCGAAGAGGAAGGAGAAGGAAACAAAAGCTTGGTTGAATGAGCTGTCATTATGACCTAAACTAATGAGGAATGGATGGATCCAGAGCTGCGAGAAGATTATGATGCAATAGCAGTGGAAGTTGAGAAAGTGAAGTGGATCGCCCTCATTTGCACTCAATCTTCCCCACGACAGCGGCCATCGATGCGTAAAGTAGCAGACCTCCTTTCTCCAGTTAGAGCCTATCCTCGCACTATACAGAGGTTATTGAGTTTTTAATTAAAAATTACTTCAAAAAATATAACAAGTTTATATTAAGTTAGAATTAAAAAAACGGCGTAGAAAATAAGAATCCCGTCCGTCCAAGTTATCGAGTTTGCTAGGGAAATTTAATTTCCATTTAAGGTATCGTCCTCGTGAGTTTCAGAGTTTACTCCGTTTCATTTGGTTTATCTTATATGTAATTAATTGTTTCGAATCACAATATTATTCACTTTTGTCACTCCGTGTTGAGTGATTTTAGCTCATAAGAATTTAGTAGTGTTTTCAAATTTCTATGAATTTTGTTTTTCTTTCTTTTTTTTTTTTGTTCAAAAATATTATTATTAAAATTATGTTTAATTCTTAAGCATAATGTTTAACAATTTGAGTTATTTAGTTTTTGAATGTATGTGTAGACATCTAATTTTGTTAAGGGATTAGTTAATTGTAATGATATTAGTGTATTTGTTTTTTTGTTAATCATTGGTAAAATTAGGTTTTGCGGTGTTTGTAAGTTGTATTTTGTGTGTCTTTTAACACTTTCAACCTTTTATATTTCGTGTATAAATTTATATCTAAACCATGGTATTTTAAGAAATTTGAGACGTCGATTTGAGACACTATGAAAAATAGTAAATCATTTTCAAAAAAATTGAAAAAATATATTTTACTAAATTTTAATATTCTAATTACACTTATGACAAAAAAATCAATTTTGAAATAAATAAAGAGATATATCACCATAAATATTTGTACATATCTAAATCGAATAAGATATTCACTAATAAAATTAACAAAAACCAATAAATAAGTGATAAGAGGATATGCTAATGATAAATGATGTTATCTTGGAACTTAAGTCTTGTGGAGAGCATGCATATAAAATCTTAAAGATGTCAACAATAAAGGATTACAAAAAATCAGATCACCCCCACTTAAGTGATAAGAGGATACGTGTAGTGCCCATTTCCTTTCAACACTTATTATTGTTGTTTTCGATACTGTTGACTATACTTATGAACATTATGCATTATTTTGACTTAGCATGATGGTAGATGATAGAGATACTCGGTCTATTGTTGGTTTTGATTCATAGTATGTTGTGTGTGGATTATTAGAGACATTTTATATTGATGATGATATGTTGTTGACATGGTTACATATTTCTGACATGCGATATTTGCGTCTTTTTTAGTAGACCTTAACAATTGAACTAATCTTGTGATCCTATTGTTATTGATGAAATATAAGATCGAGATGTTGTTAGAAATTGTAAATGATATCGTTACTTGCCTAGATGATGATTTGATTCATATATAGATGATTGTGGATTTATATTGTATATTTTATTTTGGATGTTTTGATGCAGCCACGAGGCCGAAGGAGGTATTATGTGTTTTGCAGGTAAACCTATCACAACAAACAACGGGGGATTGGAGACCAACCACATTAGAATGCTAGATGAATTCAACAAGGGTCACCATGGAAACACGTATTTTGTTATGTGTGTGTGTTTGTATTGTTGTTAGGGGGTCCCCATGGGGTGGGATCACCTCTAATTGTGACCAAGGGGTTATGTGTTATTCTTTTATTAGTTTCTTTTATTTGATTTTAGTATGTGATTTTATAGTGATGTATTCTCCTTTTATTAATTACTTGATTTGTGTCTAGATTAGTAAATTAATCTTTTTACTAAACTAAATATTGGATGGGTCAAAAGAATTCATTTATTAGAATAGATGGCTCTTGGATTATGTGTTGTAAGTTGAGTGCTTGTGATCTTGAGTGTTGTACACTTTACCCCTTCCTGAAAATTCAGATTTGGCCTTAAGGGCCAATTTTGGAGGCTTGTGGGATAATTTAAATTTGTCTCACACCTCTTAAATTGTTATACCAACCCTACCTATGGATTGGGGGTTTAAATATAGACCCCATTATGTGTTTTGGGAAGACAAAATGGTAAAATTTTATTGCACTTTCTTTCATGTAATTAAAGTTGTCCTTAGGGGGTGTGGGCTTGGATTGTGTGTGTAAGTAATTTGTCATTCCTCTCACCCACCAATTTATTGTGCATTGGGGGTTGATGTTTGACTTGTGAGGTGGAGTTGAAGATGAGTGATGTGGCATCCTACATTGAGGCATCTCACCCTCCCCTCTCCCTTTTCTATTTATTCAAGTTGTTTTGCTTGTTTTGGGTTACTTGATTTTCTTTTGTGCTTTTGCATTTGGAGTTAGAGGATTTTGGGAGTGCTTGTGGATCTTGTTGGTGATTTTTGGGCTTGAAGAAGCTTGGTGTGTGACTCTTGGATCAAGCTCTACCATGGAAAGGTAGGAGCTATACTCTTGTTAAATACTTTCTTTTACATTATGTATATGTGCATGGTTTTGAATGTTTTGGTATGCTTGTTGGGTGCTTGGGTAGATTTCTTAAGTGTGGTGTGGGAGGGGACTATGGGGAGCTTACATGTAGGGAGGCATAAGATTTTATTTCATGTTTTGGAGGGAGTTGGGTTGGGTGCCCCACCTTGACACGAAAATGATTGCATTTCTTACTTTGTTTTTATGAGGGAGACATAAGAGATTATAGGAGGCATAAGAGAATGTGGGAGGCATAAGAGGTTCTTGAGGGAGGCATAAGAGTGTGTAGGGGTTTTGAGATGTATATTGGAGGGTTTTAAGGTGGGCACCTATTTCCCATTGGGAGGCATAAGTGACCTCCCCATAGATTCTTGCTCCTTTGGGCTTTACATTTTGAAGCCTTGTATATTTTGTTGTTTTTCCTTCTTGTGATTGTAGTTGTGTTGTTTGAGTTTTGGTGTGGTTGTGAAAACTTGGTTTTGTGATGTGGAAGCTTGTTTTGTTGCCATGAGTTGGATCCATCTTTCATTGCAATGTGGTTGGGGCTCAGGGGCCAATGAGGAGGATAACTTCTTCTCCTCATTGGATTATTTGTTGGGTGGAGAGTGTTTCCTCTCCCCCCTTTTTTGTTTTGGATTAAATGAAGCATGGTGGAGCTCTTGTTGGTGATGTGAAACTTGGATCTTTTGTTGGTGTCTAAAATAATTTTTTTCTTATGAGAAAACATCCTTGTTTTTCCCACTTAGGTGTGTTCTCACCCTCAAAATGCCCCCTCATTTACTAAGTCAAATTCAAAAATTTGAGCTCACACCCTCCAAAAATGTTCAAGTAAAGTTGGAAGTCCTGGAAAGATAAAGAAATTCATGCTTTGAAGTTGTTTAAACTCTCAAGTCTACACGTTTTGATCCATTTTCCGTTTCCTATCTAGACACGTAAAAATTTTATTGTTGTCCTCATTTGAATGAAATTATCAATATTTCTATGGCCATGGATCATCAAACCTTGTATTGTTTTCAATTCCTTGGATCGTAAAAAGAAATTTGAAAATTGGGGAGCGAAATGGTGGAGTTTTCTTCTTCTCTACATTTTTTCACATCACGAACAATGGGTGTTTTCTTCCCCGTCAAATTTTGGCTCCGTCATCCACGGGTACATGGACATATCTAATTGGAAGCGGGTCGGTGGAGAACTTTGAGGTTTTTAGCCTCTTTGTAAAAAAAAGTGAAAAGTTAAAAAGTGACCCGTAGCCCCGATCAAGCTTAAAGGAAAAAGTCAAATCTTGGGCCTGTCGTTGGAAATTCAAAGTAGGGAGGCAGACTGTCGGGGAGATTTGAGATTTTGAGCCTCTTTGTAAAAAGGGAAAAAAAAATAAAAAATGACCCACACCCCAATCAGCTTAAAGGAAATAGTCAAATCTTGGGCCCGCCATTGGAAAATCAAAGCGGGAGGCGGACCATCGAGGAGATTTAAGATTTTGAACTTCTTTGTAAAAATGTGAAAATTTAAAAAGTGATCTCGCAATGCCACCAATCACATAAGAAAAAGACTCAAATATTAAGCCCGCATCAAAAGAGTGAAAGCGGGGACACGGGCCGATGAAGCACTTTGTGTTTTTGAGCCCGCATTGAAAAAAGGTAAAATTATAAAAGTGACCCTCGACTCCTTCGCCAATCAAGTGAGGCCACATGTCAAGACCATATCAAAAGTGGGTAAGCGGGCCAAAATGTTCCAAAATGCCAAATCTCTATAAAGTCATAAAATACAAAAGGAATCCTCCACACCCGCTCCAGTAAATTTCTCCCATGTGTACGACCCTGATTTAAAGTTTCAAAGGCAAGATGAATGGTTCAAATTCAAAGTTACAAAACAAGTGTGACGACTGCATTATGAAAAGTCTGGTTTTTCTCGCCATTGACATTTCTTCGTGAATCAAGAATCTTAATGGACGTGAATGATTGAAAAGAAATTGTAAACCGTTTCTTGCTAACAAAGAAGAAGTTATAACTGTTTCTTGGATTAGATTTAATGGCTTCTTCATGCCATTAGTACGGGCTGAAAATTGATCTTCTAAACTCATGAGTGCATTGTACCTAGAGAAAGCAAAGGAAATAGCCTTTTTCTCCTGTTTCCCCCTTCTTCCAAAATTCCTCCATTTCTCCACTATGTACAAGTTCTTTTTAAGTAGCCATACAAGAAGAATGATTTAGTAGCCTCTTTGTTGAGGAGATTTCAAAAACTTTGAGTTCGCAATCTTATCGTGTCTTATTCGAACATCTCGCATCACAAGTTGCCATTTGGTGGTTGTTTCTTCTCATGAATGTATGTGACAAATTTTTATAACTAGTGTGTGCAGGAATTTGATTTCCTACCTGCAACATCAGTTCTCCTACCTCGTATCTCACTCCCTTTACCATTTTCAGAAAAAGTATTCCCTAGCAAGAGATTGCTAGCTTTGTCGTAGGGTTAGTGGAGTGCCCCTATTGATCCCCTATTGAAAGGCCACTACATAAATTCACCTTTTTACATGCATGCATATACGATATTTGCTTGCATTGAGGGAAGCAAAGGACTATGCATGATAAAACCGATGATTATCTAATCCTTTCTAGAAAGGTGAAAGGCCCTAATGGAAAGAAAATGGTCGAATTCAAACTTTGTCACCACAGATATGATGTTCCAAAAATGGCAAATGACTTGGTTACCTTGAAGAAGAAGCTATCTCAAATCACAATGCGGAATGCTTCAAGGAGACCAAACCCTCAAGATAGGCCAAGAATTGCTCTACCTCCTTGTCGGCTTTCTCTTGAATCACCACCACCAATGCCATCCGTGACACCATAGAGCTAAAGGGGTAGGAAAAATTGATGAAACTCAAGAAGAAAATATGGAAGACTATGAAAACTATCTTGAGGTCAAATAAGTTGATATGGACAATGGCCTAATTGAGTACGTTGATGATGAAGATGAGTATTATGAAGAAGCTCCAAGTTTCTCATGTGTTGTTTTCACTCGTGCACAACCCAAGAAAGGTGGTTCATCCTCAATGGTTGTTTTAAAGGATAAAAAGAATAAATAAGATTCTCCTCCGTAAGTCACACAAAATAAAATCATCGAGAGGATCACCATTACAACCTTCTATGGAGTTGGCCAAAGAAAAAATAGACTCACTACTCATCGGGATCATCCTACTATGCCAAGTAAGTCATCTAATTCTTCTCCCACTTCAAAATTTTCTAAGAACAATTCTTCTTTAAATGTTTTCCCTACAAAAACATCTAAGGTTCAATCAAAAGCTACACCCGGAAAGGAGAATTCAACACCCAAAGTAGAAAAACCTCTACCATTTAAATCTTCCTCCATTTCCTGAACCTCTTCCTTGCTCACAATAACCCCATTTGACTTTGTGGAACATGCAAGAAAAACCAAATTCAATCTCTTAGAAATAGAATACCTAAAAACCCACTCACCCGGTTTGACAGTTCATTAATACATTCATGGTGGTAACCTTATATCCTTGTGTCCTAATTTTAAAGGCTTACTACCCACACCATCCAAACCACCTTCCCAAAACATGATAGCCCTCAGTTCCTCCAAAACCAATAGGGTTGAACCTTTCTACTGTTACTCCTCATTAAAGGCTTCCAGCTAAATAATTGTATCATAGATTCCAGAGCCTCAAACAATGTGATGCTAGTCAAAGTCACAAATCCTCTAGGCCTCACCTTGACCCGAGTAAATGGTACCTACTACTCAATGGAATCCAAACAAGTGCCATTGGTAGGAAGAATCCAATATGCACAGTGTAGAACTAGCTGATTTTCCAGACACGAAGGTGTTCCTAACCATACTTGGTAGTCGACATCCCAACATCCTTTGATATTTTGTTGAGTAGGAGTTTCTAGAGAGACACGGGTGGAGGGATAAAGATGGATTGGTCATCTGCAACTATCCCAATAAAATGTGAGATGAAGAAGTTTCTACCAAGAAGAGATATGGTGTTCACGATATGAAAGTCTCGATGATCCGAAAGCAAACATTCTCTTTCAAGATTGTGGGCTAGGAAACTACTTCCTCACATCAGAAAAAGAGGATAAATTTCCACTTCTCATGGAGGAAGAGGAAGATCAAATTTGGACAATGGAATTTGATGGTAGTCATTCCAGAGCGGGCTCGGGAGCTAGTGTAGTATTGTACTCTCCTTCCAATGAGTTGTACCCATTTGCCTACAAGCTACAATTTGATAATACAAATAACACTACAGAGTATGAAGCACTACTCTTAGGAATGAGTGTAGTAGAGGACATGGGAATCAAGAAACTGAGATGTCGAG
Organism: Taxus wallichiana var. yunnanensis; assembly: GCA_018340775.1. NCBI lineage: Eukaryota > Viridiplantae > Streptophyta > Pinopsida > Cupressales > Taxaceae > Taxus > Taxus wallichiana. The sequence goes on along the minus strand of CM031237.1, from coordinate 71,782,789 downwards.
GTGATCGTAGAGGTTGTAGTAAAGCAGTCCACTAACAATATCGGATGAAGAATCCAAGACTCCAACATTACAAACATAGAGTGTGGGATTGCATTGAATCTTTTCGTGCATTTTCCATTAAAGCTATTCCAAGGGAATAGAATGAAAAGGCTGATTATCTTGTAGTGTCAACTTCCCTAGTGAAACCTCATCCTTCTTTTGGTAAAGACAAAGTGACCATTGAAATGGTATTCGGGACTCTTGTACTGATAATGAAAATCATTGGCAAGTCCTCAATGATGATAACCGAATTCTATCCTTTTTGGATTAAAGGGATAATTTCAATAATATCTTCTTCGAAGGAGGTGAAAATCCACACTGAGAAGTAGTCCCGAAAGAAGATAAATAAGGAATTGAAGGGATTGATGATGAGGGAGTAATCAAATTGAAAGGGAACAAAATTCCCAAAGGCCTAGTCTCTTTAGAAGACCTATTTGATGAATATGACAAATTCATTCAAGATAAAGAAAAGCTATCTTCTCGATGCCCCAGTGATTTTGATAAAGAAAAAATTGGTACCCCGAGAGGAGCCAAGGATGGTCAATATTGGAAAATGTTGGTCTCCTGAAGAAACAATAAGGTTTGTTGCATTACTCAAGAAATAATCAGATTTCTTGGCCTACTCTTATGATGAACTCAAATCCTTCTAGCCAAAGGAAATGCATCACTCAATTCCTTTGAGCATGGTGTTAAGCCCTTCAGATAGAAACTAAGGCCATACAACCCAAAGATTGTTGATACCATCAAGGAGGAGGTAATGAAGATGCTTAATGCAAGGATCATCTTTCCCATCCACCATTCACTATGGTTGGCTAACATTGTGCCAAAGTGTGGAAGAAGAAAGGTGAAATAAGGATATGTGTAGATTTTTGCAACCTAAACCAAGCATCACTCAATGAAAATTATCCTCTTCCTATCATGGACCATACCTGCAAGTTGATCATTGATCTGAAATACTTTCATTACTTAATGGATTCTCGGATACAATCAAATCAAAGTGGCAGAGAATACCGCACCAAGATAGCCTTTACAACACATTGAGAACTTTTGCTTACATCGAATACCTTTTGCCTAATCAATGCAGGAGCTACATTCCAAAGGGCAATGGATTTTGCCTTCAAAGATCTGAAGCATTACATTGTCATATATCTTGATGATCTCATAGTATTTTTAAAGATGAGGGAAGATCATATCTATCACTTGGAACAAGTACTTGTAAGGTGTAGAAACATGACATATTACTAAATCTAAAAAGTGAATTTTTGAGTCACTAAAGGTAATTTATAGGGGCACATTGTGAACAAACTTGGAGCACACATTGATCTTGAGAGGGTTAGATCCATTCAATCATTAACCCTATCCACAAGCAATAAATGAGTTCATTTATTCTTTGGAAAGGTGAACTTTCTTCGTCATTTTGTGCCCGAGTTTGGTAAGTTAGCGAAGCACATCACTTCCATGATGAAACCACAAGAAAACTTCAAATGGAACAATGAAGGGAAGGAAGCATTCAAAGAGATCAAGAAATCAATTTCCAAGGCTCTGACTCTTGTATCTCCAAATTTTAACAAAGAATTCATCATGTATTGTTATGCATTAGAACATACACTCTCTATTGTTCTCGTTCAGAAAAATGATGAAGGCATGGAAGAACCTATTGCTTTCATGAGTTGTCCTTTGAAAAAGCATGAGATAAAATACAACAAATTGGAGAAGCATGCCTATGCAGTGGTCAAGGTTGTAAAAACTTTAGGTTTTACATCCTCAATTCCCATACGGTGGTGATGGTCCCTGATAGTGCAATCAAGTCCATCTTGACATAGTAGGATCTCAGAGCTAAAAGAGGAAATTGGATTGCAAAGACTTAAGAATATGACTTGGAGATTCGAACCTCCAATCTGGTAATGGGAAATGACTTGTGAAGTTGATTGCTAAAGATGAAATACTCAAAGTTCAACATGGTGAAGAAAATTGTACTTGTTCAGCTTGTTAAGAATACAACCCATAGGTTCTCTTTGTCACCACTAATGATGAGAGGTATGCTGATATTGCCTATTACTTGACTTATGGATAATGCCCTCCCCATCTTTATTACAAGCATAGGAGAAAATCAAGTTGAAGGAAGATAAATTTGTAATCTGGAATCATGTGCTTTACAAAAGAGGCCTGGATGGTTGTTTCCTCAGTGTGTAGATAAAGAGAAATGAGAAAATTTGTTTAAAGCATACCATGAACAAACATGTGGTGGACATTTTTCAGCAATGGTCACTACACATAAGATCCTCCAAGGAAGGTATTATTTTCCCACCATCTTTGCAAACACTTGATATTGGGTTTCTAAATGCAAAGCATGCCAACAGTTTGTTGGAAGACCATAACTCGCTGCATTACCACTCAGGCATGTGGTTATTGAAGAACCATTTCAATAGTGGGGGCTGGACTTCATTGGTGTTTTGAACCCTCACTCCAAAGGTCAGGGGCACACCTATGTACTCACAATAACAAACTACTTCACCAAATGGGTGGAAGCCATTCCGGCCAAATAAGCCAACACTAAAATAGTATGCAACTTCATCAAGGAGAATATCATAGTCCGTTTCGAAGTGCCACAGAAGATTGTAGTAGATAATGCTACCTATTTCTCTTGAAGAGAGTTGACTGATTTTGATATAGCTATGAAATATCCCTAGATCATTCTTCTCGATTACTATCTACAAGGAAACGGACAAGAGGCAATCAAGCAACAAGAAAATTGTAATAATTTTCCATAAGCTTATAGACGAGATTCAAATGAATTGGCACAAAAGGTTGTATGACGTGTTGTGGGCGGATAGGATCACTCCCAAGAAGGCAATAGGTATGTCACCATTCAAACTACTATGTATGGAGTTGAAATAGAAATTCATCTCACAATCAAGATGCCAGCTCTCAAACCGTTATAGGCAATAGAAGATGGTCGAGACAAGGATTCCATTGATAAGAGGATCATCTTTCTTAAGAAGTTGGAAGAAAATAGACTCCAAGTGGTGGATCACATTAAGGAGCACCAATTGAAAGTAAAGAAGATGTTTGATAAGAAGGCCAAGGTAAGAGAATTCAAATTTGGAGACTTCATCGTGCTATGGTAAAAGAGAAGAAAACCAAAAGGAAGCCATGGAAATTTTGACTCATTATGGCTCGGCCCATTCTAGATTCATGAAGCTTACAGAGAGAATTATTTTCTTCTCTCATATTTGGATGGAATTCCGCTAGAATTTCCTCAAAGCGGGAAATACCTAAAATGTATCATCGGTGAAAGCAGTTGTCCCCCACCTTGTACCATAGGTGATTGCTAGGTGTGTTTCCCTTTCAGTTGTCTAGTTTTTTTTCCCCTTCTATTGCATGTCGTGTGTTTCCTTCCTTTTGTGTGCTTGTGTGTTTCCTTCTTCTGATATTTCTTTCTCAAAATTTTATATGACTCTGCAAGGCCCAATGGATAAGGCACTTTAGTCAAAAAATTACAGGGTCTAGAAATTGAGATTTTGGATTCCCATGTCATGTCTTCACTATGCTCAGTCCATGTCATGTCCCCAAGCTAGAGCCAATTGTTGTCACCCTCAAAATCCCCCTCATTTTCTAAGTCAAATTTGAAAATTTTGAGCTCACACCTTCTAGAAGTGTTCAAGTAAAGTTGGAAGTCTAAAAAGATAGAGAAATTCATGCTTTGAAGTTGTTTAAACTCTCCAGTCTACACGTTTTGATAAATTTTCTGTTTTCCTGTCTAGACGCATGAAAATTTTACTGTTGTCCTAATTTAAATAAAATTTCCAATCTATATATGTCAATGGATCGTTGAACCTTGTATTGTTTTCAATTCCTTGGCTCATGAAGAAGTTTGAAAATCAGGTGCAAAATGGTGTAGTGTTCTTCTTCTTTGCATTTTTCTATAGTCGGGAACGATGGGTGTTTTATTCCCCATCAAATTTCACCTCCATTATCCATGGGTACATGGACATATCTAATGGGAAGTGGGTCGGCAGAGAAATTTGAGGTTTTTAGCCTCTTTGTAAAAAAAAGTGAAAAGTTAAAAAGTGACCCGTAGCCCTGATCAGGCTTAAAGGAAAAAGTCAAATCTTGGGCCCACCATTAGAAAGTCAAAGCAGGGAGGCGGACCATTGGGGAGATTTGAGATTTTGAGCCTCTTTGTAAAAAAGGTGAAAATTTAAAAAGTGACCCGCAACCCTGATCAGGCTTAAAGGAAAAAGTCAAATCTTGGACCCGCCATTGGAAAGTCAAAGTACGGAGGCAGACAGTCGGGGACATTTGAGATTTTGAGCCTCTTTGTGAAAAAGGTGAAAATTTAAAGAGTGATCTGCAGCCCCACCAACCATAAAGGAAAAATTCAAATACCAAGCCCGCATCAAAAGAGCCAAAGTGGGGAGGCGGACCGGTGGAGCAATTGTGTTTTTGAGCCCGCATTGAAAAAAGGTAAAATTATAAAAGTGACCCATGACTCCTTCACCAATCAAGTGAGGCCACGTGTCAAGACCATATCAAAAGTGGGTAAGCGGGCCAAATTTTTTTAAAATTCCAAATCTCTATAAAGTCACAAAATACAAAAGGAATCCTCCACGTCCACTCCAAAAATTTCTCCCATGTGTACATTTCGATTTAAAGTTTCAAAGGAAAGATGAACGGTTCAAATTCAAAGTTACAAAACAAGTGTGATGGCTGCATTATGAAAATTCTGGTTTTTCTACCATTGGCATTTCTTCGTGAATCAAGAATCTGAACGGACACGAATGATTGAAAAGAAATTGTAAATTGTTTCTTGCTAACAAAGAAGAATTTGTAACCATTTCTTGGAGTAGATTTAATGGCTTCTTCATGCCATTGTACAGGCTGGAAATTGATCTTGTAAACTCACGAGTGCATTGTACTTAGAGAAAGCAAAGGAAATAGCCATTTTCTCCCATTTCCCCCCTTCTTCTCAAATTCCTCCATTTCTCCACTATGTACAACTTTTGTTTAAGCAGCAATACAAGAAGAAGGATTTTGTAGCCTCTTTGATGAGGAGATTTTAGAAACTTTGAGTTTGCAATCTTATCTCATCTTGTTTCAATTTGCAGGGTTGTTTCTTCTCATGAATGCATGTGACAAATTTTCTAACTAGTGTGTGCAGGAATCTGATTTCCTACCTACAACATTAGTTCTCCTACCTATTTTCTCACTCCTTTCCTAGTTTCGAGACAAAGTATTCCCTAGAAAGATATTGCTAGCTTTGTCGTAGGGTCGATGTGAAGTGCCCTGTTAGATCCCCAGTCAAAATGCCACCACGAAATCCACCTTTTCACGCATAGGCATATACGACAACCGCACCGGTTAAGTAAGAGGGGACTTATATTCCCAGAGCATTGGTAAGGAATCCACAAGTTTGTCCACTCAAAAATTTACTCCCAACAAGGTGGAAGACTTGTAATATTGTATTTCATTTTAGCTTTCATTCTTGTAAAATTTCCCACTTTAAGTGGAAGATATTGTATTAATATTTGTGAAGAAAATTTGTATTGATCATTGGATATTAAAGTTGTATTGTATGATTAAAAAGGGAAAGAAAGAATTGTGTTTGTAAAGCTAGTTTTGTTGTAATAGAAAAGAAGTTTATAAGGGAAATACCTTATTCCATTGTAGTTGATTTACTTCCCACAAAAGTGTGTTGCTCTTGTTCTAAATAAATTATTGGAAATATTGTTGAAACTCTCTTGTGGAATGTTAAGAAATTTGCATGAAGAAATATTAAATTTCATTGTGTTACTTGAAAGGCATGTAAAGGAAGAGTTATCCTATTTTGTTCATTTACTTACGTTGTTGAAAGAGAGTAAAACTATGTATATTTAAGATGGAAATAAATTAAATTTTAATTGTTATGACAAATTCAACGAAATAGTTAAATTCCTAATCTAGTGGAATAAATAAATTTGTATGGTTACTATAAGCCCTTAGTCTCAATTTGATTTGGAAATCCTTAGAATTGAAATTCCTATATGCCTAAACGAGTACATTTTGTCAATTAAATAACAATAGTAGAAGGGAGAGAAAATTTAATGGTATTCTATAAACTACCATCCAACTATTATAGGAATTTTAAGTATGACAATAAGATTTTCCTTTACAAAAATGGAAATCTCCTATTATTCATTTATATTGGTATTGAATTTAGAATATAATACAATAAACAATATTGATAAACTTAATATAAATATATATATATATATATATATATATACATACGTATTTAATAGTTACCATAAGACTATATCATGTATAGATGATCTAGGATTTGAGTGCAGGATAGCAGGAGTTAGGAGACCCATTTCTATTCGCACCATCTCTCGCTTTATGCAAATTTAAGTGGTGAGTGCAACGAGGTTGTCAGATGTATGCTGTTATGGTTAGTGACAGATCTGAGGATGAGTCTAGTGGGCCATCTCTTGATGACCATCACATCTTGAGAGAATTTTTGATGTCTTTCAAGGGAGCTACCGGGGTTACCACCCCCACATGAGACAAATTTTCACATAAATTTGGTTTCGGGAGCAGAGCCTATCTCATGACCACCTTATCGTATGACTACCCTTGAGCTCTCTGAGCTCAATTTGTAGCTTGAGGGTGTTCGGAGAAAGGCCTAATCTTTCCTAGTGTGTCCCCTTTGTGTGCACTAGTGATATCTCACGTAAAGAAGAAGGATGTATCTCTATGGTTGTGTATTGATTACCACTAGTTTGAACAAAGTAACGATCAAGAATCATTACCCCTTCTACGCATGGATGATTTATTTGATTAGATGAAGGGGGCCAGAGTTTTATCCAAGATAGATCTTAATTCAGGTTATCATTAGTTGAGGATCACAGAGGTAGATATTTATAAGACTACCTTCCGTACAAGATATGGCCAATACGAGTTCACAATAATGCCTTTTTTTTACGAATGCCCCCTCAATGTTCATGATTTTGATGAATGGGGTATCCAAGACTTTCTTGGATCGCTTTCGTGCTCATTTTTCTTGACAAAATTCTGATTTAATCACGTAAGCATGAGAGCACGACGAGCACCTTTACTAGGTTATTCAATGTCTTCGTGAGAAACATCTTTATGGGAACCTGGAGAAGTGTGCGTTCTTTCGAGATAGATGTGCAATATTTGGGCCACATCATTTCTACAGAAGGTATCATAGTCGATCCTTCCAAGATTTGAGCTATTATGGATTGGTCAGCACCCACTAGTGTGACGGAGGCATGTAGCTTCATGGGCTTGGCATGACATTACAAGAGATTTGTTCAGGACTTCTCTCGGGTTGTGCACCCCATCACTTCTCTTAAGCAAAAAGGGAAGAAGTTTGTATGGTTAGATAGATGTGAGAAGGCCTTTAGGAAACTAAAGGGATGCCTCACGATAGCACCTATTCTTGTAGTGTTAGATCCTCAAGGTGAGTTCTTCATTTGTATAGATGCTTCTCTGGGCGGGACTTGGAGGTGTGTTGATGCGGGATGGTAGAGTAGTTCATTTTGTGTCTCACAAACTCAAGGATTATGAGTTAAATTATCCGACTTGCGACCTTGAGGAGCTTGTAGAATTTGTACATTCCTTGGTGTGGTGGAGACATTTCCTTCTTGGATGGAGATTTACACTCGTGAGTAAGCACTTGAGTCTTTACCACCTCTTCACATAGCCCAAACTTAACACTCGTCGGTGGCGTTGGATGGAGTTTCTTTGTGATTAAGACATGGAGATAGATCATGTGAAGGGGAGGAGAACATGATTGCAGATGCCCTAAGTAAACGGAGACATGTGGCGTGGCTACCTCGGTGGGTACAAATTTGCAGAGCAGGGGTTTTGTAGCAACTCCCTCATGACAACTTCTACCTTTCAAACCAGTAGAGATTGAGTCTCGGAGGCCCCTTGAGGGGAAATTTGATTGATTTTCATTAGAGAGAGATGGCCTTCTCTAACAGAGACATCGTATATATGTTCCTAGAGATGGTGGCTTGAGGAAGGACATTTTGACAGAGGCTCATCATGCACCTTATTCATCCCATCCCGGGGTGAAGAGGATGCATGCCACCTTGAGACAACAGTTGTACCATTGGAGGATTTTAGAGAGATGCGGCTCATTTTGTGTCACGTTGTTTAGAGTGTCGAGGATGAAGGCAGAGCATCAACATATAGTTGGCCTTCTCTTTCCTCATGCTATACCGGAATGGAAGTGGGACAGCATTTTCATGGACTTCATTGTTAGGATACCAATGTCGAGATACCACCACAACGCCATCATGGTCACGATGGATAAATTAACGAAAGTGGCTCATTTTTCTTCTCGTGAAGACCACCTACACAACTAGTTCAAGTGGCACGGTATATCTAGATGAGATTGTTAGATTACATATGATTCTATGGAAGATCATTTGTGGACTGTGATCCTTTGTATACTTCCCACTTATGGACCACCATGCAGATATGCTCTTAGGATGAAGATCAATTTCAACATAGCGTATCACCTTGAGAGAGAGGGACAAACTAAGAGAGTAAATCAGATCCTGGAGGACATGCTTAGGATGTATGTTATGGGTCATCAATCAAGATGGGAGGAGTATCTCGTACTTAGTGGAGTTTACCTAAAATAATAGTTTTTAGAGTTCGATAGGCATGGATCCTTTTCAGAACTATATGACAGAGAGTGTATGATACCTCTTAGTTGGGACAGTTAGAGAATAAGGTTTCTCTTGGGCCATATTTATTACAAGCAATGAAGCAATAGGTTATTATGATCGGAAGAGATTGTAGGAGGCTCATGACAGTAGAAGAATTATACGGATTAGTATAGGACAGATCATAGTTTTGAGGTGGGTATGAAGGTGTTCCTTCCTTTCAAGCCACATCGTAGCCCTATACATTACGAAAAGGATCTAAGATTAGTCCTAGGTTTGTGGGTCCCTTTGAGATCCTAGAGCGTATCCGTCCCTTGTCCTATCGCCTAGCGTTTCCACCTAGCTTGTCTCATGTCCACGATGTGTTTCATGTTTTTTACTTAGGAGTAACATAGCTGATCCTTCTCACATATTATATTGGATTGCATTGTAGGTGCAGATCGATCAAAGGTGATGGTGGAGATTGTATGTATTCTTGAGTGCAGGACCACAGGCCTTCGAGGCGAGAGATTGACTAGGTCCAAGTCCAAAGGGGACAGTATGATGAGACTGTTGCTACATGGGAGGATGTTACATTGCTACACAGTATAGCTTCCACACTGCTCCAATGACTTCCAGGATGAAGTCGAGTTTAAGGGGAGGGGATGTAGTGTTCACTTCCCTTCGACACTTATTATTTTTGTTTTTGATATTGTTGACTATACTTATGGACATTTTGCATTATTTTGACTTAGCATGATGGTAGATGTTAGAGATACTCGGTCTATTGTTGGTTTCGATTCATAGTATGTTGTGTGTGGATTATTAGAGACATTTTATATTGATGATGATATGTTGTTGACATGGTTACATATTCGAACATGTGAGCATATTTTTAGTAGACCTTAACAATTGAACTAATCTTGTGATCCTATTGTTATTGATGAAATGTAAGATCGAGATGTGTTAGAAATTGTAAATGATATCGTTACTTGCCTAGATGATGATTTGATTAATATATAGGTGATTGTGGATTTATATTGTATGTTTTATTTTGGATGTTTTGATGCGGTTGTTGAAAATTTTTACACTTGTGAAAAAATGGGCAACTCAAAACTTCGTCATTACAATAAAAAGTCTTGAGTGAAGTATACCTAAGCTAAGGAAATTTTTATGTTATTTGTTACTATTGAATTAGTTACAAGATTAAATGAAATCTGCAGAAGATGGTGTCTTTGTTTCAAAATGTACGCAGATCACATAGTCTGCAATTTCATGTCATCCTCAGCAAAAGAACACAAATCCACGAAGGAAAACTGTGTTGTTTGATGAAGATGAAAAATTACAAATTAGGTGAAGTGCTGAGTTTTGAAGCGTAAAAAATAAATATAGATTATAGAAAATGAGATTTCATTATTGAATGTTACAAGTTCCTATCAACATTCTTTTCTTCATGATTAAGACATTCAATTATGTTAATTGAGTTGTTTATTTTATTATACAATCCATACGAAAAGCTAGAATGCACAAGGAAATAGACAACTCATTTTCAAAATTCATTGTTTTATTCACAAGGAGAGTCAAATGTTTCCCACACAAGCCATGGGATGTAACGAAAAGTAAAGTAATGTCACCGAAAAGTAAATTTTATCTACCTGAAAAGAAAGGTACACATGCATGAAAGAGAAAGCAAAGGAGTATAAGTGAGCCCATCATTGCCTTGGGATTTTGTTCTTCAATTGAATCATCTTCATCTTCACCTTTTGTTCTCTGTCATCTTCATTATAGAAGCCATTGTTCTCGTAAAAGAAGAAAATAATTAACTATCGCTATTCTCGGTATCAATTCATATTCCTACACTATCCTACTTCTTCAATATGAATCTTCTCCTAATAGGATATGTATTCTACTTAAAGAGAAAACTACATGCATGCTTTATTCACTCAGAAAGAAGAAAGAGAAAAGAAAGAAGAAAACATGGACATAAGAGAGGACAAAAGGACTAATTATTTTCTAACTATTTTCCTAAGTGTGCAGGTAAAGGTTGTAGCCAAAAAGAAGAATAGACAAGTCATAAGTTCATACAATAAAAGGAAGAATGTAGCTCAAGTTCCAATAACTATTCTGAAATTGAAGAAGTTACAGTGTAGAAGAAAGAATGAAAATAGAAGCACATGCTTCACTTTACAAAGTAGCAAAAGTAGAATTTGAAAGCTGGTGTTTGGCTAAAAGAGAGGGTCATAGTTGAAAGGAATGAAGAGATTCTAGAAAAAAATTGACAGGATTTTCCATGTAAAATGGACATTTACAACTTTCCATCATGTTGTTTTAACTACTACATGCTTAAAGGCATGATTTAAATCAAGTAAGTGATACGAAAAACAACAAAGCATGCTATGATCAAGATAAGAAATAAAATTTTAGTTACTACGGGAAGATAAATTTTTAGTTGCTATGGGGAGATAAAATTTTCAAGTTGTCACGGGAAAGATAAAAATTAAAGCTAGTTGCTACTGGCATTTAAGCTCAAGTACAACATTGAATCACAAAAGAAAATAGAACGCATTTTGACAAGTCTTGAATTTCCCAAACGTGTAGGAGTTGTAAACAGAGTTCCAGAAATAATATGTTATGCATAGTTTTAGAAAATAGTATACATTATTTTTAGAAAGTCAAGAATATTGTTATAGTCAAGCATTCAATAGATGTGATTTTCATAAAACAATTGCATTTCAAACACTCATCTCATGGAGAAATTTAATGTTCAAGAATCTTAGTTTGAAAAGGATTAAAGCAAGTATTCTCAAAGGGTGCTACAAAATTTCAAAGAATCAAGTTGATCCTGAAACAATGAATTGTAACAAATAGATTCTCCAAAATACAAAATGAGCCAAAATTTCAAAATGGACCTGAAGTAATGTATAGAACTATATTTGCAGAAAATCATAACCATCTTCTACAATATTCTCAACAAATGATGAGATAACAGTTGTCCTGAAGTTAAAGCACAAAGAACTCATACAGAGAAGAGGCTGAAGTATGAATATCTAGAAAGAAGAAAATACTCTATGTCCACCACAGTAAAACAAAGGAAGGTACAAAGTAAATCAGAGTTTCATAACAACAAACACATAATCACAGACTCTTTTCGAAGTTCATTTTAGCAATGGCCGAACATGATAGATACAAGAAAACCAAGGAAATACAATTATAGTACATAATGAAACTAGTACTTCAAGCTTTTATAGGTATTTTCCACATAGAGTTGAAAATTCTCAAGGTCACATATCTACATATACCCAGAACTTAGAAAATACAGATCTATAATTCATAATGCAGATTGGGCCGAAGAACACACTCACCGTAGATAATCAAATGGTCGAACTTTTGAGCAACCGGATGATGAAGCGAGAGGTCCACAGGCCCACGTGAAGTTTCAAACTCGGAGTCAATCAGGAGAAACAAATCACGAACCCACAAATATTTCCAAGAGTTCAGTGATACATTTGAAGAAGAAAAGAAAAACAGAAGAGTATGTATGCAAGAGAGATTATCTCACCTATAAATGACTATGGTGGCCAATAGACCGAGGAGATCTCAAAGAACAGAGAAGAATCGAGCTTTAGAAACTCGCCATGGAGGTCATTGCAAGAAACCATTTCTCAGAGCTATCTCAGATTCCAGATCAAAAGAAAGAAATGGTAGAGATATCAAATTTTCAACTCACAAAGCAAACTCGGATCTCGTAGGCTTCGCCACAAAATACCAAATAGAATAGACTGAGCTTGAAGTAGCAGCCATGGCAGAAAGAAAAATGGATTTATAGGAAAATCTCAAAAATGACCAAAGCACAACCACTGCACAGAAACCGTGAAACCCGATATGACAGAGAGTCTTTTGTAGAGAAGGAGCTCCAAAGTATAGTGAAAGTCAAGCTTGACAGAACAAATAATGGCATCGGAGAAGATTTTCCAGGGCTTCGCCCATACAACTGAAAAATTCAAATGAATGTGCTTTAGGGTCAAGTTCCCAGTCTGCCCTGGACCCAAGAAGCGAGTTAACTTGAACTCAACCACAATCAGATATTGACAACATCAAAACACCAAGGACACAAGATCAATGTCCTCAAATCATCACAACAACCAATGCTAACCACGGTCTAGATGCCACCACCCACATTAAATGCTAGCCAAAACCCTAATCACAGGTCATAAATCGACGGTCTGTGATCAGACAGGGTACAAAGATCAACGACAAAGAACAAGGCACGAAATTTCAAAATAAACCACAAGGGTAATAGTTAGCTAGACCAGAGTTTATGCCACCGACCAAGTCACTAAGGGGTGATTCACCGTGGAAGGGGACAACCCACATGTCCACCAAATTAATCATTAAAATGATTTTCAAAGTCTAAACCCAAGTGCATGTTTCAAATAATTTTAAAGGGGTGACTAAATCATATGTCATGATCACCGAAAAGGTGAATATTATAATATGCCAAGGCCAACATAAACAAAGATGGTCGAGCATGGTGGGGTGTTGCCCCTCATGATTTTAAAACATAGTATATGCTAAGTCCACAAAAGTGACCAAGCCCAATGAAGACAAAAGTTCAACCACAGGTGGTCCCCACAGGAGGAATTTTTTTTAGCAAATATTGCTAAGTATTGTAATTATTTTGCTCACATACAGGGAGTTGTATTGTGTATGCCTTCAAAAAGGATAGAATAGAGAAGATGACAGAGTTACATGTTCATGGAAAGAGACTTGTCTCGGCAAGAAACCTTATTTTTAGCAAATTATTCATCCTTCTTTTCTTAAAAATAGAACAATCAACTTAAGTTTGATTGTAATGTAAGTAAGGCTAATAATTCCTATTTGTAATTGCATGCTCTATTTTTCCCTTCTCTATTGTTAAATAATGGATAAAATAAGATGCATGGTAGTACAAGCCTTAGGCTATTTTTAGGAAGAGGGTGAACTTTATTTTTGCTATATATTGTGTGCCTTTGCAAAGCACAAAGGAACTTCGGAGGAATTTTGGATATATGAGTACTAAAGAATTTTTTTCTAGTTTTTCCCTCTAAGTGTGAAGTATTCCATGCCTTTCCAAGTTATTTTGTAGTCTTGTGTATTTTTATATTAATCTTGTGAATGTAAATTCCCTGATCAATCACCTTACCTTGCTACAAATTCAATCTTTTTCTACTTAATTTTAATTTGCATGTTAACTTATTAGTATCTGTTGTGATTTCCCTCGACAATAAAGTGTTTTACCCTTAGACATTCTAATTGAAAAACTATTAGTTCATGCATCAAGAATCACCTTACCTTGCCTTGGTTCATTCATGCATCAAGAATGCAAATTCCCGATCAATCACCTTACCTTGCTCCAAATTCAATCTTTTTCTCGCTTAATTTTAATTTGCATGTTAACTTATTAGTAAATCTTGTTGTGATTCTCCTCGCATAATAAAGTGTTTTACCCTTAGACATTCTACTAAAAAGCTCTGTTGGTTCATGCATCAAGAATCCTTCCCAAATCAGTTGTGCATATACTCACCAAAGCCCTCATAAAAATTTGGTGTATCACCTTTGTTTTAATCATTTTATAGTCATCTTTTAATCTCAAACTCCCGAGAAATCAGTTTAGAATACACCAATAAGGAACTGGTCTTGATACCAAAGACTCACCTCAAAATAGGTATACCCACTGCACCTAAGGTGTTTCCGTTGTATCCACGAAAGAGAGAGATCATTTGTGCAAGCATAGAAAACCCGCAGCCATCTCTTTACGGTGCACTTTTGAGAGATAACAATGTTTGGCATGCCCATTGGGGACAAAGAATCATATCTTCATGTGAATTACAATTTCTCTGAGAAGATCTATAAGCAGATTACAAATTAAAATTCACTTTTTGGAACAAGCTTCAATAATTTATTCTAAAGAAGGATCTTTTAGCGACTCCATTAAAGTTGATATGAGACCAAGTATTGGAGCATGTTCCATGCCTAAAGTGATTAAAAGATCATCGGTAAGAGGAATTCCTTCTGAGTTTGTTTCTTTACCTTTGAATTCTACTAGAAGGAGAATAGTTTGTAATACTTTATCTTATAATAGACTTGGTTTTGTAACCCTCCTCCTAATATTCCTTCACCACATATCAATTTCTCAATTAATATCCTAGTTTTTCAAATGGCTATCCAACCACCAAGGAATTTTGTGACCTTTAGTAATGGCTATCCATTAGTCGTCCCATTTACCATGACATTCCTAATGCTGCAATGAAAATTTTGCCATCATTCAAGGGTGAAAATTAGGTTACACCAGTGAACATATCAAAGATGTTGCAACCCTACATGTGCAGTCCATAATATAACTCATTAGGATGTAGCTTTAAGACTTTTAGCTACATCCTTTAAAGGGCGGGCTTGCAATGGTATAGAAACCTAGAAATTGGAAGCATAAGAACTTGGGATAAATTAGGTGAAATTTTTTTGAAACAGTTCTAGGATAATTGATCATTTGTCTCTCATTGAACAGTTGTCTACTATTATAAGAATTCCCAATGAATTTATGTCTAGCTTCAATATCCGTTTTTCTAGAACTTGGGAGAGAATTCCAGCAAGTTTTAAGCCTCAAGTTGATCATGATTTTCTTTATTACCTTAGAGCATTAAACAATGATATCTCAACTATGATTCATCGATTGGTGGACACGAGAAACTTTCGGATGCTTATGATATTGCTATCCGAGCTGAAAATAGTCTTATTCAAGCTAGAAAATTAGCACCAAGGCCATTAATGTCATTTTTGGCGGACTTAACACCTATTCCTCACTTATTACAATCATAGAGCCTACTATCAGTAACTCCATTAGATGATTTATTTAAATTTTTGCAAACTATGGGAAATAAATTGACTTCGATTGAGAACAAAGTTACATTACCTAATAGATCCTATCAAGTCCCTTATCAGCCCTATCAACAAAATCAACAAAACAAGCAGCCCTACCAATAGAATCAAAATTATAGGCATCCTTACTAGAAAGGCGGTTTGACCCAAAGGCTCATAGTTCATCTAACACTTTAGTCCCGGCTTAATATGGCTATAGAATAGTCGTGTCAACCTTGCAATCAACCTCATTCAGCCGCATGACTTGCCCAAATGCTTTCCTAAATCAATCTTATTACACAACCTCAATTTAAAACATTATTCATGCCTCAAATGGAGGGTGGGCAGCAATAAACTCATGTTCAGAAAGCACCTGAACATAATTTAGTCGGTTTTAATGAGGATGATTTTATTGTAGTCACTACTTGGGCTCAAGGAAGGTTGTTGAAAATCAACAAACAACAAAATAGGCCTATCCTACCTCATCACACGATAAGACAACATCTACAGCTCCCAAAGTCAACTAGTAACCTGTTGTTTCTCAAAAAATAGCAAGTGTTCTAGTTGATAGAAGTCATCAAAGATAGCTATAGCCTGATCCAAGAAGATTGTTTATACCTCTGATATCAAAGGAAGCTAAAGTAGAATCGGTTTTCACTAAGGCCTACTCTAAGACAGTTGATTCTATCTCTAAAACAGTTGCTTCTTTTAACATTGTTGATATAATGAAAAAGCATAATGTTAATATCTCAATGTGGGATGCTCTAAGTATTCCTAGACAACAAGATTTACTTTCTCATGAACTAGCTAAGTTATAAATTTCTTCAAATACAACAGAAAAGGAAGTTCAGAAGATAGACATGGTCCTTGGAACGTTTGAGCAAGACCGCATTAAAGAAGTTAAATGGATGGTTCAGAAAGTTTTGAATGCTCATGACATCAAGAAACCACCACCATTTTATTTATCACTGATTATCGGTGAAAATCTAGTTCATAATTACATGGTGGACAATGGTGTAAGTAGCACAGTTATGCCAAAAGTGATTGTAGAAAAATTGGGTTTGTAGTATGAGCCTATAGAAAGGAGCGTCTTACAGCTTGATGGAACTGCAACTAATATAGTTGGTATAATAAAAAATTTAGAAGTGACATTACATGCTTGCCCAAATGTTTCTATTCTGCAAGATGTTACTATTGTAGACTTACCTCCATACTTTGCTTTATGCTTATCTAGAGATTTCACAGCAAAAATAGGAGGTTATCTCTCTTCAGATTGGTCCTTATTTTTCACTACTCGTTATGGTACTAAAGTTACTATCAATTCAAAGCCATTGGCCAGATTTCACATTGAGCCTCACTCTTTAAATGCAGTGGCTAATTATTCAACCTTAGATCAATCTGATTTTGATGAGGTAGCTCATGTTTTAGCATTGGATGGTGTTTCTAATATGTTTATGGATGAAAAAATAGTGGAAGAACACACTCATGACCCTTTTAAGGAAGTTGAAGAACACCTATTTGGTGTGTATTGTATGCATGAAGAGAATACACCACTTCCCTTGTTGTCCAAAACAAGAATCAACGAAAGGCATTTGGAAGATTCATTTTGATGGAGCTAAGAATAAAAAGGACAGGCGGCGTGTCCGATGCTCACTTCCCCAAAAAATGAGAGGTATTTCTTAGCTTTGAATCTCTAATTTTCATGTACTTGTAACATAGTTGAATACGAAGCTTTAATTCATGGCTTACTTTGGGCTAGAAAGAAAGGTATCGATCTTCTGATTTTTGGTGACTACGAGTTGGTTATTAATCAAGTCAAAAAAATTTGATGTCTGTAAGAATCCATTAATGAATTCTTACGAGACGGATTTTCAGAAATTAATGGAATATTTCAATGCTATTAATATTTAATCTATTCCTAGAGCCAAAACAAGCATGTAGACAAAACTTTGCAGCGGTTGGGCTAGTTTTGAAGTCTTTAAACAGATTGAAAATATGAAAATATAGCCTCATATAAATTTAATTGTCGGCCCTTAGTACTGATATGTTATGTTTATGGAGCCTATTTTCATGTTAGATTTTGGTACACCTTCTATGTGTTATACTCGGATATTTTTACAAAGTGGTCCGCTTCAATGAGCGTGTCAAGAGGGTTCGGGGCGAAGCCTGAAGAAAATTTTCATGGGTGGTTTATTAACCCATGGGTAATGGGTAACCATTATGGGCTATTTTTGGGCCCATGGTTTTTTGGTACCCATTGTTTTGTAAAATGTACCTCTTCTACTACCTATTGATGTACGTATAAATAGATGGACATATAATAGGATTTACATGAGTGTGTTTTGTGAAGGTGAATAGTGTGTGTAAATTCAAGTGCAAATTTGGGAGGGTTTGTTGAGCGCAGCTCCAAACAAGATCTTATTATTGTAATTGTGAAGATCTGTTGGCTTGTAATAAAATTTGAGCAAGTGTTCTTGGTGGATGTAGCCCACATTAGGTTAACCACGTTAAATATTGTCTTCGTGTTGTGCATTTTTCATTTCGTAATTCTATTCATACTTCTTATTATTGCGATTATGAGGAATTATTACGCATTAGATATTATTAATTCCTAACATGATAATAATTCAAATTGGCAAGTTTTTGAAAGTGATGATCAAATCTATAGGTTTTTGCAACAAGAAGCTAAGTTTTCTGCATTTAATCAAGATAAATTACAACACTTATATGGTGACCAGATTGTTCAGTTGAAGACAAATAAACTTCCTCGTGGTCTAGTCACATTAGAATACATCTTTAAAAATGATGATCAATTAAGAAAGGTCGAGACTGAAATGTCAACTCATGCGACAATTACGAAGAGGTATTGGTTGTTGAAGGAAAAAGCTATTTCTTAGAAAGGTATATTCCTTAACCGAAAAGTAGTCGTTTATTAATCTTTGCAAAGAGTTTAAGGATGTTTTTCTTAGAAATACCAATATCTAAAAGGATTTGATCCCGACTAGAACAACATACAATTGAGTTATAGTCAAATTCTAAACTTGTTATGCAAAAATAGAGGCTGTGAATCCCAAAATAGAGCCTTTGATGAGGAAATAATTATCTAAGTTGATTGAATCGGGTATTATATTTCTAGTTAAGCATTCAAGTTGGGTAGCCAACCTTGTTCCTATTAGGAAGAAGAATGGTGAAATCAGACTATGTGTAGATTTCAGAGATCTTAATAAGGCTTCATTAAAAGATCATTACCCACTCCCAACTATGGATAAGATTTTAAGAAAAGTCTCAGGTTCAGATAGACTATCTCTTCTAGACGGTTATAGTGGATATAATTAGATTTTAGTTCAAGAAGAAGATATATACAAAACAACTTTTACCACCAAGTGGGGTACTTATGCTTACAAAAGGATGAATTTTAGTCTTTCAAATGTCAAAGTGCAACATTTCAACGTCAATGAAGATGACTTTTCATGACTTATTAAATAAATGCATCTGATTTATTTAAATGATGTTACTTGTATTTTCAAAAGATTCTCAAGAACATCTAAAGCACTTAAGGCATAATTTTCAGTTGTGCGAGGTAATTTGGAATATCTTTGGATCCATTAAAGTTTATCTTTTCAATACATCAAGGCAAGATACTTGGTCATATTGTTTCTAAGCGGGGTTTAGTAATTGATCTTTCGGGATCGAAGCCATGTCACAAATATCATTGCCTCATCATAAGAAGGCATTACAGAGTTTTCTTGGAAAAATCAACTTTGTTAGGAGATTTGTTCTAGATTTTGTAGCATTGGTTAAACCACTCACAACTATCTTTGAAGAAAGAGAAAACTTTCTCTTGGACTAGCGAAGGAAGAAAAGGATTTGAAGCAATCAAAATAACTATCTCTCAGCCTCCTACTCTTGCAAATCCAAATTTCGATAAAGATTTTATAATGTATGCACTTGCGAAGCTAAAAAATATCAACTATATTAGCTCATGTCAATGATGAAAATATTGAGTAGCCTATTACTTTCTTTGGACAGAGCTTACATGATTATAAAATAAGGTACACATTTTTGAAAAGTAAGTACTTTTAATAGTCGAGAGGACTAAATAATTTCAGTATATGCTTTCAAACAATAAAATCCACATTCTTATTTCTCATCTAAGTGTGAAATAATTCTTACTAAATAAGGAATTGAATGAGAAAAGAGCAAACTAGATAACAAAGGTCATGGAATATGATGTTGATATTTAGGTTACTAAGACAATTCAATGGAAAGGTTTATGTGAGCATATAATTTCCGATATGGAAAATAAAAAAACTACGAAACTGATGATTCAAAACAACATGCTAAAATTTTCGTATCAATGAATATGAAATTATGGTTCATCAGAGAAAATCATCAACCTAAGTTCACTCACGAGATTCGGAATTAAGATGGATGACTGATTTGGTTAATTATCTATAGCGAGCACCTATTCGGAAGGTATGGACAAAAATAAATGAAGGCATTTCAGATTAAAATTTGTACCTTATATCTTCATTAATAATGTGTTATTCAAAAATATATAAATTTGGAATCTTGTCTGCGGTGTATTGATTATGATAAAGTTTAGAATATACTATTAGAATTCCATGAAGGACCTATAGGAGATCACTTGTCAGCACATACTACAGCCTTAAAAATTATGAAAGCTGGTTACTATTGGCCTAGCATATTCAAAGACTGTTTTGAATGGATTAGAAAGTGTAAAAATGTACTTTCTTTGTTAAAAAGAACGTCTAGCTTCACTTGCCCTTGCACCTATTTTCACCGATCACCTTTTATGCAATGGGGTCTTGAATTTATTGGCATGATAAATCCATCATCATCACAAGGACACAAGTGGATCTTAACTCGCTATAGATTAGTTTACATGATGGAATGAATAAATAGCCTTAAAGAATGCTAATGAAGCTTCGATACTATCCTTTTATGAAGGAATAGTCTGCAGATTTGGTGTCCCAAAGAACTATCATATTAGATAATGCTTTAGCATTCCTTGGTGTAAATATAACAACTTGGGATATCAAACATGGAATATATCTAGTTTCTTCATATAATTATTACCCACAAGGAAATGTCTTAGCTGAGAGTACTAACAAGAATCTATTAAGGAGAATCATAAGAATGCTCAAGGATAATAAAAGAGCTTGGCATCCGATCTTGAATTTAGCACTTTGGGCTGACAGAGTGACTCCTAAAATATCAGTTGGCAATTCACCATACAAACTTGTGTACGGGAAAGAAGCAAGAGTGTCTATTTCAGTTGAGTTACATGCATTAGATTTGTTGCATCAAATGGAGTTGATTCAGAATGAACCATTACAGGTTTGTTATATAGAGTTAATGCAATTACAAGAGCTAAGAGATAAATCACATTTGAATATGGAGAAAATTCAGAAGTAGATGAATAAGACTTTTGACAAGAAAGCCAAATTCGTCTTCAATGAAGGAGATATTGTGTTAAAGTGGGATGTTGATTGTGCAAAGCTAGGAAGACACTCAATGTTTGATACACTGGAGTGGTCCTTACATGATTTCAGCTTGCAAAGAACACGATGTTTTTATCTTTCAAAGTTGAATGGTGAGGAACTTCCCATTCCTGTGAATGGTATGTTTCTCAAACACTTTGTTATTGAAAATCTTACAGTGATTGTTAGAGTAGGATTTCCCTTCAATAAGTGCAGTTTATGCACATTGCAATGTTTTTCAATTCAATAAGTGCATTCATGCACATGATCTGCTTTACCAGATCCTTTCCCAGATTTAGTTGTTTTGGAAGGGTTGGACCTTTCGGAAAAGGCAAATTTTTGGTTACATGCTTAGACTCCATGCCCAATGGACAAGAGCAAGGCACTAGTCTTTAAGCTAGCAGGCAACTTTCCCCACAGGATCACCGAAATGTTGACAATTTTTACACTTGTGCAAAAATGGGAAACTCAAAACTTCATCGCTACGATGAAAAGTATTGGGTGAAGTATACCTAAGCTAACTAAGTTTTTATGTTATTTGTTACTACTGAATTAGTTACAAGTTTAAATGGAATCTGCAGTTATGTGTGTTGTTTCAAAATAGAACAGATCACATAGTCTACAATTTAATGTCATCCTCAACAAAAGAACACAAATCCCCAAAGGACAACTATGTTGTCTTGATGAAGATGAAAAATTACAAATTAGGTGAAGTGCTAAGTTTTGAAGAAGCAAACAAAAATGTAGATTACAGAAAATCAGAGTTCATTACTGAATGTTACAAGTTCCTATCAATGTTCTTTCCTTCATGACTAATACATTCAATTATATTCTTACTCGAGTTGTTTATTTTATTATACAATCCATACGGAAAATCTATAATGCACAAGGAAATACACAACTCATTTTCAAAATTTAATATTTTATTCACAAGGAGAGTCAAATGTTTCCCATACAAGTCATGGGATGTAACTAAAAATTAAAGTAATGTAATTGAAAAGTAAAGTACAACTACGAAAAGAAAGGTACACATGCATGAAAGAGAAAGCAAAGGAGTATAAGTGAACCCATCATTGCCTTGGGGTTTTTTTTTCTTCAATTGAATCATCTTCATCTTCACCTTTCCTTCTCCTTCATCTTCATTATAGAAGCCATTGTTCTGAAAAAGAAAAAGAAAATTAACTGTACAGCTTAGAGCTCAGGATCAATTTGTATTCCTACATGATATCTACTTCGTGCATATGAATCTTCTCCTAATATTAAATGTATTCTACTTAAAGATAAAACTACATGTATACTTTATTCACTCAAAGAGAAGGAAGAGAAAAGGAAGTAGAAAACATGGACGAAGAGAGGCCAAAACGCCTAATTATTTTCTAATCTGTTTTCCTAAGTATGCGGCAGATACAGTTGCAGGGCAAAAAGAAGAATAGACGAGGTCATAAGTTCATGCAATAAAAGGAAGAATGTAGCTCCAAGTTATAACAATTATTCTGAAATGGAAGAAGTTACTGATGTAGAAGAAAGATTGGAAATAGAAGCACATGCTTCAATTTTCTCTGAAGGAAAAGAAGAATTTGAATGCTTTGATGTTTTGCTAGAAGAGAGGGTCACAGTTGAAAGGAATGAAGAGATTCTAGAAAATTTTTGATAGGGCTTCACCATGTAAAATAGACATTTACAACTTTCCATCATGTTGTTTTAACTACTACATGCTTAAAGGAATGATTTAAATCAAGTAAGTGATACAGAAAAACATTAAAGCATGCTATGATCAAGATAACACAAATAATTTTTCGGTTGCTACGGGAGATAAATTTTTAGTTGCTACAGGAAAGATAAAAATTAAAGCTAGTTTGCTATAGGTGAAGCTCAAGTACATCATTGAAGCACAAAAAGAAAATGGAACTACATTTTTACAAAGCTTGAATTGTCTAAACGTGTAGGAGTTGTAAACAGAGTTCCAAAAATAATATGTTATGCAAAGTTTCATAAAAGCAAAGTATACATTATTTTCGAAAGTCAAGAATATTACTACTGATCAAGCATTCAATAGATGTGATTTTAAGAAAACAATGGAATTTCAAACACTCATCTCATGGAGAAATTTAATGTTCAAGTGATCTCAGTTTGAAAAGCATTAAATTAAGTATTCTCAAAGGGTGCTACTGAGAATTTCAAAGAAACAAGTTGATCCTGAAATAATGAATTGTAAAAAAAGATTATCTAGAATACAAAATGAGCCAAAAATTTAGAACGGACTCAAGTAATTTACTGAGAATTGTATTTGGAGAAAATCACAACCATCCTCTACAATATTCTCAACAAATTATGGGATAACATTTGTTCTTAGGTTAAAGCACAAAGAAATACATACGAGAGAAGAGGCTAAAGTATGAATATCCAAAAAGAAGAAAATACTCTATGTCCACCATAGTAAAACAAAGGAAGGTACAAAGTAAATCAGAGTTTCATAACAACAAACACATAATCACAGAGTCTTTTCGAAGTTCATTTTAGCAATGGTTGAACATGACAGATACAAAAAAACTAGGGAAATACAATTATAGTACATAATGAAACCAATACTTCAAGCTTTTACAGGTATTTTCCACATTGAGTTGAAAATTCTCAAGGTCACATACTACCCAAAACTTAGAAAATACAGATCTATAATTCATAATGCAGATTGAGCTGAAGAACAGACTCACCATAGATAATGAAATGGTTAGAACTTTCGAGCAACCGGATGATGAAGCGAGAGGTCCACAAGCCCACCTGAAGTTTCAAACTTGAGAGTCAATCAAGAGAAACAAATTATAGAACCCATAAATATTTCCAAGAGTTCAATGATACATTTGAAGAAGAAAAGAAAAACATAAGAGTACATATGAAAGAGAGATTATCTCACCTATAAATGACTATGGTGGCCAATAGACTAAGGAGATATCAAAGAACAGAGAAGAATTGAGCTTTAGAAACTCGTCATGGAGGCCGTTGCAAGAAACCATTTCTCATAGCTATCTCAGATTCCAGATCAAAAGAAAGAAATGGCACAGATATCAAATTTTCAACTCACAAAGAAAACTCAGATCTCATAGGCTTCACCACAAAATACCAAACAGAACAGACCGAGCTTGAAGTAGCAGCCATGGTGGAAAGAAAAATAGATTTACAGGAAAAACTTGAAAATGACCAAAGCACATCTACTACACAAAAGCTGTGAAACCCAATATGACAGAGTCTTTCAAGAGAAGGATCTCCAAAGTAGTCAAATCCAAGCTCATGAGAACCAAATAATGCTTTCTGGAGAATATTTTTCCGTGGCTTTTCCCATACAACCGAAAAATTCAAATGAATGTGCTTTAGGGTCAAATTCCCTTTACCACTCGAACCCGAAGCCGGTTAAATTGAACTCAACCACGATCGGATATCAATGACATCAAAACACCTTGAGGACACAAGATCAACGTTCTCAAATCATCACAACAACCATTGCTAACCATGTTCCGATGTCACCACTCACATTAAATGCCAGCCAAAACCCTAATCACAGGTCATAAATCAATGGTCCGTGATAAAAAGGGGTACAAAGATCAATGACAAAGAACAAGGCATGACATTTCAAAATAAACCACAAGGGTAATAGTTAGCCTAACCGAGTTGATGCCAGCGACCAAGTCACCAAGGTGTGAGTCACTGTGAAAGGGGACAACCCACGTGTCCACCGAATTAATCAATGCAAATTATTTTCAAAGTCTAAACCAAAGTGCATGTTTAAAATAATTTTAAAGGGGTTACTAAATCATGTCATGATCACCGAAAAGGTGAATATTATAATATGTCAAGGCCAACATAGACAAATATGGTTCGAGCATGGTGGGGTGTTTCCCCTCATGATTTTAAAACATAGTTATGTTAAGTCCACAAAAATTGACCAGCCTAATGAAGACAAAAGTTCAACCACGGTGGTCCCCACAGAGGAGTTATTTTTACAAATATTGCTAAGTATTGTAATTATATTCCTCACATACAGAAGTTGTATTGTGCATGCCTTCACAAAATGAAAAAATAGAGAAGATGACAGAGTTGCATGTGCATGGAAAGAGACTTGCCTAAGCAGATACCTTATTTTTAGCAAATTATTCATCCTTCTTTTCTTAAAAATAGAACAGTCAACTTTAGTTTGATTGTAATATAAGTAAGGCTAATAATGCCTATTTTTAATTGCATGCTCTATATTTCCTTTATCTATTATAAAATAAAGGATGAAGTAAGATGCATGGGTGAGTACAAGCCTTAGGCTATTTTTAGGAGAGGGTGAACTTTAATTTTGCTATATATTGTGTGCCATTTCAAAGCACAAAGGAACTTTTGGAGGAATTTCGGATACATGAGTATTGAAGCAATTTTTCCAGTTTGCCCTCTGAGTGTGAAGTATTCCATGCCTTTCCAAGTTATTTTGCAGTCTTGTGTATTTTTATATTAATCTTGTGAATGCAAATTCCTTGATCAATCACCTTACCCTACTGCAAATTCAGTCTTTTCTGCTTAATTTTAATGTGCATGTTAACTTACTAGTTCTTGTTGTGATTCTCCCTTAGTACAATCAAGTGTTTTTCCCTTAGACATTCTGTAGAAAAACTATTGGTTCGTGCATCAAGAATCCTTCCAAAATCAGTTGTGCATATACTTAGTTAAAGTCCTCATACAAATTTGGTGTATCACCTTAGTTTTAATCATTTTACAGTCATCTTTTACTCTCAAACTCTCGAAATCAGTTTAGGATACACCAATAAGGAACCGACCTTGATATTAGAGACTCACCTCAAAATAGGTATACACAAATACCTAAGGTATTTCCATTGTATCTCTATGAAAGAGAGAGATCATTTGTGCAAGCTTAGAAAACTTACACCATCTCTCTATAGAGTGTAATTTCAAGAGATAACAGCAACCACAAGGCCGAAGGAGGTATTATGTGTTTTGTAGGTAAACATATCACAATAAACAACGGGGGATTTGAGACCAACCACATTGGAATGCTAGATGAATTCAACAAGGGTCACCATGGCAACGTGTATTTTTTTTTTTTTGTGTGTTTGTATTTTTGTTGTGGGGTCCCCATTGGGAGTGAACACCTCAAATTGTGACCAAGGGGTTGTGTGTTATTCTTTTATTAGTTTCATTTATTTTATTTTAGTATGTGATTTTATAGTGATGTATTCTCCTTTTATTAATTACTTGATTTGTTTATAAATTAGTAAATTAATCTTTTTAGTAAACTAAATACGGGATGGGTTAAAAGAATTCATTTATTAGATTAGACGACTCTTGAATTATGTGTTTTAATTTGAGTGCTTGTGATCTTGAGTGTTGTACACTCTACCCCTTCATGAAAATTCGGATTTGGCCTTAAGGGCCAATTTTGGAGGCTTGTGGGACAAGTTAAACTTGTTCCACACCTCTTAAATTGCTATACCAACCCTACTTATGGATTGGGGGTTAAAAATAGACCCCATTATGTGTTTTGGGAAGACAAAAAGGTAACATTTTATTGCACTTTATTTCATGTAATTAAAGTTGTCCTTAGGGGTTGTGCACTTGGATTGTGTGCGTAAGTAATTTGTCATTCCTCTCACCCACCAATTTATTGTGCATTGGGGGTTGAGGTTTTACTTGTGAGGTAGATTTCGGGATGAGTGATGTCGCATCCTACATGGAGCGACCTCACCCTCCCCCCTGTTCTTTTCTATTTATTCAAGTTGTTTTGCTTGTTTGGGGGTTAGTTGATTTCTTTTTTTTTTTTGTTCTTGCATTTGGAGTTGGAGGATATTGGGAGTACTTATGGATCTTGTTGGAGCTTTTTAGTGAGTTTTGGGAATATTATGAACTCCAAAAAAAAATAGATCTCCTTCTTTGTTATCAAATAATGAATTACAATGTTTCCTAAATAGGAAAACAACTCCCAACTCGAGTTGCCAAGTAAACTCTAGCTAACTCTGACTAAATCTACTCTAGGTGGCGGAAATTACTATTTTTAGCAGTTTACTAGAACTTGCTATTCTTAGTAAGTTCGCATGCTTATTCCTACGGGCACAGAAATTTCCATGCATCTTCTACATCCCTAAATTAGAGGAATTGCCAACTTTCTAACTCATAATGCAATTAATAGACTAAAATTAACTAATGCTCAAAAATAGGAAAAAACCAAACTATAACTTAAATCCTAATTTTCGGCCTCAAGATGGCGATTTAGGGCCCAAAACATGTCAAAACTTGCCCCAACTAGTAGGGCGGGTTTATGTTGCATTCGTCTCATCGAAACACATGGTTTTAAAAAAAAATGGACTCAAACGGACACCGGAACTCAAGTTATGACCTTGTCAAGTTCCTGCTAATTTTGGCGCATCATTCTCCCTTGCTTGAAAAAATGCAGCTCCTGTAAGTTGTCTTCTTCAAACTTGCTTCCATTTATCTACATCCAACTTCTTAATCTCCCACTCTGTGACCCAAGTATTTTCCTCTTGTTCCAGTCCTTTCCAATGTACCAAATATTTGTTGTATTTCCCATTTCGTGTGTCCATTGTTTTCTTATCTAGAATCTGATCCACTTCTTCTTTCTTCTTCACCGGAACCTGTTGCCTCCAATCTACTACTTCATCAATAACATCCCCTTCTACACCATCCCCATGAAAAGAATACAAATCTGAAACATTAAACACTGGAGAAATATCAAAATTCCTGGAATTCTACCTCATAAGCATTATCGTTTATTTTTTTCACGATTTTACAGGGACCAATCTTCTTGTACTTCAGCTTGTTATAGGTTCCTCTTGGAAACCTTTCCTTCCACAGATATACCATAACCAACTCACCAATTGTAAATACCTTTCTCCATCTGTGCACATCTGCTATTTCTTTATACTTATCATTACTATTTTGCAACTTCTTCCGCACTTCTTCCTGCAATTGTTGTATATGTTCGGAAAATGCTTCTACATCATCACTGACTCTGCCATCAACTGGTAGTTGTACCAAATCTAACACCCCATTTGGATTACTCCCATACACAATTGAAAATGGAGACTTTCCCGTGGATCTGTTTATGGAACTGTTATATGCAAACTCAGCTTGTGGTAATGCTAAGTCCCATTGTTTTGGATTTTCCCCAACAATGCACCTTAACAAGTTTCCCAAACTCCTATTTACCACCTCTATTTTCCCATCAGTCTGCGGATGATAGGCACTACTGAACTATAGTTGAGTTCCAAATTTCTTCCATAAAGTCCGCCAGAAGTGACTTAAGAACCTTGTGTCCCTATCTGAAGTAATAGTTTTTGGAACACCATGCAAATGAACAACTTCTCTGAAAAACAAATCTGCTACTCCTGTTGCATCACTTGTTTTCTTGCAGGCAATAAAATGAACCATCTTAGAAAACCTATCAACAACCACAAAAATTGAGTCATTACCTCGTTGTGTTTTTGGTAATCCCAAAACAAAGTCCATACTCAGATCTGTCCACGACCCTTTAGGAATAGGAAATGGCATATACAACCCTGTATTCTGTGCATGGCCTTTTGAGACTTGGCAAATTCGACATCTCTCCACATATCTTACCACATCTCTTTTCAACTTTGGCCAATAGTATTTTTCTGCTACCAAGGCTATCGTCTTATCTTTACCAAAATGCCCGTGACCCCTCCATTATGAAACTCTTTCACTATATTCTCTCTCATAGACCCAACTGGAATACATAGTTGGCGTCCCTTGAATAGGTAGCCATCTGTAAAATATACTCATCCGGACATCTCTGCATTGTCGACAATGGACTAATTAGTCTTTCAACAATATCCTTGAAATCGAGAATCGAAGAATCTGAAACCCTTTATTGCTTCAAAACCCACCACCTCATTTTCCATAGTGGTAAACAAAGTCACACGCCTACTCAATGCATCTGCTGACTTGATTCTTTTTCCAGGTTATGTTTTAGAGAAAAAGTATATCCTGCAAAAAATGATACCCACTTTGCATGCCTCTTATTCAACTTCTTTTGGGTATTCACATACTTCGGGGCTATGTGGTGCATAAATAACACAAACTCCTTAGGCACTAAGTAATGCCTCCAATGCCTTAATGCTTGTACAATTGCATAAAATTCCACATCATAAGTAGAGTAGTTCTTTCTTACCTCATTCAGTTTCTCACTAAAGAAAGCTATTGGCTTTCCTCCTTGACTTAGAACAGCCCCAATACCCACATGTGAGGCGTCACAATCAACCTCAAACACTTTATCAAAATATGGTAGTGCCAAAATGGGTGCCTCTGTCACCTTCTTCTTCAAGAATTGAAAACTATCCTCAGCTGCCTTTGTCCACAAAAACTCCCTTCCTTTTGTGCAATCTATTATAGGAGCTACAATACTGCTGAAATTTTTAATAAATTTTTTGTAAAATGTTGCTAGACCATGAAAGCTCCTTACCTCTGTTATACTCCATGGAGTAGGCCATTCAATAATTGCCTTTATCTTTTCTGAGTCCATCTATACCCCATCTGCTGAAATAATAAAGCCCAAGAATACCAAACTCTCTTGCATGAATGTGCACTTCTTCATATTTGCATAGAGTTTCTCTTTCCTTAACACTTCAAATACCAACCTTAGATGCCTCAAATGTTCTTCTTTAGTTTTACTAAAGATCAAGATATCATCAAAATAAACCACAACAAACTTACCATTATACTCCCATAGCACGGTGTTCATCAATCTCATAAAAGTACTAGGTGCATTGGATAACCCGAATGGCATCACCAACCACTCATATAATCCATTTCCCGTCTTGAATGTTGTTTTCCACTCATCTCCTTCTCTGATCCGAATCTGATGATAACCACTTCGAAGATCAATCTTGGTGAAATACTTAGATCCAGCAAGCACATCCATCATATCATCAAGGCGAGGTATTGGGAACCGATACTTGATTGTAATTTTATTGATCACTCTGCTATCCGTGCACATTCTCCATGTTCCATCCTTCTTTGGTGTTAATAAAGTGGTGTTGCACATGGACTCATGCTCTCCCTTACGACCCCCTTTTGCACGAGCTCTGCCACTTGCCTATTTAACTCTGCATGCAATGTCGGGCTCATCCTATAAGCCGCTTGATTTGGGAGTGAAGACCCTGGAATCAAATCAATGTGGTGTTGAATATCTCTTTTGGGTGGTAATCCATCTGGTAGCTCATCAGGAATAACATCAAAAATTCTTCTATTAATTCTGATGTTTCTATTGGTATTTGAGCACTTACAAGTTCATCCTTATTTGCAACTAGTGCATAACAAAAACCGGTTGCCTTTGCCTCCTTCACAAATTCCTTTGCAAAAAGCATATTTTCAGCCTTCCCCTCTTCTTTAAGAGGTAGAAAAACTATTTTTGTGCCATCCTTCTAGAAAGTATAAGTATTCTTTCCCCCATCATGAATAACTTTTCTATCAAATTGCCATGGTCTTCCTAGCAGCATATGACATGCATCCATAGGGATAACATCACACCAAATCTCATCCTTATAACTTGTTCCCAATAGAAAAGCTTATTAAACATCTCTTATCAACAGTAACTTCATTACCCTTCTTAAACCATGCAATACGATAAGGGTTAGGATTCTTCTCACAATGCAGACCCAATTTATCGACCATCTCATTTGAAACCATGTTCTCACAACTACCACCATCAATAATAACATTACATACCTTTCCTCCTGAAGTGCATCTTGTTATGAAAATATTTGTATGCGCAGCCATGCATCCCCCTTGACCTCCTTTCTTGGAGCAATCATCATCCTCTTGATCATCAGAGTTTCTCCAACATCTGGTGGGATTTCTAGTCTGTTCATCTTCTACTTGCTCAGCTTCAACAAGATTTACTCTTGGAGCATCTCCTTTCCTTTTGTCATGTGTATAAGTATGTGGGCATTCAAAAGTCTCGATGCCCTTCTTCACCACATCTGTAACAAACAAATGGTCTTCGTGGAGCCTCCCATCCTCTATCGCCAGCATATCCTCTGCCCCTAGGAAATCCTCTGCCTCTTTGTTGATTCTGGAAATCTTGTCTCGTATCCTCTTGCTTTTCCAATCCACGAGATGATTCTCCCCTACCTTGGCTGAAACTAGCTCATCCCCGAAAGGAAGTTGAGGCCCCCCTATTCATTCCAGGTGATCTCCTAAAACTTTGACGATTTTGTTTTTCCTCAGCCTTTAAGGCTAATTGATAGGCATCCTCCATGCTTTTAATCCTATGCATACTTATCTCATCTTGAATAGAAAATTTTAATCCATTAACATACCTTGCAGCCATTTGTTCCTCAGTTTCTTCATGCTCTACATGAATGGACAACTTATAGAACTCATCTGTGTATTCTTGCATTGTTTGTAAGTTACATGCGAGATTAAAACCTCTGTAAAGGTTTTGTGCATAATCCACAGGGAGAAATTTATCTTTCAGCTTCTTCTCCATCTTACTCCACGTCCTAATTCTTTCTTTCCCCTTTCTTGACCACTCTTTATGTAGGTGATCCCACCATAACATAGCATGACCTTTCAATTTTGTGCATGCAAATTTTACCTTCTTTTCTTCTGACATAGTCTTCCACTCAAAAAAATTTCCCATGCTAGTCAACCAGTCTATTAGCTCCTCTGGTTTTAGACTACCACCATACTCTGAAACATCAACTCTTATCCCATCATTCTTTCCTTCTAATGCTCAAAGCATCCTTTCTTCAAAAGCTAATGGTGGTGCTTGCGTTTCCTCCTCTTCACAAACTTCTTCTTCATCTGTGTCATCTCCACCTTGATTTCCTCTCTGGGTTATCATTGCAGCAAGCGCAACAACTTGTCTCTGCAGATCTTGCATATTTCTATTCATCTGTGCAATACCACCTCCTCTTCCTCTTCCTCTTCCTCTTCCTGCCATTTTTTAAAAAAATACTTCGAACCAGCTCTGATACCAGATAATGTAGCCAAATTAAGAACAAACCAGATATGCTGCAAATATTATGAACTCCAAAAGAAAATAGATCTCCTTCTTTGTTATCAAATAATGAATTACAATGTTTCCTAAATAGGAAAACAACTCCCAACTCGAGTTGCCAAGTAAACTCTAGCTAACTCTGACTAAATCTACTCTAGGTGGCGGAAATTACTATTTTTAGCAGTTTACTAGAACCTGCTATTCTTAGTAAGTTCACATGCTTATTCCTACGGGCATAGAAATTTCCACATCTTCTACATCCCTAAATTAGAGGAATTTCCAACTTTCTAACTCATAATGCAATTAATAGACTAAAATTAACTAATGCTCAAAAATAGGAAAAAAAAAAAAAAAAGGACTCAACTATAACTTAAATCCTAATTTTCGGCCTCAAGATGGCGGATTCGTCTCATCGAAACACGTGGTTTTTGTGTTAAAAAAAAGCTTGTTTTGTTGCCACTCCATTTGTCATTCGGACCAATGAGGAGGATAGCTTCTTCTCCTCGTTGGAATATTTTTTTGGTGGAAGTGTATGTTAATTTTCATTACAAGTTTAACAAAATAGCTAAATTTCTAAATCTAGTGGAATAAATAAATTTGTATGGTTACTACGACCCTTAGTCTCAATTTGATTTGGAAATCCTTAGTATTAAAATTCCTATTTTCCTAAATGAGTACATTTTGTCAATTAAATAGCAATAGTAGAAGGGAGAGAAAATTTAATGGTATTCTATAAACTACCATCCAATTATGCTAGGAATTTTAAATATGACATTAAGATTTGCCTTTACAAATAAAGGAAATCTCCTATTATTCATTTATATTGGTATTGAATTTAGAATATAATACAGTAAACAATATTGATAAACTTAATATAAATAGATATATACATACTTATTTATTATATATATATATATATATATATATATATATATATATATATAATTTGTATTAGTAATAATAATAAATTAGGGGGAAACCAAAGCATATTAAATATTTATCAAAAAGAAAAAAGAGAGAATTTTACCTTTGCCGCCTCGACCCCTTTGTGGGGCGGTTTTATTTTAAGCAAAATAAATATAGGTGGGGTGAGGGTCGCCGACCCCACCCCCACCTCATATAATATGGGATGGGGGTCGGGTCGGTGACCCTCCCCACCCAAATATTAAAACCAAAACTAAGTTACGACCACTGTTCTGTATACTTAAGACTGCGTTTTCTCCCGTATTTGGCTGTAGTTTTCCTCATCGCTCAGGACGAAAATATATATTTATATACATCGAATCACTAATACTTGTGATTTCAGATTTTTAATCCATTTAATTTTTTTAAAACACACACACACACACCTAAATGAAATAACTTAATTAAATCACAAAATGGGACAAACCCATTTGCCTACTTGGGCAAATAATATTGAAATGAAATAAATAAATACATTTAAAACCCTAAATGAGGGTATAAACAAATAAGAAAATAATGGAACATGTATGCCTCCCCAAAAGCTTAAGAGGGCCTCCAATGGCTTCCCCATCCTCCTCCAACAACCTGCAAAACAAAAGGAAACAATAAGCCAAAAGAAAAGAGAAAGTAGTTTTCTTAAGCATACTTTAGGGTTAGTTGTCTTTTCCCTCATCTAAGGGTCCTAAATGAATCCATCCAAGGGATGAGATTCATCCCTACAAAAATTAGGTGGGGAGTGGGTGAGTGGAATTTGAATTTAAATTTAAATGTTTAAATTCCAAAATACATGGGTTGACTTTTTAAGGGGTCACTTTATGGGGTAGGGGTGTGTTTATTATTCCAACCTTTTGTCAAATGGAGGGCCTTGTTAATTGTTTCAAACCTTGGCACCTTGTGGAATAAATTGACCTTAGTATTTATTTATATTGGCCCCTTTACCCTTGAGATTTAAATGTGGGATATTTAACTATAGTGGAATTAAATTGTTTATTAAAATAATACATGTAGGGAGAAATTAACCATGCTTACTCTAATTCAGTTCATTAAAGTATAATGTGGGTTTTAACAATTTGTTATAATGGGGAAAAATTTTATTATTAAATATAATTGACTTAGAAAAATTAATGTGACAACTATTGTTTTCAAACCTTTTTGTGACAAATTTTTTAAAAAAATTATTCCATAATTTTTCTAGCTTGTCCTAGGTTGTTCTTGGGTTTCGTGTAGACAATTTTTACGGTGTTAAAATACGAGAATATGCTAATATGGATGGTTGATCCATATTAAACAATAATTAATTTTCAATAATGAAGAAAACCCTTAAACAACTACAAATACAATAGACAAGTCGAACATCCATAAAGTTTTATTACCTTGATTAAAATTTAGATGTGGAGGAAGGGGCTCATAGGGAACATGATGATATGGCCATTCTAAGGCTAGTTTCTAATGATGTTAAAGGATGTTGTCCTCGATATATGTGAAGGTACATGAGGCCCAAATCCGTGTTGGTGTTGGTATGCGGCGTGGTATTGGGGCCTAGCCCCTCACTTCACAAATTTACACATCAATAAGGATGTCAATTGTTAAGCCGATATATCACCCACCAATTATTTATACACATCCATAACACCAAGTTGTCTTATCCTCTTGGCGATGAAATCCAAATAGGTTCGCTTGGGTAAGAATGTTTTGATACGAGTTTGAATTGAAATTGGTTTGGTTACGTATGAGGAAAATTAAGTGAATGCAATTTTTAACTTCCTAATTAGACTACGTTATCAAGAAGATATGAGATCTTTGTTTTAAATCCCAAAATGAAATGTTAACTTTGTGCATACTTAGAATCGTGACACACCGGGAGTTAACATTTGGCGGAGGTGTTTCTTTGAAGAGCTTTTGAGCCTCATCATGTACACTATTATGTGCATATCCTCCATCCCATTTAATCTGTGAACTAACGTCTCTCTATATAGAGTTGTGAATGGAAAAAATAAGGGTAGCACATAGAGGATGAGTGAAAGAGAAAACCATTATGGAGACATATGCAGAAAAATAGAAAGGCAATTATTTTGCGTTTTAATCAACACAATAGATACACGAAATAAAATATAAAGAACGGGAATACAAATGGAGCTGCAAGGTTACAGTGCACGTAACACAGACACTTAGAAATGGGAGAAGCAAAATAAACACATGCTCTACATTACACCAAATGAGGTGCCTCCATGGCCTTAATCTTCGCTTCCTTTTTGCATGCAACAAACAACATGGAGACAAGAAGTAGAAGTCATATATTTTTCTCCGATAGAAAAATGAACTCACTTAAGACAAAAACAGATCCAAATCGACCAATTTGCAAAATTAAAATGAGGATACATTATCTTTATGTGCAATGCTGCTTTAATCCATAAAATGACTAATTTAACTCATCATGGTAGAAATTTTAGGTGGTTATTGGTGAGATCTCCAATCAATATAGGTCCCCTCCCATTTCCGCATCATTCCCTTGTTGGAACTATCTAATCACTGCTAAATTACAACGTTAACTTGAGTTTCATCCTGGTTACCACCTTTGGTCCTCAAACAAAGTGCTTCGCAATTTATTATTCTTGAAAATTGACAGTATGAAAATGTTTTTAGGACGTGTCACATCCATGTCACAACCTGATTGTGGGACCTAACAAGGGTGGCTCAAGGATTTGAATGGAGGGGCATTACACTATCAAAGATGTACTAAGAAAAGGTAAAGCAAGGGTGTTTCGTACTTGGTTCTTTTAAACTTACAAATGTTAAAATATATTTAATTAATTTTCTCATTAGAGTAATAAAATATTACATTTGTGTAAATTATTATGTAAATTTAACTTGAGTTATGTAAAACCCAAGTTGAGTCAACTTGATATTAGAAATAGGTTAAGATTAAAAGTAGTTTTATAAAAACTTCTAAAGCATATGGCTATATAAGGTCATAAAGTTAATTTAGTGGGGAATTTAAGTAATCTCTTTTATTCTCTATTTATATATCTCTTTTCACTTTTTGAGCTACTGGAGAATAGTAATTATAACTTTGTGTATATATTTTTCTTGGTATTATCACGAATACAATAATTTTCTCACTTCGCATTAATGATGCTCAATTGTAAAATCAATCATTCTATTTATGATTAGATGATTTTATTGATGTTAATTATCTTTCATGGTGTATTTGATACTATTATATTCACACTTGGTGTTGGTTGTCAAGGTATGTGGACTTTGTGCCATATCTATACATTCTAGAGATGATAAATACTTTGTGTTTTATAGGTTTACGTTTTTTATTTTATTATGTGCCCTTCATGTGAGGTAGAGTGGTTTTGTTTTGTCTCTAAGATGTCTCAATATTTCTTAGAGTACTTTTTGTTGTATATTTCTTATCTTTTCCATATTCTTCCTACTTCTTTCACTTTTCCAATTTTGTTTCCTTTTGTGCTTTCCGGTAAAAATCACTAAAATAATAAAACCCCATAATACAAGGGAACCTCCATAGTGCCCCATTTTCTAACCTCAATTACCTATTGACTGCTTAACCCATAGTTATGATTTGACAGGGTTTTGACATATTTTGGACATTAGGTTATGTTATTTGACCTTCATGGACATGTGTGGTTATTCGGGCGCGTAGTACCAAGTTAGCTTTGATTTGTATGTTGGCACATTTTATTAGATGTTGGGGATACTAACTTATTGCTATGATATTTGGGATTAATTGATATATGATGGATACATAGTTTAGTCGCATGTCTTGATGCTATAGAATATTTGATTATTGATGAGGACACATGACAACATGGTTATATGACATTTATATGTATTACAATGGCTAACATATGACGAATTATGTGAGATTGTGCATGCTTCGCATTTATGATTCCATGTGATGTTGTGATATCATAAATTTACACTTGTATTGACATGATGTGTTTAATGTGTGTATTGAGTGTGCATGTGATAGGTCACAGGAGAATGTGGGTTTCTTGGTGGCTACGTAGATTGTGCATAAGCAACCCATGGGACTAAGTCCTAACCATGTTAGTTGTATGAGGCCTCATAATTTTATTTTATTAGTTGGGCACCATGAGTGACCCTTATTTGTAAAGTTATAGGTCATGTCAAATTAATTGTGTTTAGGTTGTTTTATTTCATTAAGTAAACAAGGTTTTGGGACTTAATGGTCCCCACTTGCATTAATTGTTGTATTTTGGTAAGTGTGTGTTAATTAGAGAGGGTTAGGGTCATATTTACACTCTTGAGTGGGCCACACATCCTCTACACTTGTGCCCAAATGTGTCAAACTTGAAATTGGGCTATTTGTGGCATTTTAAGTGACCCTTTTAGTTTTGGAGTTCACTTAGCATTAAAATAATCCTTGGACCCTACCTATTAGGTAGGGGGCTTAATTCCCAAGGCACAAAGGGAGTTTCCTCTCATTTGATCTCTTTTGGTCACCATCCATGTAGGTTGGATTGGAATGTGTGTGTGTTAAAATGTTGCACAAACTTGTCTTATTTTCTTTTTGGGAAATTTGGGAGAAGGGTGTTTAAAAGTGAGTTTATTTTTTTCTTCTTTTTATTTTGGGAATCTTTGACTTGAGGGAAGAGAGGGTGACACATTTCACCCCCTTATTTTTCAATAAATTTATTTATTTTTACTCAAATACTCCCTCATGGGAGAGAAGGAGGACTTTGTAGGAGGAAAATAGGAGAGAAGAATGTGGAGTGAAGTACTCTACACACACTTATTTTATTATGAAGAAGTGTGTACAATATATAGGAGAAATAATCAACTACATTCCCCTAAACTGAAGGAGGAAGATTTGGATGAAGGAGAGAGAATAATGGAATACACCAAGGAGGAGAAAATAAAGGGATAAAATAGAACAAACTCTCCTAAAAATATAAACTATTCAACGTATGCTAACATTCCCCCTTATTACATTATTCTTGCAAATGTGACCCCTGAAAAGTTCAAATTTCACTTTTCCAAGAGATTTA
Source organism: Taxus wallichiana var. yunnanensis (assembly GCA_018340775.1). Taxonomy (NCBI): domain Eukaryota; kingdom Viridiplantae; phylum Streptophyta; class Pinopsida; order Cupressales; family Taxaceae; genus Taxus; species Taxus wallichiana. Next base: position 71,744,664 of record CM031237.1, on the reverse strand, counting down.
GTGAGAATGTCGGCAACTTGTGCTTTAGTAGGACAGTACTGGAGCTAAATTTGATGGTTCAAGACGTGCTCTTGAATGAAATGGCAGTCAATTTCAATATATGCTTTGTTCGTTCATGAAAGACTGGATTCTACACGAGCTTCAACACACTTTGATTGTCATAATAAAGAATAGGTGACTATTTTTCAGGAATTCCCAGGTCATCCAAAATGTGATGTATCCATATCACTTTGCACACATCTCCTCGTGCGTGATATTCTACCTCTGTGGATGAGATAGAAACAACATTCTACTTCTTGCTTATCCACGAGATAGGTCCAGATCCGAGATGAAATATGTATCCTGTAGTTGAATTTTGTCATCAACAGATCCGACGTGGTCCGAGTCGACGTATCCTTGTAAGAAGAATTGATCATTCTTCTTATATTCCAGACCATAATCAGTTATTCCTCGGACATATCTCAAAACATGCTTTGCTACATTCCAGTGACATTTCTTTGGCTCCTGCATGAACCTAGAAAGATAGCTGATAGCATAGCAGAGATCTGGTCTGGTATATGTCAAATAGATGAGCCCTCCAACAAATTGCCTCTGTAGAGAGTAGCATCTACTTGAGGTGAGTCCTGGAATCTTGAAAGTTACAAGCCTTTTTCCATGGGAGTGGATATAGGTTTACAATCAGACATTCTATACTTTTCCAGGAGTGTCTTGGCGTACTTTGTCTGGGAGACAAAAATGTGATGCTCCTTTTGCCATATCTCCAAGCCAAGACAAGTAATGTAGTAGCCCCAAATCTATCATGTCAAAGGTTCTTTTGAGATCATTCTTTACAATATCAACTTGATCTTCTGAACTTCCAGTGATCACAAGATCATCTACATATACAACAAGAATGACAATTTATTTACCTACCTTCTTTATATACAAATTTGAATCTGAGGGGCTACGAGTGAACCCATGCTTTGCAAAAGGTGATCATTGATCTTGATATACCATGCCCTGGGAGCTTGTTTCAGTCCATAAAGTGATTTGATGAGATGACATACCTTCTTAGGCTACTCTTCATCAACAAATCCTTCAGGTTGGGTCATGTATACTTCTTCTTTCAGATCACCATTTAGGAAAGCACTCTTGACGTCCATCTACTAAAGTCTCCATCCTTTCTGTGTTGTAAGTGCGTAAACTACTCTGATGGTCTTCATCTTCGTAGTGGGTGCAAAGGTTTCTTCATAGTCGATGCCTTCTTTCTGAGCATATCCTTTTTCTACAAGTCATGATTTATGTTTGTCGATGGATCCATCTACCTTATATTTTGTCTTGAAAACCCATTTGCAGCCTATGGGTTTCTTTCCTGTAGGCAGATCGACAAGTTCCCATGTCTGATTTTTCATGAGTGAGTCATATTCTGTATCCATGGCTTCTTTCCACTGAGGTTGACTGAGTGCTTCACGAACATTATCTAGCTCGGAGCTATTCATCAGTGAACTCATGAGTGCAAATTTTACCTCATTTCTTGTTTGACTCCTTGTTTTGACTCGGATGATGTATCTGGGAGTTGTTGCAAATGTGAGTCCTTGATAGTGCTTTGTACCCACTTTAGATGAGAACTTGGCTGCTTTTGAGAAGAACTGTGTTGCCATGTGGATTGATGTGGAGTCACATTCTCCAGTTCTCCAAGGTCAACAAATAGTTCTCCTAGCAGCATTTCTTTTCTCTGAGTAGTCTCCTCTAGCTCATCATCTAATTCGAGAGACTAATCGATGAGATGTGGTTGGAAGTGGATCTTCTATTGATACTATTGAGTCAAAGGATGACTCATCACAAACCACGTCCCGAATCTCATATATTTTCTTTGTCTCAGGATCCATGAGATGATATGCCTTCGAGGTAGTACTATAGCCAAGAAGGATACATGGGAGTGTTTTTGGCTCTACCTTCTTTCTCTTCTGAGCTGGGACATGCATGTATGTTGTGTAACCAAATACTCACAAATGAGAAATTGATGGCTTTCTACCACTCCATACCTCTTATGGTATTTTGTTCTGTAGAATCTTTTTCGATGCCCTATTGAGAAGATATACACCATTTGTACTACTTCAGCCCAATAGCATTCTCCTAGCTTTGCAGTTGATAGCATGCAGCGAGCCATCTCCATCACTATGTGATTATGATGCTTAATAATGCCATTTTAAGGGCGTGTAGGGAGCAGTCAGGTGATGCTTAATGCCGTGATGGTTCAGGAAGGCCAAGAACTTCTTTGATGTGAATTCCCCCTTCGATCTGAGCGAGTAGAAGAAGTGGTTGTCTGGACTCTTTGACAACACGATGATAGAAGTTCTGCAAGTGTTGAAGAGCCTCACTTTTCTTCTTTAGGAAATATACCCACATCTTGTGAGAGTGGTCATCCACGAACAGTTGGAAGTACTTGTATCCTGAAAATGAAGCAGGAAATGGGCCATTTAGATCGGTATGAACTACCTCCAGACACTTCTTGGCATGGAAGGTGCTCACTTGAAATGGATCTCTGTGTTGTTTTCTGCAAGACAGCTAGGGCAAATAGGAAAGGAACTGGACAATTTGGGTAGTCCACGGACCATTGCTTTTGAACTCATCTGGTGCAATGAACTGACCGACAAGTGTCCATATCTAAAATGCCATAGGGCAGTTGATTCTATTGTTGAAGCAGATAAAGCTACTGCAGAAGATGAAACAATATCTAAAGCAAATAACTTATCTTTTACAAAATATTTAGCAAGAACCGTACCTTTTTAGGAGATTAAGCATGATTTAATGCCATTTTGAACAAGAAATTCTACCTTAAGGTGATGATTCAAGAGCTGAGTAACTGACAAGAGGTTGTTAGTCAAGCCAGGAACATATAGTACCTTTGTAAGTGTACATTTTCATGGTCCCAGAGGAATGGTGACATTCCCTATTCCTTTTGCAATGTACTCTTTGTCATCCACTATCCGAACTCGATCTCCAGTTGGTTCTTTGTGTAGTGAATCAAACAACTTCTTGTCACCTGACATATGCTTGCTTGCACCAGAGTCTATCAACCAGAATTTCTTCATGGGCTGAGAAGTTTGAGAGATGAGTACAAGATTCTTACTACAATGGGCTCCTTCTGATGTCTCCTCATCAGATTCATCATCTTCTTGTTGGGTGTGAGATGTCCCTTGTGCTTTCTCTAGCAGGGACGTCGTTTGGAATTTTGAAAATCTTCACGCCCGGATGTGCTTGTATGGCTTGAAGACCCCTATTTCAAGCTATTATGCTAGCAGTGATTAGTGTCGTGAGTATTGGTTCTACAAATGTGACACCATCTCTTTGACTTTTGATCTTTTTGTTGTTGTTTGGTTGCACTTGATTTGGCTTCTCTGGGGACCCTTCCGATTCTTCTCACGGTAAGGCTTTGAGAACAAGGCTTTATCCTGAGACTCCTCATGGGATGAAGTGATGGCCTCTTCCTACTGTAACAAATTCACAAGTTCTTCGAATGTCACTATTTGTTTAGACACATTCAGTGTCATAACGAACACTCGGAATTGAGAAGGGAGTGCTCTCAAGGTGATTGTGATGAGAATTTTATCATCCACCATTTCACCGAGCGCTAATAACTCTCGATCTCAGCTCAGCCACACGACGTAAGAATTCCTCCACTTTCTCATCTGACCCCATAGAGAGGGTGTGTAGCTTTGACTAAAGATGAAGTATCTTCGTCTGATTTTTGGCTTCATAAATGGTTTCCAACTTGTCCCAAACCTCCTTGGGTTTCTCCACATTCCTAACATGCGGTTGCACATCGTCACTGATACTTAGCATTATTAGCATCAAGGCTTTAGCACTAGCCATTTCATATTTTATTAATTCATCGAGGGCTATGGGAGCGACATAGACCCTGTGACAATTCCCCATAACCCTTCAAACTGAAGGATTGTCTTCATTTTTGTCTTCCAGGCCATAAAATTGGACCCTTTGAGCAACTGAGCATCGACAAAAGTAACTTTGGAGAAAACATCATAATAATAATAAAAATATTTATTTATTTCAAGAGTTATTACAATTTGACTCACTGATGAGAATTATTGGCTCATAGATGCTCATGATATTTGCGTGTTGTGAGACAGCTGACGCTTTGTAGGGTGTTCTTCTTCGTCATCACAGTCGACATCATACTCGGCTTCTAATTCTTCCCATACTCGCTTTTCTTGGCAAATTGACATCGAAAAGAAAGTATTCAAGAAGTCCTTCTCGAACTAGCTTGTCGAATGCTAGATTGCCGGTATTCCGAAGCTCGTTCAGCAAAGCAAAGTAGAACCCGGAGCTCTCAAGGGAGCTTCTTCACGGTGTTCTCTGACTGGTGAGTTGATATTCGGATTTTAGCTAAGGCGACCGTGTTATTGATGCTCTCAATCGAGTTGTCTACACTCGACATTCGACAAAGTTTTGTATGATCTGCTTCTTGTCCTTCGTTGTCTTGGTGGAAAGGTCTGTTCCAGACACTAATGGCACTATATATATATATATATATATATATATATATTTTAAAATATGACCTTCAGGCTTCACAATGCCAAATTTTTCTCTTCTCGAGCCACTCTCACTCTTCACGTGGGATTCTACACATTACATGCAGCTTTCAACTTCCACACAAGCTGAGAATCGTCCTACACATCAAAGACGCATCCATGTAGCAACATAACCTTTTTATGCTGAGATTTTGTATTGAAAAAAAAACTAGCCTTCCACGTAGCTATGGTCAGTTTCCACGCACCAACTTAATACTTCCACGCAGTTGAAGGTTTTGTTATCCAAAATTCACCCCCGGTAATTTTGATAACATGCATTAAATACTCAAGTCCCGTGCAGATAAATTGATTCAAGTCAAAAATCATGTTTCCGGGGTCCCCTCATTTTTTTTTTTTAACTCTCTGTCCAAGTTGAAAAGAGCAAGTTAGAGAAAAGGTGAAAAAGATGCAAAAAAAAAAACCTTGGGCCGAGAAAAAATCATGAAAAATGGCTAAGTCCTAGTCCTCGCAGTAGTCGGGACATGAGGGACATCTGGGCTGTCGGGACGCGTGGGGCGCGGAAAGCCGGTTCGGCTGAAGGAGAAGAAAAAATCGACTAACCGCTTCGGGACATTTGGGACAAGAAGATGCGAAGGATGCGAATCGGCGGTTCGGCCGAAGGAACTTTCGCACTAGGACATTGGGACAAGAACACGCGAAGAGGCGCGAACCGGCGGATTCGGCCAAAAAGGGAACTTTCGCCTTTGGGACAGTTGGGACAAAGGGACGCGTGGGATGCGGATAGCCGAAGGAGCCGAAAGCCAATCACACAACGCCACGTCATCGGCCGAATGAGGAACAGGGAAGCCCATTTCGGGCGGATCGGAATTTTTTGTCCCAGACAGTTTTGGGACATCTGGGACAAAAGACGCGGAAGACGCGAAAAGCCGGTAGACCCGCGGACCAACCAAATCATGACACATGTCACAAGGGGAAAGGTCCAAAATTTCAAAGGGTGAGGTTTCAAGCACTGACCCGAGCCAATAAAAAGAGGACACGTGTCCAATGAAGCAGGGAAGCTCGGAGCTAGGGAAAGATTTGGAAAATTTGGCCAAGTTCGGCCAAAAAGCTAAAAGTAAAGGTCTCCCCGCGCCCCTGATGACCAATCAATGCATGCCACGTGTCCCAAGTGGCGGGGGCGCGGAGGAAAAGTGAAAAATGTTCCAAATCATCAAAAAATCAAAGTTTTCAAGGAAAACCCATGGGACAGGGAAGGAGAGAGAATTACGCATCCAATCAGTGCTTGACACATGTCATCCAGGTGGCAGAGCGCGGAGAAAATTTAAAAATCCGTTTTTTGTCTGTTTTGTGCCCTAAGTCTTGATTGCCATATCTTTTGATCCAGATCTCGGTTTGCACGTTCTTTATATCAACGGAAGGATTATGAAATTATCTACATGATTCCGGGTTAATCTTGAATTTTGGTGCAATTTGAGAGAGAAAGTTGAAAAATGGCTCTGACACGTGTTCATGGCCAGAAGTGACATTTCAGCGACCAAATTAATGCAGAATGGGTCGCATTCTCCTCCAAATCGGTCAAAAATGGCAGGGTATGGGTTTGTAAGGTCTTCCATGCTGATTTAATGAATTTGTAGTCAAGGAGGAATGGGCTCCCACGTTTTTGTACGTTTCTGTCTCTTGGGCTCGACCCATGCAATGTAAAAGCCAGATTTGGCTCATTTTAAAAAAAAATTACAAGTTGTTCATCTTTTCTGCTCTGCCCTCCCTTCTTTTCTTCTCTAGGGTTGAAAATGGAGTTTGAACCTCCTCCCCTACTCTGTAATGGCATTTTTGCCTTTTACTATTGAAATGATGTTCTGTGCAAACTTCTAAAGCAACAAAAATGTGTTTTGTGATGCATCTGTCCATCCTTGCTCATTCTTTTCTTGTTTTCTTCTTGCCTCTCTTCATTGCAGGTATTTGTGCATGTTTGAATGTTCATTGCAGGTTTGGAGTTGTGTTCATGGAGTTTTGGGACATTTTCTGTGTGAAATCTATCCTTGGGCTTGTGATGCATCTGTCCATCCTTCCCATTGCTCACCTCTCCTTGTTCCATGGCAGTTTTGATAGATGTTCAACATTCTCCTTCTCTGGTGTATCACCGTTTTAGTGTAGGCTTTTGCTGTTTTTCCCTTTTCTCTCTCTCTCTCTCTCTCTCTCTCTCTCTCTCTCTCTCTGGCATGGTTAGATTAGGTTTAGATTAGCTTGCTTGCACTAGAATAGCTCGTGGCGGTAGTTTAGGAGAAGGAACCAGCCTTCTCTGGAGATTCCTTTCTCATTTCGCAAGTCCCACACTTGGAGAAAGGATTCATGTTGTGCAATCACACTGGATGCTAGAGTGATCAACTTAGAAACTTGATTTGCATCCGGGGGTGTTGTGATTTTGCAACAACACAGGTTTTGGCACGCCGGTGGGACCTTAGAGGTCTTCCACTTCATCTTTTGCAGGTTGGTGTGTTCCTGTGAAGATTTTAGCCTTTGGAGGCACTTGCAAACACATCTGGCGACTCCATCTGATCAGTAACCCATTTCTGAAGTTGCAGACCCGTTTTCATCCATTTCCATTTTCATCCTTCTTTCCATCTCTTTCATTCTTTTCCATTCCATGAAGTTGTGCAATCATGACTTCATTTCCATCATGGAACTCACATTTACAACAACAGCAATATATCACACCTCCAACATGTTTTACAAATCCTCCAAATCAGCATTTTGAACAAATTCAAAATCAGCATGCATACCCATATGAGCAGCAATGCCAAAATCAGTTTGGCTATGGAGCTTTCAAGAGCAAGGGTATGCTGGTAATGAAGACAATCAGATGCAAGATGCTGGTCTGCTGGAACAAATCCAAAAGATGGAGGTAAAGATGGTGCAGTCCAGAGCAACAACACAAATGAGAGCTTTTAGAATTGGTTGCAGGACTCCTTGTCCATGGGGAGGCCCTTTTCCAAGACACTTTAGCCCTCAGGAGAAGCTGGACTTCATGATGACAACGCTGCCATTGCTTGCACAGTGGATTGAAGAAATAGAGGTGTATGAGAGGAGTATTGAGCAACCTTGTCAACGGGTAAGCACGCCATCTCATGCTTTTCTTTTCCCTCTTTCCCAATCTGTTTTATCTCAACAGTGTCAAGTTTTAAACTCTCCATCTGCTGTCCCAAGTGTTGAATCCATTTCTCCACCCCTAGTCTTCCACCTCATCTCAATTCTTCTTTCCTTTTTCCTTCCAAACAGTCATCCCCTCCACAAGAACTAATAGAAATACCCCCTCCTCCAAAGAAACAAGAGTTTCTACCTCCACCACCACAAAAAATTGCCAAATCAATCAAGTTACAACCCATCCCTCCTCTTGCATTCCCAATTCCATGTGGGGAAGAAGAAATTACAAAAAATGGCCATGAAGGACAGCAAGAAGAGGAGCCCAACAGAAAAGGAATGACAGACAACTTAAGGGTTTGGGCTGCCAAATTTGGGATGACAAAGATCCCCTTGATGGTTAAGCCTTCAGAAGAGATGGGAGTTGGAGAACAAATGGTGGTCAGGACTAATTTTGTTGCAGCAGAAGAAGAAGTTCTTGCAGTCCCAACTTGTCCTCTAGAGCAGCAGATTGAAGAGTTTGACTTGACAAACTTCATGCTGGAGGAAGAGTTCTATCAAGAGCAAGATTGTCTTCAAGTAGTAGAGGAAGGAGAAGCTGCTCCAAATCTAAAAGAAGAGGAGCACATTCTAGTTGTGGAGGAGAAAAGTGCAGATCCAAGAGCTTTGAGCACAAAGCAGGCTACAGGAGAACCTTCAGTTCTTCTTTCTACTTCACCTCTCTCAAGTTCTAGTACTGAAGAGGAGTTTGATCTCTCAAACTCAATGTTGGAGGAGGAAAAGAAACCATGGTGGTCAAGTTCTGAGATCAAGAAGACACCATGGAGGAAGTAGAGCATTTGTAGCAGGACAGCCATGAGGCAGTTTATCTGTCAGATTTGGAGGATTGTTTTGATGGAGAAGAGCCGGTTGAGTTTCCACCATTCTCTCTTTCATCATCCACATTCCAAACACTTGAGTCTGCTGTCATGAAGGAGAACATTCATTTGCAGCAGCCTGCATCTTATAGCAGCTCTTTGGAACCAAGATTGGAAGATTTTAATCTTTCATGTTCTTTATTGGAGGAAGAGAAAGGACGAGAGAGAATTTCACCATTTCTTCCACACCATCCATTCGGAAGGTCTACAAGAAGACTCCATTTTTGGAGTTGAAAATCGAGCTATGGGCATATCAAATGGATCGAGACCTTGCCCGATCGGTATTTGGCTTCATTGGAGCCAAAGGAGAAGTCACAACCAGTCATGCTTGCTTCCGAGCATGAGGATGAGCTACAAAGTACCAAGGATCAGCTGTCATACCTCTTCAATCCAAATGCAGAGCAACTAAAAGAGGTATTGAATTTGCCTTCACATATACCTTGATGATTTGGGTGGAAGACCACTTCTTGTTGATTTTCCACTCATCCTAATAGCCATGATCAGCTCCAAATCAATTGCATGGCTGCCACTTTTGAGAAAGGGAAGCTATTTCTCACAACCAATTGCAGGGTTTGTTTAGCTTGCCTTTGCTTCCAGTTAGAATAGAGTAGGTAGGTTTTCTTTCAGCAGAAGAAGTGCTTGTGCACACTCTACATGTTCCATTTGGAGCATGTATGATTTTCAGTTCTGTACATAGTTTTTGTGGTGCTGGTTTTGCTCTTGCACAGTTCATTCCAGTGGAATTTTGGTGAGAACAACTCCATGTCCTGGTGGGATTCAAGTGGCTCAGAGAGGAGATTTTCAAAGTTTAGATCAGTTGCAGGTTACAACTCATGACTCCATGCCCAATGGATGCTTCAGGCAATTGGTAACTTCATCTAGCAGGCAGATGACCCCACTGAGTCGCCAAATTGTTATCCAAAATTCACCCCAGGGTAATTTTGATAACATGCATTAAATACTCAAGTCCCAGGCAGATAAATTGATTCAAGGCAAAAAATCATGTTTCCAGGGTCCCCTCAGATTTTTTTTAACTCTCCTGTCCAGGTTGAAAAGAGCAAGTTCTGAGAAAAGGTGAAAAAGTTGCAAAAACAAGCTTGGGCCAGAAAAATCATGAAAAATGGCTAAGTCCTAGTCCTCGCAATAGTCGGGACATGAGGGACATCGGGCGAATCGGCCGAAAGGCCGCCAGGCAGTCTGCAGAGCAAAGGAACATCCGGGCCGTCGGGACGCGGGACGCGGAAAGCCGGTTTGGCCGAAGGAGAAGAAAATCGACTAACTGCTCTGGGACATTTGGGACAAGAAGACGTGAAGGACACGAACCAGCCGGTTCGGCCGAAACGGGGAACTTTCGACTTTGGCAGGACAGTTAGGACAAAGAACACGCGAAGGCGCTTGAACCGGCCGGATTCGGCGAAATAGGAAACTTTCACACTGGGACAGTTGGGACAAAGGGACGCGTGGGACGCGGATAGCCGAAGGAGCCAAAAGCCAATCAAGCAACACCACGTCATCGGCCGAATGAGGAACAGGGAAGCCCATTTCGGGCGGATCGGAACTTTTTTCCCCGAGGCGGTTTGGGACATCCGGGACAAAAGAGCGCGAAGACGTAAAAGCCGGCAGACCCGCGGACCAACCAAATCATGACACGTGTCACAAGGGGAAAGGTCCAAAATTTCAAAGGGTGAGGTTTCAAGACTCAGCCCGAGAGCCAATAAAAAGAGGACACGTGTCCAATGAAGTAGGGAAGCTCGGAGCCAGGGAAAGATTTGGAAAATTTGGCCAAGTTCGGCCAAAAAGCTAAAAGTAAAGGTCTCCCCGCGCCCCTGATGACCAATCAATGCATGCCACGTGTCCCAAGTGGCGGGCGCGGAGGAAAAGTGAAAAATGTTCCAAATCATCAAAAAGTCAAAGTTTTCAAGGAAAACCCACGTGGGACAGGGAAGGAGAGAGAATTACGCATCCAATCAGCGCTTGACACGTGTCATCTAGGTGGCAGAGCGCGGGAAGAAAATTTAAAAATCCGTTTTTTGTCTGTTTTGTGCCCTAAGTCTTCAGATTGCCATATCTTTCGATCCAGAGCTCGGATTTGCACGTTCTTTATATCAACGGAAAGCTTATGAAATTATCTACATGATTCCGGGGTTAATCTTGAATTTTGGTGCAATATGGAGAGAGAAAGTTGAAAAATGGCTTTGACGCGTGTTCATGGCCGAAGTGATATTTCAAATGACCAAATTAATGCGAGAATGGGTCGCATTCTCCTCCAAATCGGTCAAAGATGGAAGTGTATGGGTTTGTAAGGTCCTCCATGCTGATTTTAATGAATTTGCAATCAATGAGGAATGGGCTCCCAAGTTTTTGTACGTTTCTCTCTCCCGGCTCGACCCATGCAATGTAAAAGCCGATTTGGCTCATTTTAAAAAAAAATTTACAAGTTGTTCATCTTTTCTGCTTTTCCCTCCCTTCTTTTCTTCTCCGGGGTTGAAAATAGAGTTCGAACTCCTCCTTCCTACTATGTAATGGAATTTTTGCCTTTTACCATTGAAATGATGTTAATGCGGTAAACTTAAGAAGCAACAAAAAACGTGTTTTGTGATGCATCTGTCCATCCTTTCTCGTTCTTTGCTTGTCTTTCTTCTTGCCTCTCTTCATTGCAGGTATTTGTGCATGTTTGAATGTTCATTACAGGTTTGGAGCTGTGTTCATGGAGTTTTGGGACATTTTCTATGTGAAATCTATCCTTGGGCTGTGATGCATCTGTCCATCCTTCCCATTGCTCACCTCTCCTTGTTCCATGGCAGTTTTGATAGATGTTCAACATTCTCCTTCTTTGGTGTATCATAGTTTTAGTTTAGGCTTTTGCTGTTTTTCCTTTTCTCTCTCTCTCTCTGTCTCCTTGGCATGGTTAGATTAGGTTTAGATTAGCTTGCCTGCACTGGAATAGCTTGTGGCAGGTAGTTTAGGAGCAGGAACCAGCCTTCTTTGGAGATTCCTTTCTCATTTCTGCAAGTCCCACACTTGGAGAAAGGATTCAATGTTGTGCAATCACACTGCTGGATGCCCGATGATCAACTTAGAAACTTGATTTGCATCCAGGGGTGTTGTGATTTTGTAACAACAGTTTATTCTACCATTTATTCTACGTTGTAGATGCTTTGTTGCTATTCTTCATTTTTCACGCAATAGTGAGACACATGGATGTGAATTTGCACAATCTCCCATGCAACAGGTTGTAGAAGACTTCCACGTGGATTTTATTTAACGTGGTTTTGCTAATACTCCTCCATGCAGCAGATGTCTTCACCAAATGAAAAATATAAGCCACGTTTTTGCTAATACTCCTCCACGCATCTCCTGTCCATGCTGGTTGAAGGACTCTCCACTCATCTCTTGTCCACGTAGGTTTCTAGGGCAGCAGGCAAGGCAGCACTGGATCAATATCAAATTGCCACGCATAGTCCAACTACTACAAGGCGCTCCAATTTATCAATTCCTCCATGTAGTAGGTGGATACCTCCACTTTTCAAAGATAGAATATAAGAAAAAATGCGCAGTATAAACAACACCTTTTTTTAAAATGTCCACGTGTAAAACAAAATGTTTTATCATCTTTTGCACAGGTTTAAACAAAAAAATTTCCCTTCTCCACGCATGGCTCTCCAACTTGCTGATGGAACAGTCCTTCCTCCACGTGAGCCTCTTGCAGATTGAAGACTTCTTCCACGCACAGCAAAGATCAAGAAAGCTCTGATACCAAACTATAGGAGGCAGATAGGAGAGAAGAATGTGGAGTGAAGTACTCTACACACACTTATTTTATTATGAAGAAGTGCGTACAATATATAGAAGAAATAATCAACTACATTCCCCTAAACTGAAGGAGGAAGATTTGGATGAAGGAGAGAGAATAATGGAATACACCAAGGAGGAGAAAATAAAGGGATAACACAAAACAAACTCTCCTAAAAATATAAACTATTCAATGTATGCTAACAACTTTTTCTTTTAGGATTTTGTTATGGTGTTTGAGAGACTTATGGAAGTGGAGCTTGGCTTGGACAAGGGATTGGGAAAATATTAGAGTTTTGGAGACCTTGTCGAGTTAGGTTCCTTGCTCTTATGTTATGTTATTTGATATGTTATATTTAGCTTTCTTATGGTTGAAGTATTGTTTTGATACATGTGTTAAATGGTTTTACTTATGGGGTTATTTTTTATTTTTCTCCATCCATCATATGTCTTGATGGATTTTGGAGTTTTATTGGGGAAGAGGGAGGGATTTTCCCTCTAAAACCTTATGGCTTTATGGGAAATCCACCTAGGTTATTTTCATTTCACCTCATATTGTTTGAGGTGGGAAGGTGGTTCATATGGTTTGAACTCCATTCCCCATTCTTGGAGAGGAAACCCAATGGGTTTAAAAATCCTCCCAAGGATTATTTTAGGAGAATGGGTGGAGCAATAAGTAGGGATTGTTGTTTTGGAGAGATTAGGAGGTTTTCTCAAAGAAATTGTTAGTGTGCATCCTATGGTTGGACCAAATTTTTGCACTTTTGGATATCTCATCTACTCTTCCCCATTTTGAGGATGAATATGGATTTCTCTTCCTTTATTTTATTTTCTAAATGTTTTGTTTTCTTTAGTACATGGACTTTTCTTTTATGTGAATATGTTGTTATTTATGTCTCCCTAAATCTTGTGCACATTTGTGGAAGCTAGCTATCTCTCCCATGGGCTTGGGGGAGGCTAACATGTCTTCCAACCTATAGAAAGACATGTGATTATGCCTAAAGTTATGGTGGTAAAACAAGCCTTTCTCTATATTTTGGTTTTGGGAAATCACTCAAAGAGTGGAGCTCAAATTTGGAAGATGGTTGGATTTTCTTGATATCATGGCTTCTCATTCTTTCTTCAATTTTTGTGAACTCTACTCTCATTGTAATCATGTGAATATGACTTTGTTGGAAGTTCTATTTATTTGTAAGTTTCCCATATTGGGATTGAGATTGCTTTTGAGCAACTAATGTTGTATTAGTGTTGTGTATACCATTCTTGAAAATATAGATCTTGATAAAACATGTTTTTCAAGATCATGGGTTTGTTGGTGGGTTTTATCCTCTCGTAAAGAAGAGTTTTGTTGCTTTGAGAGGTTATTTCTTTAGATTTGAAAACACATAATACTTGATGTGTAATATGGAACAAACTATTATTCATATGATTGAAGTACATATATTTTTTTATAATTGGAAGTTTTACTCTTGTTATAGAAGTTCGTATGAAATGAGGAGTCTTGTAACATTGGAGTGGATATATCTCCTTGGAATACAGTCTTACTTTCATCCCTTAGATAATGATTCACCTTTTCATTGAACTCTCATGAGGAAAGGAACATTCTTCTTTTTGTAATATTTTGTAAATCATAGTAAAGTGAAACTTTGTTTGAGATCATATTTAAATTTACTCCTACATCTAAAAAATTAAAAAAGTGAATATTACCGCGGTAAAGGAAAGATTAGATTACTATGGCTTCATTTTATCATTCGTTTAGTGCAGATTTGTATGAGAAAACAAATGCATTTGTTTCATTCCCTTTATTTATACAAATGAGTAAATAATTTTTAAAATATGTTCTATCGGAAACAATGAAGTTGTATGCTCTACAAAAAAACAATACATAATTTATTACTTCACAACTTGAAACAATTTTTAACATTGCATATAATATAAATATATTAAAATATATTTAATAAAGTTATATTAAACAATATAACTATATTATATTTACACACGATTATATATTATTAAAGTTATATATTTGATTGTAATATTCTATTATATATTATAGTATATATATAATATAATATAATATTATATATATATAATATTATTAAATATAAATAAAAGAAAAAAAAGGAAACAAAAGACTTACGGTGGGTTAGTTTTAAAGTGCCTCGGTCTGGACACATGTGCTTTTGGAGAAGAATTGCAGGCTAGGAGAATTTGAGGAAGCTCCATTCAGGCATGTTAAGTCTACCCTTGCAATGCTCTGCTACCTTTTTATTATTCCATGAAATGAATGTTCCTTTTCCTGATATGGCATCTAGAAATGGGTTTCTATTAGTAAGCTTTAAGTTGCCACCCCTATTTCAATCATGGTAGATCGATAGCCTAGCTTCTGTTGTTTGTCCTTTGTGGGTATTGTTGGTTGGCTTGTATTTGGGGTTCGAACTCTTGAAAATGATTGTGGGTATCTTTGCTACCTGCTATAGGAAGAAGGAAAATCATATATATTTTCCTCTTCTATCCTCCTTGCTCGATGAACAAGTTACAATTGTATCATCTTTTGATCTGTGGAAAAACTCGGTCTAGCCAAGTGGCGTGGATCTAAACTCCATTTTTTTGGGTTTGGTAGTTCGTGCCAAATATAAGGCACAACTGGTAAGAATTTGTGGGAAAATTTGTAAGCCTAGTTTGTAAGGACATAACTACTATGGTTAAACCAATTTTTCTATGCCAAATATGTCGTCTATATATAAGACCCTTATTTGAATGGTTTTTCGGTTGCCCAGTTTGTTGTTGGAAATGTTGGTGTTGAGATCATTTACACCTTGGCTCAACATGGTCATAGTAATAGTGCAATGTTACTATGTTGACTGTGAATTGGGCTTGGAGACTTTGTGGTTTTGAATTTTTGGACCCATTAGTAATGGGAATTTCACCGGTGCTGGAAGATTATGTCTACTCCTTCCATGATGTTATCTTTATGCCAACATTTCTTGGCCTTCTTATTCTGATGGTCAAGGCTTCTAGTTTGGGTCTCTATGATTTTGTATGAAAATAATTCATAATATATATAATATATATATTCATGTATATAGTTTACATCTGCTTGTATTTGGTTTTTGACAATGTTTATTTAATAGTGGAATGCAACTCGTGGTAAGGCATTATAGAGACTAGGGTATCGATGGTGTATTACCTAACATGTATCGAATCCCTTGGATTCAAACTCGAATAACATATATTATCAGACTTGTTTACTAAATGTTTCATTTTGTGACTTTGTTTAATGTAATCAG
This sequence comes from Taxus wallichiana var. yunnanensis, assembly GCA_018340775.1. Taxonomy (NCBI): domain Eukaryota; kingdom Viridiplantae; phylum Streptophyta; class Pinopsida; order Cupressales; family Taxaceae; genus Taxus; species Taxus wallichiana. The sequence goes on along the minus strand of CM031237.1, from coordinate 71,728,995 downwards.
ATTGCAGATATATATGATATTGTGGCCTCCATGACCAATTAATAATTTTCATTCTAAATTTTTCTAAGTTTCCGATCTTGAATGCGATGTAATTTTCTTTTGGGAACTATGACTGGATCGACCAGGTACTTGGGTTTTCTCTGCTTTGAGTGGTCTACTCTGTTAGAGTTGATTGATGTCTTTGGAAGGGAGATTCGTAACCCGGCCCTATAATAATTACTCTTGCATTAACTTGGTCAATTTTTTCCTTACCGAGAGGTGATTGTTAATATGTGAATAGTTAGTGAACATGTTGTTAAGGGTCATAAGTTTATGACCAAACCTTTGTGTTGGTTTTAGAATTTGAAATGTGTTTGGGATGATTGTAGTCATTATTGATAGAGGACTCTTTCTAACTCATGACAGTTGATGTTACGTTATGAGGATAGTCATGAGGTTATGAATTGAATATATTTATATAAATAAATTGTTGGCCTATGTCGGAAAATTGTTAAAAATTATTAATGACATTTGGGGGTTAATTTTCCCTTATATTATTCAGATAAGTTGACGATTATGATGGGTTTTTTTGTTAAGAATAATGGCCTTTTTGTGACTCATTTAAATGCATTTGAAGAGTGGTTTCGATTATGTTAACAAGTATTACTTTTAAGAGATCCTGTAAGGAGAGGGTGGTAAACTTCTTGTTTAAGATTGAAACTATGGTTTTTTTAAGGAGGGTTACAAACCCATATTGCTATGAAACCTCCCTCCTAGAAGGATTGAATAACCTTTATTGTTTTACATCTATGATCATAACTAGTATGTTTTGACTTCTCAATTTTTCTTTTTTGAGATGGATGGATTGAGTATTAGATTTCAATCACGTAATCTATAGGATTACATGATTGAAATCCCAATACTCTTGACCTTTTGTTTCTAACCTATAAGGTCTTTCCTTGATTAGTTGAGATATTGTTCTTACTAGAATATTTGGCTTCCTCCTTGTTGGCTGGTATAAATCTTTTATCTTGTGTGAAGGATTTTGATTAGTGGTTTGTGCTTTGATCCATTCTTGAAATAAAACATTCCTTTCATGATATTTTTAAATGTTAGCTTACTGTTGCAATGGGTAGTCTTATCATGCTCAATTCTCATGAACTGACTCAAGATAATACTTGTGCAGATGGCTTGTGCGAGTAGATAAAGGAAAGATTTGTAAAAGGTTTCATCGATTTATTTTATGAAGTTCCTTGTATGAATGACTAATGTGTTGTAAATCTTGGATTGGTGTTGGTAGAGGGGTTTAGAAGGCCTTTTGCCTTGGATTTTCTATATTTTTTGATGAAAGGTTGTCTAATCATTTGTAACAAAACTTTAAAACATTTTTGTGAGGAATAAAATTTAATCATCACCTTGTTATGAGTATTATTTTTGTGATATTATATCATTCATGAAAATGTTGTAGCGTGGCTTGACAAATTTTATTACCTTCTTGTTCTCATCCAAAGTTCAATCAAATTTTTTTACACCTTTGGTTTGCGCGCCATGTTGAATAAAAATGTTATAACCGTGTTTAGTTTTCTTGATAAGTAATGGTAATTTCTTCTTTCGAGTCATAATTTTTTTGGTATAATAACCCTCCATGGTCTTGGCATCAGTGCAATTCTAGGTATATCTTTAGAGTGGTTGGCAATCCTTTTTCTAAAGTTAATCAAAAATAAAATAAAATGAATACATAGATGAATAAATAAATAAGATAATAATGAAGTTGTGCTTTGTAGATAAAATTAAGAGTCTTTAATTGGAAAGAAAGGAGTTATCTACTAGTGTAAAAGAATCTACCCTCATTAACCTTAAGCTATGGATTAAACTTTATCCTCATTGTTGTGAAACATTAAGTAATTTTAAAAAGTAAGATCATTATTGGATTTTGGGGATATAGTTAGATCTTAGTTAGTAGGGGAGTTTGAATAAGAACACATTAAGTCTTGTGCTTCCATTTTGGGAACCCCATGTGTATCCTTTGTCAAACTTAATCAAGAGATTGCTAAATGAAGCTTTTACCCAAATCCAGTTGAACTCTTAAGTCTCATTAAAAGACTGGTTAATAACTAAAGAGATCATGATGATGAAATAAATTAACCTTCTCACTCTAACCTTTTCCATAGTACTTTGTAATATTCTCTTAAGCATGGTTAATTATTGATCCTTGCACAAGGAGGTTGTAGTTTTGAACCTTAATGGAACTCCACTTCAGTTGGAGCTTACGCTCATCACCTTGTGCAATGGAGGTCTGAATCAAGATTCAGTAGCTTGGGTATGAATAAGAAACCTTGTGAGAGATGGAAGGTGTCCCTTTTGATCAAGTGAATTTAGCTAGTTTTTCCAATCTTTAGATGAACCTCATTCAAAAAACTTGTCCTCAAGATAATTAGTCAATAGTATAAAAGAAATAAGTTCACCTTTGTAAGAAGAAATGCTTGAATCAAACCTAAATCTTCTAGATCATAAAGTCAAGTCTTGTAATACATTTTTAGTAAATACATAACCTTAAAGGATTTTACACCGTGGGGTGTACTGAATTGTAACTATGTATTTGTGGATTGGTCTTTTCGTGGTGCCTTGTCAAAGAGAAAAGTGAATTGTCCTTGATGGGTGTTGAATGTTTCCTTGTTGTCTATGTGGTCATCATTGTGTCAAGATTTTCAAAGAGTTAGTTGTAGCCATTGTGACCACCTATTGTGTTGTTCTATACTTCAAATAAGTCACAAAAAAAAATTATCTTGTACTTTTCTATGTTGTCTTGTGTGTCTGAAATAGTGGGCGTTACAAGTTTTAATGCAAAACAAAATACATGTAGGGAGGGTTCGAACCTCTCTGTAAACCTATGACCATCCCCATACCACCGCCCACTACTCCATTGTTCCCCCATCTCCCCACGCACCCACTCCATACACTCCCTCCTCCACGCAGATCCCCACATCCACCTCTATCATAATATAGACTTTGAACCAAACTTCCACACAAAATAATTCCGAGAATAAATAATTTCACACACACATATATTTATTTTGTATATTTGTTCTATAAGGAAACATTACATATTTATAGGACAATATGCATCCTATAAAATAGGATCTTTAACAAAATACTGCTTAACCACTAACTTAATAATATGAGTTGTTTTAACAACTCGTATAACAATATCTATATTATATTATTATTAATGAGTTATTAAACTCATATAATAATATAATGAATTAATAATGTTTACAACAATTAATTCCTAACATTCACCCCCTTGGTGTGAACATTATTAATATCTAATCTTCACCCCCTTAATGTGAACACAACAAAGAACCATATTCGAAGAAGTTGATCCACCTCCTGAAAGCACTACATAGACCAGATACAGACTCCATAGATTATCTCTTTACCCTCGTAACGGCGTAGTGTCAAGCCGAATTATGCAAGAATCCTCCCTTCCTCTTTAGGTTCCCGTGGGACTTTCCCTTCCTCCCCCACAGGTGCGCGACTTACGATCTCCATGATCCACAAGCTTCACACTAGCCGGATAACCATCCTCGAGTCTACCTTGAAATCTTCTCCTGCTCCCAAAAGTGAGTATTCAAAAACATGACTCCAAAATCTCTCAAAAGGGTTTATTCAAAGAAACCATCACACTACAAACAGAACACTAAAAATGGACTGAAAAAAGAAACCACACCGCACACATGTCACCAAATCATCTATGCGGCCTTGTCATTGGTCATGATCGACTAGAGGTCGTTGATTGACCTCCTTCCTCTGTTTTCCTCCATCCTCTGATAGCATCATGCCGCTAACTCACCGATTCAAATATGAAGCTCAATTGTTTCCACATTGTTTCTTTATATATTCCCTCATAGAATGTGAAAAACTTTATTTTTTCGATGTCGTAACACCAAAATGCGTCCGTGAGGCAATTTTTTATTTTTATTTTTTTAAGAATTTTACAATTTTTTACGTTGACTCATGATGACAACCTAAAATCACCTATATGAATTTTGACTCTTTTAGAATAAATGATGTGTTTGGACAATGACAAAACTATAAACATAAGTCACTTTTAGAGATTTTTCTAATTTTGACGATGACTCGTACAATTCGACAAAAGATAATTTGACATGACAAATGATGATGACTCACAAATTTGACATAGACCTATGACTTGTACACACTTACTCTTGACTTTATATGTCTTTGATGACTCTAATAACATTAACTAAACAAACTTTGACCCCTAAAAATAATGACTGGATGTATAGACTATATATTCAAATTATTGAAGAGTCATATTTTTAAATCTATGTTATGGAATTAAGGAAATGAAATCGACTTACTAACCTAAATACCTTTATGATTTGAATTGAAGAGGAAAAAATCTTCACATCAGGAAATAAGGTTTGTCACATAACTACAAAATTGAATAGAACTGCCAATGCTAGGTGTGTCAGGGGAAATTGGATCGGTCAACACTACTAAATCACCGCAACTGATCTCTTGCACAATCACCACCCAGGATCTTCCAAATGTAGATGGAATTGGAGGAACTGATCAAATAATTAATGGCGTGTTCTGAATTACTCAACTGGAGATGAATTTTGATCCAAATAGACAATATACATTATCAAATCATTTTTCATATTAATACAACACCATACATTTAACAATCCATTGTTGTGCCCCAAAGTATTCACGTTATTATCAATGGATAGTGACAGACCATTTCCATTCAAACTGAAATCTCTCCTTGTTGGATCTGGCGATGGATCGATGGAGAGACAGGAAATACCAGCGTATACGAGGTGGATGGAGTTGTTAATAGCTGACAATAGATGGTGGTTTGAAGATTGCCTGATCAATCTGTGTGCACTATAAATATTTTTCAGTCCTTCCAGCTTCACCGCTTCACTGGGGTAATAGGCGCACAAGAAATAACTGACAGGTGCCAAAAATCACAGTGCCAGATTTTAGATTCTCATACATGGAGAGATCTGTATGAGTGTGAGGATCAATAGAACTAACACTCAGATATTACCATATGCATAGGTCTGTACACGAAGGCAAGAGATCTGATAGAGACCAATAAATATTTTGGATAGAAAAAATGATCAAAACACCACGGTCTATACTTCACGTTCTGGTATGCTAGAGAAAAATGCATAGGTCTATACAGGCTAAAATGATGTACTCCAATTTCATGGCACTTTGATCAATGTAAGAATATATATAGCGAGATCTGCAATGCAAGAGTATTGACCACTGCAATTTAAGCGCACCCTACACTTTCTAAAAACCAACGCTATTTGTAGTATCTATAGCAGAACAATAAAATTATCTCTGCCCATACAAACTAATCAGACTCCCACTGTCATGATCTACACAAAATGTGAAACTTCACCCATACGTATAAAATGAATTTGCACACAACAATCTTCTTAAGACTCTCATTGTTCACAAGGACATGACCATTGACGCTCTGATACCAAATATAGAGTTTGAACCAAACTTGCACACACAAAATAATTCTGAGAATAAATAATTTCACGCACACATATATTTCTTTTGTATATTTGTTCCATATGGAAACATTACATATTTATAGGACAATATGCATCCTATAAAATAGGATCTTTAACAAAATACTGCTTAACCACTAACTTAATAATACGAGTTGTTTTAACAACTCGTATAACAATATCTATATTATATTATTATTAATGAGTTATTAAACTCATATAATAATATAATGAATTAATAATGTTTACAACAATTAATTCCTAACACGTAATCCCAACCCCAAACAATGCCGCCTCCATTCAAAATTCATGCGGCCATTATACGACGCCAACCCTACCATATAAATTGCTGCGGGTTTTACTTACCTGGATATTTTTATTTACATTTCACACACACACACACACACACACACACACACACACACACACACACACACGCTTTGTTTTCTCTAAACACAAAAAAAAATGGGTAGATTAACATACCCAAACTAGAGATCTCTATGGAATGAAAAGAAAAATATATCTAAAAATAGAAGAAAATCAAACCCTAGAGAAGGGTAAGGAAGAAATAATAAAGAAAAGCCATGGAATTTTCTCTCAATCACCTACAATTACAAATAAAAAAATGTTGTCTTATAGAAAACCCATGGATCCAAAACTTCCATAAGCTCCTCTTCAACCTCGGATGCAAGAAACAAACAATAAAACCAAATGGAGAGGAAAAAAGGGGGAAATGAAATCATAAAGGCATTTTAAGGTTTTAGATCCAAAGGCTAAAAGTAAAATCATGCTAGGGTTCTCATTAAATCCTAGACTACTTTTAAGTTGTTTGAATTTGTGGGTTTAGGAAATAATATAAAAGAGGGTTGTGAGGGGAGGGGTCAAGTAAATTGCAAGGGGTTTGTAGACCTTTTAATCTAACCGTAGCAAATGTCTAATGGGGTAACCATGATAAGAATTAAATAAATAAAGTTGGAATTGGGCTAGTAGATTATTTAATTGGGTAGATCTAATTGGTACAAAATAAATAATAATGGGAGTCGAATAGGTATTGTTTAGTATTTACTTTAAATAAAATAAAAATTTACCCGAATTTGTTACTAGTAGTTGGTGTGGTTTCTCTATGTCCCGAGGCGGGGGCATTATAGAACCACCCCTCTTAAATGTAGAGAAACATCACCCTATCGGTAAGTGATAATCCCTAATCGTGATGAAATTTATACGCTTCCATCGAGTGAATCAAGGATATATATAACAACATAAAATATAGCCAACACATCAAAAATATGGTGTATACATAAACATTTAATGTTTTACCTCATGTTATCATGCAAGGGGAGATGTTTATGTTTTTCTACGGAGTTCTATGAGTCATTTTGCATATTAACATTCTTATGGTTCTACAATTTTATCCAATTAGCGTGATTTTATGGAAACAAATAGTTTTAATAGAGAAATAGAAATATCTCGATTAGAAACATACTTACGGTTGGCAAGAAAGGGAAAAAGCGAAACCACCTTAAGTCTTCAACCACCATCGGTGCTAGATTTTGACATTCAATGTTACATGTCACAATAATATTATTTGACGGTCTAAAAAATTATATGGATGTCATTTAACGTTCAAAATATAATATGCACGTCAAATTTATTTTGTAATAATTATTACAAAATACAAATATTGAGTAAAATTTTACATCTACAAGATTGAAAATACATTTATCGAAAAAAATTTACATCCATGGGTATGCTAATCACAATAGCATATCTCGAGAGATGTTCCCAACATTAAAAACTATGTTTTTTTATGGTTTGGTGGCGTCCACATATCTACATGTTGTAAATGATACTCATATCCTCCTTTGATACTGTAAATTGGAAAGCTAATGCATATTTTGCAGTACATCAAATTCATGTGTGTATACTTAGTTCTAAGTTTATTACTTTTGCAAATAATAAAATTTCAAACTACAATTTTAGAAAATGAAAAAAATGACTCATTCAAAATGAATTTTGTAGAAAATGAGTGCTACCTTCTTAATTCCAAGTTCCAATTTGCAGCAAATTCAATCTTCAAATTTCACATTTCTTGCAATAATTCCAGTTTCCATTTTTTTTTTGTAAAATATCAAACAAATAACAATTACAAATCAAAATCAATACAAAAAGCTAAACAAAAATTCAAATAAAACTAAAAAAGAAATCAAACAAAACTAATTATTATTTTTCTATTTTTTAGTTTTATAGAAACATCTGATTACATCTAATTTTTAAGATTCTATTATTTTTATTTTCTTTATATTTCAAAATTTCTATTTTTATTTATATTGTATTTTTCATGAATCTCAATTTTTTATATATATAATATAATATTTAATTTATTAACTTTCTTAATTATTATAAATTCAATACACTTTATATATATATATATAGAGGTTAAATTTGTTATATATATGTTATTTTGATATTCAAATTATATTTTTACATGTCAATTATGACAGTCATATTTTAAAAGTGATTGTATTTTAACATTTTAAATGACTAAAACGTATAATTATCTTGCAAAATCCAAACATGACCGCCACTACTTTGTACCTCTAAAAGAAAGTTCTTCCTAAACAGAAGTTACTTCGAATTTTAAAATATAAATATTTTTAACTAGTTTTTAAAATTCAGATGGCTACAATCGAAAAAATAAAAGCCAAAGCCACCTACCTTCACGGGGAAAAATCTATTTGACATCATTTTATAACTTTTAGTGAAACCCTGTGAAGAAATAAATCAGATCAGATACTAATGAAGATATTAGTTATACTACCATAAAAGAAGCCAAATAATATCAGAGACATTGCTATGGACAAGCTGGCAAAGCAGCGGGTAGGCTACATGTTTTTAATGCTCTCAACAACATAATACCACTGCAAAATGATGTGATTAGTACAAAGTTATATCTACTGCTATGATCCATCTTCATTTATGAACCACATAATACTTACAAAAATAGAAGACTCGAAACCCGTGATGCGGTAACTTTTGAGGGTTCCTTCTATTTCAAGTGAAATGGTTGTTACTCTGAAGGAGCCAGATCTATTGTGCATCCAAAGATCGAACCCGGAACTCAGCATGCACTGCATATCTCAGGATACTACTATGGATTAAAACAAAAATCATATGAACATTTCTTGAGTAAATTGAAAAAACTTGTTATGCCAAAATTCACCGTAATCCCAGAATTCGCCGCCTTCATAAATTTTGTGGAATTTGTTAATAAAATTGCGCATATCTTTTCGTGTCAAAAGCGTCAAATTAATTTTTTGCTTCATTTTAAGCATTAAGTTTCTCAATGTTTCTAGATCTCCATCACCATCTATCCATGAACAGCCATACAGTTGTATTTCTGTTAGTCGTTCCAGATTTACAAGACCCTCTGGCAGCATCTTCAACGCCTCACACTTCATGATGGTTAATGTTGTAAGCTGCGGCATTGTTCCTTTCTCTGAAATCCTTAATTCTTGTAGCGCATCCAGCGAGACCAAAGAAAGCATCTCCAATGCAGGAAACGCCTCCGATTCACCAAATGCGTATGGGAATGTTTTCAGTCTGCCACACTCAATAATTTCAAATCGCCTGAGCCTGGGAAGCTTGTGCAAGTCTGGAAGATCTTCCAACATATTACAGTTCACCAATCTAAGATGACCCAAGTGTTGGAAATGACAAAAAGAAGGTTCAATTTCTACCAAATGAGGGCACCTCAAGTCCAATTTTTAAGTTGAGACATTACATTCATGTCAGCGGGTAGACCTGGCATATGTTTGAGTTCCAGCAACAGGGTTCTCATCTCTTTCATCTTTCCCAACGTTCCAACTGCGATTGTGTTCCCATTATTTTGAAGCTGAAGGCATTTCAAATTTGTCAAACTCTGCAAGTCAGCAATGCAAGATGCTCTTCTCCCCTTTTCTCTCCCCTTCTTGCCCATACATTCGGGGTTTCGTGCATCTTCAAGTACTGCAATGATCTGAGCAACGAGATGTCATGAGGCATAAAATGTAGATTCAGACAGAACCTAATGTCCAGATATTTTAAGGAGGTCAACTTACCAAGACCAGAGGGCAATTCTTTGAGCTTAGAGCATGCAAGGTCAAGTATCTCAAGGCTTTTAAGCGAAACAATAGAGTTGGGCAATCTCTCTATCGGCGCATACCATAACCTCAAGCAAACCAAACTTTTCAGACGTCCCATGCTTTCTGGGAACGATTTGAGGAGGTCGCAGTCATGTCCAGGACGCGAAGAGAGTGAAACTCTCTATGGCCGCCGCTGAGAGATGTATCAGGTTTCTGTTTCCACATAAGAGCAACGAACGGATCTCGGGACTTCTGAATTTTCGAGGAATTGAAATGAATGAGCTCGACATCAAGGAAATCCGAGTGCGTCCCATACACTGGTCGGCTGGAAACACTTTGTAGTCTCTGCCGGCTCGAAACAAGCAACTCTCCTCCCTTTCGGCTATTTGTTGTGCCAAGTCGTGTAAAACATCATGCATGGAACAGTAGATCACGTTCCCGTCCAAATCTCTCAACCTTGCCTCAATCAAGCAACGATCTGCTAGCAAATTTAGATAGCTTCGTCCAACATCGAATAGATCATAGCTTCCACGGTTACCTGCTGTAAGCAATCCTTCTCAATCCATAGCTGAATCAGATTCTCCGCAATCATAACCTGGTTTTCCTTGAAGGCACCCATATAGAGAAAGCATGACTGGAGAGCAATATCATACCTTCCCAAAGCATCATAACTCAGCCTCAACCTGTCATAAAGTGTGTTTTCAACTTGTGGGTTCATTAACATTCTATCGCCATTTTGCAGTCTCTGCAATGTGAGCTCCCACTCCGTCGGCTCTGTGATGCCTGCCATGGCTGCCCCGACCACTTTGAGAGCCAGCGGAAGTCCTCCACACTGGGCACAAACACGCCTTGCCGTTTCCCCAATGTTGACGGGAGGATTTCCATAATTGTGGAAAAAAGCACGGGAAGAAAACAACTCCCAACTTTCGCTTTGCAGCAAATTTTCCATGGGAATGGTTGATGTTACTGGGACTCCCATTTGCAAAAGCAATCTGCTGTCTCTGGAACTTACCACAATCTTGGATTCATCGGTGTGAGGCACACCAAGCGACTCTAGCAGCAGAGAATTTCCTTCCCAGACATCATCCAAGAACAATGCAAATTTCCTTTCCTTCAACTTATCGTGCAGCCATAGTTGGGCATCCTCTTCCTCGTGATTGAAGCTTGCGTTTATTTGCAAGCTTATCTTTGTAGCAAGCTCAGATCTGAGAGTTGTGATGGACGGATTCTGAAAAACCGTTAGCCAAGCCAGAATCCCATCCTCGAAATGATCCCTCACCTCTTTGCTGTTGTATACTCTCTTGAGAAGTAGGGTCTTTCCCGACCCACCCATGCCTACAACGCCATATCTATGTCCTTCATCATTCAACAGGAACTTCAGGAGAGTTAAAAAGACTTTCTCCTGCCCGACAACCAGAGGCTCCTGAAGCATCTCGATCCTTTTGTGTCGGTAATCCGATCCGTATTCCCGCTGCATAGTATCATCTGAAACACCGCCGATCTCGTTATTTCTCTCCCGAATTCCCTCCCGCAACATCAATGTTTGACAAAGCTGATTCGTGATGCCGATCAACACAGCGTTTTCTAGATGGCGTCTGATACCTGCGACCATGCTGGTTATTCTTTTGCTTGTTTTATAGCGAGAAAACACATTATAGTTGGGTATTGTGCACTGCCGCACCAATTCGCCCGCTTCTTGCAGAAGTGAGTTCAAATGTTTGAGCCAATCGTTGACAGACGAAGGCAATGGATTGCCTTGAACGCCCGGTACATCAATAGGTCTAGAACTGTTCAATGCCAACCTATACTGCTGCATCGCCCTGTTAACAGGCTCAATACCCATTACTAAATCTTTCAGAATGGCCAACTCTTTCCTGCAGCGAACGGCAATATTTATACGGTTAACTATGTCATTTACTGCAATACGGATGCCCGTGCCAATCAATCCGGATATTACTGCTGGCTCTGCCATCTAAACAATTTTGAGCGAGAAATATGGCCGTCTTTAGAAATTATCAGTAAATAAACAGAAATAGGGGAGAGGAGCCAGTGATGGTGCATTACCCAATAGTGGTGAGGGTAGTTGACATATTTGACTCCAGTTTTTACACAGTAAAATATTAATAATTGAATGAATACTATCCTATAAATGTACAAACACTCTTCAAAACTGATGTGTCTGTCACTTTTCATGTACAGCCATGAATCTATCAACAATAGAATAGTCAATATCATTTTTAAACATAAAATAACATATATTATACTTCCATGTTTGCCAAATTTAAAGTCAACATGTATTTAATACAAGGATATATAATTGTATTTCATCCCTATACAAAATTGATACCACATCATCATATCAATTTGATGTCACTTTTCATATAATTTAAGTTCCCATTTTACAGTGTAAAAGGTCTTGTCATACACACACTTTGGGGCAGGTTCTCACAAGCAGAAGTCCAAAGTGCACCATTTTCAAATACAAGTTGTCTTTTAAGCATTAACTTTCTCACCATTTTCTATACCAGCTACTCCCATAAATGATGTACCTACATATTTTCAACAAATGTGAGGCTCAAGAAACAAAGATTGAATTGAAATGAGAAATCAAATCAAATTGAACTTCAAATATGAGTATTGAAATAAAATATCATAAATCTTGATCCACCCCTATCAATTTCACCCAATCAAAAACAAGCACAAGGATCAACCAATTTTACCCAATAAAAAAAAAGCACAAGGATCAATCAACTACAACACTTTTCATATCTCCTATAAATCCAGTTCCTCAACTGCTCTGAAATTTTATTCAGTTAGTGTTATTTTGCTAGTGCATGACAATTACAGTTCCAAGCTGTCGTAATCAACTGTTATTCCACATCATAGTGCCACATAGTAAGTTCTTAACTCTGTTGTTATATTGATGCACATTCATTTAATTTTAAATTTATTTTTTTGTCAATCTATATATGGGAGGGGAGCCTGTAAAAAACCTGGTAATCCCAAAAATCTGTCAAAAGAAGCGCTTGAGAATTCTCTACAGCCCAATCTACTTTGCAAACAAATCTGACATGTAACCCACCGTGCATACTTGTTGGTGCATACTTTATACTTTATGATGCCTTTTCATGTAGATGTATATTAACAAGTAATTCTAGACTAAATTAATGAAATCTGTATTTCATATTTACAAGTAGATGTATGTTCTGTAGACGTATATTTACAAGAAATTCAGCTAAATTAATGAAAGGCTCTATATTTACAAATAGATATATACGAAATATACATCTACTTTGCAAACAAATCTGACATGTAACCCACCGTGCATACTTTGCTGGTGCATACTTTATGCTGCCTTTTCATGTAAATGTATATTAACAAGTAATTCCAGACTAAATTAATGAAATCTGTATTTCATATTTACAAGTAGCTGTATGTTCTGTAGACGTATATTTACAAGAAATTCCAGGCTAAATTAATGAAAGGCTCTATATTTACAAATAGATATATATGAAATATACATCTACTTGTAAAAATACATCTACAGAATACACATCTGAATGTAAATATACATCTACAGAATATACAACGACAAGAAAAGGCAGCATAAAATATACAGTTACATGAAAATGAAGCATAAAATATACAACTACATGAAAAGGCAGCATAAAATATGCATCTAACATGTAATTACTTGTAAGTATACATATACATATTTCTTCAATTTATCCTGGAATTACTTGTAAATATAAATCTACATGTACACATACATCTACAGGTTTCATTAATTTAGCTCAGAATTACTTGTGAATATTCATCTACATTAAAAGGAAGCATACAACTATATTGCATGCTGCCTTTTTCATGTAGATGTATATTTGGTCATAAATTCAAATTTGTATTTGTTTCAATAACATTGCCTTCCTCTGTACTAGACCCATTTTCACCTTTGATCTTTGAAGTATCCATTGCTCAGAACATAGGCACTCACATCAAATGGCTGCACTTCCTTTTACGTTTGTTGATTCAATATTCTAAAAATCTCATTGTTGTAAGTTACATCGGTTTGGTAAATTTATCTATCTTAGCAGGTTTTTATTGACATCATGAGGAGAAGGCAACTTCCAAAAAGAGTAAGACCTGCATGTGCCAAAATTAGGGGAGCAAGATTTCCGCCAAGTGAAGAACATGAAGAAGAGGCTATCAATACCCCACCTCAAGATGCCAATGACACACCACATGAAGAAGTAAATGTCCAAGCAATAAGAGTGAGCCCTTCAACAAAAAATGTGTCAAAGCCAAGATCTGATTGGAACAAGTCTGATATGAATAATGCCATGAAAGATGTTGAAGAATATGGATACTCTACACGTGCCGCAACAAAAATGGGGTATACCAAAGGCCACCACCCTTACTTCTTGGTGATGGGCATTACCACCACTAAAGAAAGGGTCCACCAACAATTCTAACGAGATGAAGAAGAGATGGAGATAGTGAGTTGGTGTAATGAAATGGCTAAAATGGGACATGGGTTAGAAATTATACAACTTAAGACAAGTGTGGCAAAATCACAAAAACAAGGTCTAACCCATTCACGGATGGTTTTCCTGGGTAAGCCGTGGTGGGCGGTTTTAAATAAAGACACTCGAATCTAACATTAAGGACAGCTAAAGGCCTTGATAAGGATCGAGAAGTGTGTTTGAGGCCATCAATTGTCAGTTCCTTCTACATTAATTTGTCTAAAGCTTATGAGGCCAACCCATATGGACCAAACCAAATATGGAATTGTGATGAGACTGGATTACAAGATGGAAGGAACTGCGGTATGAGAGTGCTTACTAAAAGGGGTAGTAGGAGTGTGCCATATATAATCCTGAAAAGCGAGAGTGGATTATGATATTGTGTTGTGTAAATGATGCTGGACAAAGCATTCCGGGATTCTATCGCTTTTAAGGGGAGAGCCATTTAGAAAATTATATTGCGGGTTGTGAGCTTGGAGCTTGCATGGCAACACAATCACATGCATGGATGACAAAATATTTATTCATGAACCGGTTACATCACTTTGCATCTTCTATACCTGGTGGAGTGTCTCCTACCAATAGGTATTTGCTAATTTTGATGGCCATGGTTCACGTGTTGCTTTGGGGACAATTCAAGAAGCCGGAGTTTGGGCATTGATTTGTTAACATTTCCTGGACACACCTCTCACAAATTACATCCATTGGATGTGAGTGTCTTTACTCCATTCAAAACATACTTCAAGGAGGAGAGATGCAAATAGATAGTTGCAAACCATGGGATAGATGTGAAAACAGGGCTGAATTAGATGAGTTAGGGAGCAAAGCATTTAAAATGGATCTTATACCTAGCAACATTAAATCATGATTCAAAAGAACAAGGATATGGCCTCTTAATCCAAGTGCTTTGGATGAAAACATGGGACCTAGCGAACATTTGACACATCTTTTCAAGATGATGTCTTTGTGCGAGAAAAATATGCTTCATCTATCTAGGGTTGATTTAGAGCAAAGTGAAGATGTTCAGATGGTGCCTAACACATAATTGGAGAAAGAATCAGAACCTCAGCAGAAGGAGATAAATATAAATGAATGTGTTTCTCAACAATTGGAAACTCCAAACAGAATTAATCAAATCGATGAATCACTATCTCTACCCATAGAAGATAGCCCTCCCGATTGGATGAAAGAAGCAGCTCTTAATCTTGGTGTAAACTTGAACTTCAATAATGAAGAGGTCAGCCTCTCTTTACCCTCTCATCCAACACTACTTCATGACTCAGATTTGGTGCACTACTATGTTGGCAGTCAAGCTGAAGAAAATGATGCAGATTCACAGTTAGAGGCAGCAGGGGTATTAGGGGCAGATTCAAACCAAACTTGTGAGGCAAACCAAGGACAAAAACTCTTGGTAGATTCTTGAAACTCCCTGTGGAAAAGGTTAGAGAATCATCAAGGTCAAATAGTGCTTCTGGTATAAGATTGAGTAGGGAATCTCTACTAATCACCGCAGATCAGTACATGGAGCTTCTGGTTGAGAAAGAGAACAGAAAAAAGAAATAGATGAATTGAAGCAAAGAAAAAAGGAACAAATCCAGGAGAAGAAGGCTGAACGAATTGTTGAAAGGGAAAGGAAGGAGCAGGAAAAGATTGAAAAATAATATAGAAGGAAAACAAAGGAGCACCAAAAGTTGATTCAAAGGCAAGAAAGGGAACAGAGAAAGGAATATGAAAGGATTCAAAGGGATCAAGAGATAAAGGAGAAGGAGTTTGAGAAGGCAAGAAGAGAGTTAGAAAGGAAAAGGAGATTGAGTAGTCCAATTAATCCTTTTCCTGATCAACACCCAATGTTAAGAGAATTAATGGGCATACATTTCCCTTTATCAGTTTCAACACATAATTTTGCAGTTGGAGTGAATGCTTCTCCAAGTTCTAATCCATTCCCAACTACACCTATGAGGGATGTCAACATGGGGAGACAATTGCAAAGTAACACCCCAACTTCAACCTTAACTGCAGATTCAACACTGCCCTTCCTCGGATTTTGGAAATGATATTATCGAAAGTAAATATTTGTTTTTGAGGGCTGAATTTTTTATGTGTGGAATTGTCCTTTTGATTTAAAAACTACAATATAGTAATAGTAGTTATATGGCCCAAGTATATTGTATGGCCATGTTTTTGTAATGGAAAATGGAAATGTTTACTGAATGAATATATGTCTTCCAAGTTATGTGATACCTTTTTTCAAAGATTTAAACTCCTATTGTTTCTGAAAATTACATTGAGTAATAGAAAATAGTAAATGACATTAATGTAACAGCCATAAGCCAATAACACAATCTACCAGTAGAAAAGAAAAATATGTAATAGTTTCTATCACTGCCTCAATGAGGGTAAAAACCTCACCTATTAGAACCGTATGGACTGTAGATATTCAAAGAGAATCAAACAATTTCCAAACTTATTTGATGTGTTGATAAACACAATTGAAATCATGCTCTGCATCTGCACTTCCATTCTGAGTCACTCCAACAAGCATAACAACACCACTGCAAGACATGTACAAAAAATACTATCAGTTTTTAATATGTAAAATCACCAAATTATACAAATCAGTTTTTAATAATAGGGGTTACCAGTTCTTTTGACAAATCAGCCTCTTGGAATTTCTTGTAACATACAAAGGCTTTCATAAACTATGATTGAAATATATTCATTTATAAATCCTATCTGATTATAAATTGATCTCATACTAGTGTTGTTTGAATCTATCACCTCCATTTCATTTATTGCTCAAGGAGCCTAAACCCTTGATTAGCTTCAAATATGAACAATTTTCCAAACTTCACATTTAAATGACTAAATTTTTGTTACCATATTAGAACTAAAATGCTCTACCTCCTCAGTGTACAGTGTATAGAACGAACTTTCTTTTAAAGCATCTATGGCAAGATTCAAATGATTCTTTCTAGTTTAGAAGGAAGCAATGTTAAAATATCACTTAAACTAGATATTATTGCTGAAGAAAGAAATCAAAAGTACCTTCCACTCTCTGCATCTGCACTTATAATGAATAGCCAGGCAATACACTTATAACTATGACTAGCTCCCAAAGCAGAGGTGGTCGGTATAAACAATCGAGAATTGTAATAGTAAGCGAAGTGCAACAGCTGATTCGTAGAAATCACTTTCCTTGTGCATGCGCAGTTAATAGAAGGCAATAATTCAGAGATCCTTTTTGTTCCAGATTTCACTAGACCCATTTTGTTCCACGAATTTGATGCATTCCGCATAGGTTCAAGTGGGAAACATTTCACCAGAGCTGGATGGTGGTGAGGGAGTTGTTGGTGCATTGAATATCATTAAATCAATCCACATGCCAAACATTAAGACCTATTTTTCTACCATGACACGACATAGAGGATGTTAATTAATACCATATCCCTATGCATAGATTTCACCATCCTCAAAAATAGCAGAGTATTTACTAACATGTGGCAGTGAAAATAGTAATAGGTGGGGTGTTCTAGTAACATGTATTGGTCCGCACCATGAAAACTCAAAAATTGTGACACCTCACACTCCAGCAAGTATGTACGGTGGGTTACGTGTCAAATTTGTTGGCAAAGGAGATGGGGCTGTAGAGAATTCTCACGCGCTTCTTTTGATAGATTTTGGGATTACCTGATTTTTTAATGTTCAGTATAGTGTCCCAAAGTTTGGGTGCACCATGACTGGCTCCCCTCCCATACCAGTGTGGGAGAGAGACACATCCTAGACGCCATTATGATCTGTCATTTTCCTTGCTGAATTGATGTCTACAACTATTAGCCACAGTCAAACCAAAGGTTGAAGTTGAGATTTTAACAAAGAATTGGGTAGTTTTAGTAAGATCAGAGTGGCATGTTTAATAAACAAAATTTTATGGTTTAAATCACATCTTACACATTGGGATAAGTCCAAACCCACTTACCTACTCACTTGTCTCTAATACAAATGTCTTGTCATTTCACTATATACAAATTGAATTATTGGATCTGCATCTAGATTGCAGTGGGTTCAATTATTGCTTTGAGATGAAATTCTTTTACCGTTGGTTTGTTTGTTGTAGGTAGAGAAAATTTCATTTATGCTATTCTACTCATGTCTCAAAGCAATATTTGTCTCTTCCCTCTCCTTCTGCGCAAAAAACCCCGTATTACTATTCGTGCTCACCACTTTTAATGGTAGCCCAAAACTCCTTACCATCCTCGGAATTGTTCAGGTTAAATTCCTCAAAAACGTGGTTCACCGAAATGCAAATACTTGCATGATATACACAAAATGGGTTTGTTGAAAAGGCTCAAAAACTTTCAAGCAAATGAGTTTTGGAAGGCACAAGAAAAATCTCTACAACCGCTTCCAAAGAACCCAATTACTAGTGCAAAATGCGAGATTTGGAATAAGTGGACGTCTAACATAGCATAAGGATAAAGGAGTTTTGTCAGAATTTGTAGTTGCAGGTGTGTTGGTAGACATGGATGCAAAGAAAATGTGGACTGCAATGATAACAGATTTGCAAAAGAATCGAGTTTGGTTGAAAAAGGCTTTGAAAATTCCAAGCAAATGCATTCACCGGTGTAGAGTCTCCTACCTTTTTTCCACATACTCCCGGCTTTGCATCAAAATGGAACCTCCGGAACACGGTGTGATATCCAACAAAGTATTAAGGTTAAAGGAATAGTGTCAGACATAGTTGCATGTGCCTGGTAGTCATGTATGCAAAAATGAATGCAAATGTTGTGGTATATAATGATCTACAACTTGGATGATTACACCGATTCCAAGAAATGAAACCCTCTTATATATAAGAAGCACAATCAGTCAAAAGATTCCTTTTATTGAAATAAATTTGTAGGGAAAGTTATAAATTTAGAGGAAATTTTATTATGAAAGAAAATGGTTCATGGCAACCCATCTGAGCATTGGTTGTCAAACTAGGATTTTTCAGGTCAGGAGAATGTAAAACAATTTGTTGTGGAGGGGTTGTGGATGCACGTGAACTGTTCGACGAAATGTTAAAAGAGATTTGAAGCTTGGCAGAGTGCGGGTGAACTTGCCTAGAGAACCTCTTGCACTACGAAAGCTAATTTTGCTAGGCATGGTTCATCTCTCCTCATCTCTCATAATTTATGTTCTTTAGTTTTTCTTTTTTTTTCATTTGCAACGGAATAAAATTTTAAACCGAAGGATTTTTCGTATAATTGATAGTATTAAATAAACTTGTTTTAAAACAATAAAATGTTATATCGTAACTTACATAGATCTAATATTCCTTGGTAAACAATGAACTTAAACCCTCACTTCGTGATGATCTAGCGACGTCCCAACCAAACTAGATTGCTACAATACCCCTTTTTATTGACAAGTTGAAGTTGACTTCCCGGTAAATATGTTGACCATTTCTTTGTTTAAATAGATAAATTATGATTTTCAAAGACTCATAAAACAACCTTCATAACTCCGGAAAGGGGATGTTAAGCTTCCTTTGTGTACCTTGTTATGTGAGGAGTCACTTCAATCTTTGGATCGATCTTGAATGATCATTTGTGATCTTTTTGATGCCCTACTAGGAGCACTGTTACACCATTTTGTAGTTGTAGGAAGCTACTAAAACTGAAAAGTTGGCTTTTGTTTTGAACCACCATTTGAACCGTGAACAAAAAAGCTATTTATCCACCTTTGCAAACCTTTAGTATTTTTACTAGACAATTTCCTGGAACCTTCAGTTTGAGGAAAAATATTTTTCTTGATAGTTTGGCAAAGCCATTTTGTAGGCCTCTGGTTGCAGTTTGACTAGGTCAAACTGGACCAATTATGACCGGTGGCTCTAGAAAACATGTCATCATTTGAAAACAATTTTCTAGTTCTTAGTTTCGTCAACTTTGATGAATTCTCCATATATGGGGGAACTTGTAGGAAATTTATCATGGCACGTTCATCCATCAAACGTTAGTTTTGGATGTGGTTTTTTGAGCCCTTGAGCTAACTTTTAATCGTTTACAACTAGGCCAATTACGACCGATGGCCTCGAAAGACTAGCCGAATAGTAAACCTGCTCGCTAGTTCCAAATTCTCACGGGTTCTATGAAATCTTGGTATATAAGTGGACACATAGAAATTTAATCATGGTGTGTTTTCTCATTGGAAGATAATGTTTGAATGTGGTTTCTTAGCCTCGGAGCCTAAATTCAACGATTTTGCAGCTAGCAGAAAACGTAAAAAGGAAAGTCAGGACCCCGTCAGGGTTACCTAACCACCGTGGAAACTTGTTGACACTTGTAAATAACTGTTTGGAACTCTATCTTGTGGCTTGTTGTGTGAAATTTGACTTTTGAGAAAATAGTGTTTCTCTCTCCTTCCTTTCTCTTTCTCTCTCCTTGGTTACGAAATGAAGTGAAATGAAATGAATACATGTCTCTAAACCTTTTCTTTTGAATGAAAATTATAATTATTATTATATGTAAATGGGAAACTAAAAACATTAATTATGCTAGATCTAGGTGGATGTCATGCCAACAATTTATCACTGATTTCATGCTCACATGTTTTTACAGGATGCAAGTAAGATGGTGAAACAACATGGGTGTGATTCATTGTATATTGTTATAATTTATGTATGTTAATAGAAGTAAATTTTTATGTATTGTTATGTTACAATAAAGTTCGTTATTGAAATTCAACTATACGAAGGACATGCTAGTTTTAGGGGTGCTTTGGGAAATGTGCATGTAACTAAAGTTGTCCTTTTGAATTCAAATTTGCCTATGGAAAAAAAAAAGGGGTTGGATATTTATATGTTATATTATATCAGACATGTACGATATTTCAACATTTTGCGAAAGTATGAAAAGGTTTATAATTGAAGTTCTGTAATTTTTAGATGTCAAGGTTTAAGGGGATGTGCATCCACACATAAGTGTTATTTTGAATCCCAAATTTTGTATTGTGAAATTTTGATATGTATGTTAAATGAGTTTGAATTTAAAATATTGTAGTGCATTTCCAATGTTCATTAGACGATTAATTAATTAGGGTGTTGTATTCTTATGTTGTAAATGTAATAAAGAGATCTAAACGAAACACTCAACCCTAGTATAAGACTCACATATAACTACCTTTAATGCATGAATACTTTTAGTGTAGAAAACTCAAACCATAGGATAAACTTCAATCTTTAAACTTAATGTCATACTTCTCGCATGATCTTTCTTAGCCAAAAGAAATTGAAACCATAAAATAAACTTAAACTTGTGTGCTCGATGGAACCTCCTAGCTAAGATAAAAAAAGACTCCTAGTTTTTGTTACCGTCATGATCGGTATGTTTAGTATTATCATCATGAACCCGATGATTAGGAATGACATGGTCAAACTATTTTTGGTGTAAGCGAGAATATACACTTCCTTAGGATCCTAGTGAAGTGCCAAGTCTTACGAAATTAGACCTAGAAATCAACTTCATGATTGAATGAATTCCTTGTGGGATCTAGATGACAAAAATGGAGCTAATGAAATATTTGTATTATGAATTAAGCTCTTGTTAATGGTCTCTTTAGTTCCTCACGCTAAATGTGTTACTTTGGCTAGTGGCAGCTTTAGTGTCTTGGTCTTTTGAAGGGTTTATAGGGTAACTATGTTTTCACACCTTAATCACCTATATTAGGGCATACATCCCTAAGTGCAAATTAAAATTAAACTAAACCTCAGTTGATTAGGAGGTTAACTTGGGGTTCGTGTGTAGTTATAATTCTTCCAATCATATACTTCTTCAAGATGTTAGACAAGTACTTTCAAAACTTTATGTTATAAAGTGACACCAAAAAGAGACTTAAGAAACAATGTAAATACAATATGAAATAAGAGTATATGTGATAATGGTTTAGGAAAAAATTATCACTTGAAGTCCTTATGGTTTATTTAAGCATTGACCTTTTGTTAAGAATGGATACAAATTGTTCTTGGTGGGACTAGGCATTTGAGCCAATATACAGTCCACTAAAAAATAAAAATAAAACAATTATGACATGTAAAAGTTTAATTGAATGAAACTAAATTTGGAACTCTTAAACAACCATAGTACAAGAACGAATGTGCTTTTAATGGAAGGAATTTTATAGGAAAAGAGAAACTTGAACCTTCACCTCCTTTGAATCTTATTATTTTTCCCTCAACAACTTATAGTTGGTCCCCTTGCATAATGAGGGTAGAATAAACATCAACTAAACATATTTTGAGAAACAAACCTTTAGCATAAGAATGAGAGAATTAGGAACTTTGTATGCAATTGGAAATATGGAAATTAATTATGTAAGTTATGGAGATTGTCATAAGGGATAAAGAGCAAAATTAAATGGTTGAACTATAAGTTGAATGTGGAATGAACTTATGAATATGTAGTGGAAAAAGAAGAAAACTATACTTACATAATAATGTTATTGGAAGATTAATCGTAACAAAGATGTAATCATGGTAATGATGTGTTGTGGGTTTTCTAATCCTTGAGTCCCTTTTCTTGTGGTTGGGTTATTTTTAGCATTTGTTCATTGGGGAAAGTGTGGCATCGACATGTATATGGTGTTGCCATGTCTCTATGTGAGTCGATGAATTATGTAAGTGTCGTATGTATTGTTGAGTTTTCTTTACTTGGAGTCCTTGTGGTGTTGTGTAGTGAGCAATGTTAGTAAAAAAATTTATCCTGGTATTTTTACTGTTGTATTTGTGTCTGTAAAATGTGGGCATGACAAGACCAATCACTCAGTAGATAAGTGCAAACCAATTGTCATCATGAAAATAATGCGGCGTAAGACAATCGGTAATTTAAGGGTCCTAATTAATTTTATGAGAGGTGCTCATCACATTGAAAAAAATACACCACTAACATGCTTATATTTGAAATTCCTTACATAGCATGCACAAAACTAGTAGGGCATACGCTCTCCACCAATCAAAAACTAAATAATATTTAACACTTTTCATATTTATTTTTTGATTAGTGGAGACTCTGGACTCTACCATATTTGTGCATGCTAGTTATGGCCAACTCATTGAAATAGTGTATCTCGCCATATTGCACTTATCTACTATGAGAAAATATATAGTGCGAAGTTAAAATATATATATATAGTAACTAAAGTAAGTTAATAATATGACAACTAGGAAGAACATTGTAGGCTTGTTGTTAGTGTTAGTGGGATATGTTGTAACCTTGTTATTAGTGAAACTTCTCTAAGTTATAATGTTCACATGAAAAATTTAAGCATGGGATCTTGAAATTTTTGACCTTGTAACCACTATAGGATCATGGCATGTGGCCTAATCCCAAACCTTCTATTCTATGGGCTTGTAGAATTCATATATTCCACTTATTGTGGCAAAGACTCTCAAATTTTGTGACTGGTAACCACTATAGGATCATGCCATGTGGCGTAATCCTAAACCTTATATTATATGGGCTAATGGAATTAACATATTCCACTTAATGTGCAAAGAAACTATGAGGATTGTGAAAAGCTTCAATATATTCCTCACTACTTTCACAAACCTTTGTTATTATAAGGGTACTACATGATCTCAACACATGGTAAGGTGATGTAGGAACATCTATGAATAGACCTTAAAATTCAAAATTTGAGATTTTTTGAGTCAATATGAGATGTGAGAGAGATGTCGGGATTCTAAATTGTCATGTGAGGCATTTCTAGTTAGCGGTGTCCAAAGCTGAGAAATTCAAATTTTCCTCCTTTTGTGTTTTCCCTCGAGAAAGGGATATTTGAAAGTTCAAATACATGCAATAGGTATATAGTCTTAAAAATGGAAAGTCAAGTGCCAATAGGTGCTGTTAGAATCTTATAGGTATCATGTTAGCATGAAGGACATGTGTTGAGTCCTTGTGAGTATTTGTGCATCATTTAGATGCTAACAATAATGTAAGGAATGCCAGTTATAGGTCTAGGAGAGAGAGAAGTTAAAGAGTCAGAAAAAATGTCATATTTCTAGCTATGTAAGACGAGTTACATTACTTGTAGTAGTTGCATGCATGAAAATTTCTAGCATAGGATGATCATGGAAACGTTTTTGCAAGTATTCCTCATGGAGAGGATGAAGGGAGCCATGAAGTAAAGGAGTTAGAATATTTTGTACAAAATATGATATGAAAAACAAGTATGCTTATTTCAATTTTTTGTTTATCTTGTTTGTGGATATATTTATGATTTTTACATCTATGTGTGGGTTTGCTAGTGAGCTTATAGCTTCCTCAAATCAATGTTGTTAGCCTTGGAATTTTCTTGCTTCAAAGATTGACATGCACTCTATTTTTATGAACATTTGGAGATTCGATTGACTATGGATTTGAATATGACTATGATGTTTGAGAGTGGATATTGTTGATTCATGTTAGCAATGCATTGCATTTTCGGGAAGAAGGGTGTATAATCCATTTCTCGCAGTCATGAAAGTTAAATGTGATTTTAAACCTTGTTATATTTGTTTTGGTTAGCTAATGGATTATTGTCGGTGTTGGTGTCAAGTAAGGACTATGAGTGACTATTGTGAGCATTTTAGTAAGCTAGTTGGTTGATTCACATAAGGAAGGTGTGTATGGAAAGTTATTACTTAACATGGAAGGATTGAGGGACTAATTATTTTAGTATTTCTTATGCATATTGAGTAACCTTACAAAATGTGATTGTCCACGTAATTCATAAGGTTGTGGAAACTTTGTGAAGATATTAGGAAGGAGGTTGTTAAATATTACCTTTCCTAAAATGTTGAAGCCTAAATTTTATGATCATTAGTGCAAGGCATGTTGACACATCACTCAACATGAACTAAGCACTCTCCCGAAGTGCACAATGGTACGATATTCCTCTTTTATGTCAACTTGTTCAAGTATTTACCATGATTATACAAAGAATATAGATCTATAATAGCTAATTAAGTATATTACAATGCATAAACCAGATCTAGATCTTAACCATGAAGCATGAATATTCAAACAAGAATCAATATTAAATTTACCATACATGAACCAATAACAGATGTGTCCACTATAAATATCCAACCACAAAGATCCATTATATTAATTGTTGTAAAACACATAAGTTATTACATACATAATAAAGTCACCATGATTCATGCACGTGTACAAACCAATGACATAACTCTACAAAAAGGGGTTCCTATAAATTGTGTAAATCAATACATATTTATAGGGGTTGGGACTTGCACTTCACCACCCATACACCTTTCAAAAATAGGCTACATTATAATAATCACAATGCACCCTTACATGATAAATAAAAAATCATGCAAGCACTCTATTAATAGATTATCTAATAATACAACAACAGTCTAATCCTATTAATAACCTCAAAACATGCATGGTGCTTGATCATCTAGTCACTCAAAATAGTATTTCCTACTTTACTGAGTCTTCTACAAAACATGCTCTACATTCCATGTCTATAATGAGTCTCAATCTACAAAAATGGTGAAGTCCCGATTTAGAACCTTCCCAGGTGCGCTCTTTTTGCTATACTTCCGCATGTATTCTCGCTCCCTATTCTAACATTCCCAATCCTTCTATGCCTTTATACTTAGGTTTTATTCCATCAACCCAACATTACCCCACACTAATTTCATTTCTGCACCCGACAATGGGTAATCACAACTTATCTATCCATGAAAAAGAATGACAATGGAAAAAAAAACTCTTTAACGAATTTCAAAATACTTGGTGCCCTATTCTTCCATAGGGACGATCAACTCTAGATATTCATTTTTATCTACGCATCTCAAGTCATTCCAAGTCGGTTAGCGCTTTACTATTTTTACCTAGAATGTCTCCAAGTACTACTTCCATTTCATCAAAGGGTGTCATGTTATCACCTTCATTCTGCAAAGATATCCACGAGAACATTTTCTAGACTTGAGACCATCCCATCCATTTTATACACTATCAATTTTGAATTTATTTTATTTTCTTCTTGTGCAAGTCCTATGCTACTATAATTGCATCACACTTCTCTAATATCAATGTAAGCCTCTTCACACGTCCAATTGTTTCATTCTTTACTAATTTCTGAACCTCATCCTCCTCGGCCATGGTCCTTGTCTTGATAATCACATCTAGGGTTGCGCACATGTTTAATGACAAATATTCATTTTTAACTCCTCCTTCAAGATTTGCACTAAGGCTTCATAGCTTGTAATATTGCACGCTACTATTTCCTTACACTTTCGTGCATCTATTCTGCGGCATCCTTGGGTTTTGGCATGCGTACGGGTCCCTCATCCAAGATCATGTGAACCAATGTCCGTAAATATTGTAAAGAAAATGGAAATTCCTCGCAACTTTGTCCTCCAAATATGGCCTCTTTTTCAATATCTCATCACCAAGTTGATCGACAATGATCAGTATCAAATACCCCATCGCGTCAGCTATTTATTTTTCTTCTATTAGGAATTTGATCTCGGTCTCCCAATCCTTCGTATCTTCCAAGACCACCCAAATAGTTTCCTCTTTATCTATGTTTCTCGCGTGTAACTTCGTAGAGATACCTTTGTTAAAGTATTGTTCACCTGTTCATCGGACATCACGAGGGATTAACTATGTCATGGCTCGAGTGTGGTACCTATTTCAACTTGTGTGACACATGATTCCTCATATACATCAGAGTTAAGATCATCCATATGTTTCTAAATGCTCCATGATAGTTTTTTTCATGTGTGTTTAGTTTTCATGTCTTCATCCATCAGCTCCAAGGTATAAAGTTCATTAGGTTCCAAAGTGCTTTGGAACCTGCATGCACGTATGATCTTTTTGGGTCATCAACGTACTGAACTATTTACATCTCATAAATGTCTTATTCCTTTCCTTTCCTCAAGAACTTACCCTTAGGGGTATGTACTTATCAAATCCAACACCCTTCCTTTACCTATTTGTGTAGTATGGGGCGTGCCTGAATGTCCACCCTTATCTGTGTCCAGCTCTTTTTCCTACAACTCCATTGTGTCCTTCAATTCATCCACCTTAGGTTCTTCCATATCATCTATCTTCCACTGGAGTATTCAACGCCTACTGTCTTCAAATTTATGTTCCTCATCATCCTTCCGAGGAATGTACTTTTTCCTTTTCTCATTTTCAGGTTCTAATTTCATAGGTGAAGTCCTAGATGACCTCCTAAGGGGTTGTGATGTCCCTGCACTCTGATTTCTTATTCTCTTTAGTGCTATTTTAAATTGAGGTTCCTAAGTAGTTTTTTCTATGTCCACCTCGATCTCACCGGTCTCCAACACTTCATCTTCTTGATGCATTGGAGGGATTTGTAGACACCAAAATTAGGTCACACTCCCTTGGTCCCTTGTCAAATAATCAAATCAAGCATACTCATCTAACTATGGCCCCTTCCACCCCACATCAACATTAATTTAATTAATTTAATTAAATTAATATATATCCTCATAATATTTAATATCTAATTACCTTAATTTCTACCTAGCCACCTCAACTAGACACCTCATCCATCCACCTCACCCTAGACTAACAATAACTAACAATAACTAAGTCTTACTTTCCTTGATGAGAAAAGATTTGGCCTAACCCTAAAATCTCTCTAACCACATTCCCGCTCATTAGAAGGGAAGTTTCTATTCTAATCTATGAGAATAAACTAATTAGGCCCAAGAAATTAGAAAGATCTGTCCATTTTACTAAACATAAGGAATCCTACCTTAACTAATGTCGGTCACCCTAAACCGATTAAGTCGACAACCTGGAACCATCGTCGGTTACCATTTATTCACCCATACAACCTTGTTTTTGGGTTGGAACATTCTGAGAGCAAGAAAAGGAGATCGAGTTGCATGTAAGAAAAAAATAGCATCCTTTCACATATCCAGACATCCAAAGACATAACCAAGACAGATATTGAAGCATTGCACCCACGTAATCATTCTAGGAATCACTGCTAAGATATCCAACACTATTCTTTTGATCAACAACCACCTCCATTCAGCCATCAAAATCTACATCACAATAAGTACATCTCTACTAGCATTGTCTATTTCAGCATAGTTAACTTTTGTCATTCTTGTCATTAGTTTATACTTTGCATGTTCATTCTTCCATTTCTTAATAGCTTGTAATCTCACCATTTCCCTTACCCACACCACCAAATCACCATTCCAACCTAATATTGATTTCTGAGTACTTGAGATCTCCACAGACCTTCTCATCCACTCTCCCAACCTCATTTGACCTCAGATCATCCTCTGCCATTTAATCTATTTGATTTTTTTTTACCTCGACCATACCGACGCGCTGGATTATCCGCAACCGTCATCAGTTCTACCTAAACGGCATCGGTCATACCCGGCCAAACGACACGGTCTCATGATTTATTCCTTGACCAAGAATAGACCCAACAATCACCCTACCAGTTGACCTAAATAACCCAGAATCAGACCTTGACCAGTCCTAGTACCTTGATAGACACCTCATCTCTCAGATCCAACTATATCCTAGCTTGTTGTGATTGGATTTGCTTATTGTACTTGAATGAAATACCTAAATCATATCAACTACAGTAGGAATTTACTTGTTTATTGCATTAATTTGTTTTAAACATTGGATTGACAGCCATCTAGGGAGTATCACACTTCCGAGAACTAGCATATAGGTAGTCCACTGTCATATATCATTTAACTATCCTCTTATGGTCTTGTTTTCTATTACAGGTAGTTCCTTCTCACCAAAAGGAAGCTCTCACATTCAGTTGTGGATCAAGAAGTCAGAACATGTGCAACAACCATCAATCAACTAACATTTAACAGGTATTCATCCTTGGCCCTTACCCTTATATGTTTCGTCATTTCGAAAAGGTAAAGAAAATGGTGAAACATTTTGGCACGCCTAGTGGGACCCATCAGGGGTTCTTTTGCATTTATTCATTCCTAGGTGAAAGTTGTATGTTTGTTTCCCTTCAAAATATTCTACATTAATTTTCTTCTTTGGAAATCATTCTCCTTTTTTTCTATTGTCTAAAAAAAAACAATTGTATTTTTGGTGCTTTAAAAAGAACACGTCTTCCTTTATTTTGCATTGCAAAATTAGACACAAATCATGCACACACATGCTCACACACCTTTGGAATAATATTCATGTCTTCTCGGATGTCTAATAAATACTTGACACTTCTTCAAGATCAACTAAATAATTAATTCTTTAAATGACAACCTAATATTCCTTATTCAAAACATTGAGAGATTTAACATTATACCTTTGATCTTGACTCATCTCTTAAACTTGTTTTCCTTAAGTTGGGTCTTCTCGGTAGCTATAATATTAATTGAATCCCCCTTATTCATATAAAACTTCTTGATTCTTACTCTTTCTCATAAAAATAAACCTTTTCATCTCATCTTCTTCATCTTGTTTTCATGCCTCATACACATGCTTGACACAAATCACTTCTAAAAACAACACAAAACCTTACTTAGCTCCCCCGAGATCAAAAAAAAATTAGTATAAAAAACATTGCTTAGATTTTTGTATCCTTCTTATATCCTTAAGTCAC
Source organism: Taxus wallichiana var. yunnanensis (assembly GCA_018340775.1). Taxonomy (NCBI): domain Eukaryota; kingdom Viridiplantae; phylum Streptophyta; class Pinopsida; order Cupressales; family Taxaceae; genus Taxus; species Taxus wallichiana. The sequence goes on along the minus strand of CM031237.1, from coordinate 71,699,190 downwards.
TCATATTAAATAAGAACATATTGTTCTTATCAGATCAATCTCCATCTCAAGAGATATAGGCATGCAAAGTCTATGACACAACTTTAGATCAATAGACTCAGAGAATACACAAACATACCTTTGATCATATCCATCTTCTCAATCATATTAAGTGTAACTAAAACATCTCATACTTTTACCAGGCCTTTATACATGTTGTCATATCTTTGGGACTATCATAACTCTTTCCTTTCAATAAAAACCTACTTAGCAACCTAATTATACCTTGTGATCTTAAAGTCTTCAACACTAACCCTTAGGTGACGACAAAAACCTAAATAAGTTATTAAAAACAATTGTAATAATTTTTAAATATCCTTAACATATATATTTTACCTTCAACATGATTTCAAACTCATAGCACATAATAATTTCATCTTCACATAGCTACAAACAATATTCTCAAACTCGGATAATCACAAATTCTTCATGAAAATACTTACATGACATCTTTTAATTATGTGATCACACAACATCAATAGAAGAGGAATTCAAACAAATTCTTATTACGCTTATAGAACTTCTCTCGAAATTTGAGGTCTTTACAAACACCCTCTAGCTCGCGATTTGTATTACTTACACATTTTTTAAACATGGGTTTTCTAGTTTACTTTTATACCCGTCTTAAGATCCTAAAACATGTACATCAACCATTATATGAAAAATTAATTCTTAATATGATGATAACATCCTATAAAAATCATCCATAAGACCATATAGGTTGGAAATATCACATTCATACAAAAATCCTTCATTTGGGACTCAAGAAACCCTAAAGCACTAGAAGGGCCTACTCACCAAACTATAATGTTATATAGCAATACCTCCTTCACCAAAGCTCATAAAACCATTAGGAATGTTCTATAAGAACATTAGAAACCTCCACTAACTCGTAAAAACTCGGATCCATGATATCAATAAAAAACCATCAAAAAGAGCAACTTTCTTCACTAGGTCTATGACCTCTGCAAAAATAATCTTCAAAAATGAATCTCAAATCAACATCCAATGACCTCCTCATCCATGAAATTTTAATATATAAATGTAAATTTCATGAAAAGGGTCATCACCAAGTGCATAGGATTCCACAAATTAGAAAGAAGCACATCCAAAATGCTTTTGTAACGAGTCATCCAAACTTCCCAAAATTGCACCAAAACAAGTCTTGAAAAATGAACTTCAACAAACATTCTAAGGTATGAAACCTAATTGGAAACCATAACAAACATAAATTATATCTCCCATAATTTCTCCAAAAATAATTTATCTAATATGTCTAATGCGAAACTTGAGACCAAACTATAATTTTCTAGAAACTTGCATTTTTGAATGGTTTTAACACACATCCAAAACACCTATCTTGAACCTAAAGAAACCTGAGAGATTGTTCTACAACATGAAATAATCATAATAACAAAAACAATTCATTATAGGAATGCATACTCAGTATCATCTCCATCACATTATACATAGGGTTTTAGGAGGGTTAAAAAGTTTTTTAGATTCTTAACAATTATTCATAAAGCTCTTCCTCTTAACTCTCAAACTAGTGTTTGGAATGTAATCTGAGGACCCTTACCCAAATAACATGAAGATATTGAACCACCATGCTAAGATTTCACATGAAAATGAACATCAATTTTTCCAATTTGACCTTAACTTCTCATTTCGACAAACTGGCTAAGGGAGAAATCACGTAGCTTGCTTAATATTCCATTCCATGACCTAAAACATGGTCCACACCTAAAAACAACCTATTATGCCTTCTCCAATTATAAAATTTTCATCACCAAATTTAAAATATTCCAACACACTTCAGGGGCATCCTCTCTTAAGGACTAGGTCTAGGAATAAAACTAATACTCACCTTTCATGCAATATGTTCAAAGTACTGACCTCAACCTTCACCAACATGCTAAGAAACACTTACTGACATCTCGACATAGATCACATTTACATTTTCAATGTGAAATCATACATACACTTTGCTCATTATCTCACATAGGGCTTCTGACAATGGTTTAGTGAAGACATAGAAACCACTGACTTCACTTCATATATTTTCTCTGAGATAGTTGTGAGTGTCCCCACAAATCATATAGATACTTCATATTCAATCACCAAGCTCAATCAACACACACATACTTATACTTCATCATTTCATACCACACCTACAGGGCCTTAAGAACAAACACCTTAAACATGATTACTTCACCAAAAATAACCTTCTAATCACTTTTCCATCCTTACCAACCTACAAGATCCTTCACCAAACCTCATGACACTTAAAAAAAAATCATCACTACCTCTCTGCAAGACATTAAATTTCTCAATAACTCAAGAAACAACGCATATCGACCAATCAAGACACTACCAATCAACATTCATGCTCCATAGTCCTTTTGACATAAATAAAACCTAATGAAATCAATGAAAACACATTAAAAACAATTTATTAGTGGTTTAAGTGATCATATTGGTGTTAGAAGGTGAAGAAAGAGTGGAAACAACAATTTTACACTTGTAGAGGAGATAATGTAGTGAATTCAGGACATGAATAAATGGAATGTCAATTTGTATTATAATAGTAGTAATATTTATGGGAGGTGCACCAAAATGGAAGTATCATTATTGGAAGGAAAGTTATTAATGCATCTTTGAATGAATTGTGTCGAATGGAAAAGAGTGATTCAATCAAATGAATTTATTTTTGAGTACATTGAATAAGTGATATGTCTTACCCAATCGATTCAACCCCAAGAAATATGGATAAAACCAAAGTAAGATAAATTTTTAAAATTACAACACACTTATATATATGATAAAAGATCCATTTATATTCACAATGCCATACATATTCGTCTCACCACAAATCCATTATTTTTTTATTACAATTTTAGTTCTTTCAACTATCTCCATGTAATTAATATTTAGATCCCTTATCGGAATGGAGATATCAGAAGATTCATTCTAAATTGACCACCTTAATATATGACAATAGCTTACTTAGTTTCTTCCATGCCATTACAACTTTCTCAATCATACAAACACTAGCTTCTTAACGGAAAATTAATTTACATATTTGGGGATACCTTTCTTGATATTATTTGTTTTACATAACATTTAATGCATGAGAGGAAATAAAAATAGTGTTCAAGTTATGGGGTTCCGTTTGTGTTTATGTGTTTCTCTTATAGAAACACATCACTCCTATTTTACTCTCTAGTCAATATTTAACATGGTTATGTTTAATTTTACCTAAACATGGGTGTTCTCCTCAAGACCATGTTTCATCTTAGATGATTGAAATAATTTTCACTAGTGGTGCAAGAGATAAACGTAACGTGTGAACTTCAAGGTTAATCTCTTTATATTACTATGAATTCATGGTATTAAAACATTATAAGTGTCCATCCACAAGTTCTTCATGACATGTTCTATGAGTAGGCTTATTACTATTATGAGGAGCATTGAGCTACTACAAGATAATACTTAAATTGAATAATAAAAACTTTCTACAATTAAGATATCATTAATTATACATATGCACATGCGCAGATAATTACCCTTAAGGGTTCAAATTACAATTACAATCATATCAAATTCAAAATTATTCAACATGGTCTTTTAGAAATGTGACACCTAGGAGTATGGAGGTACTAGCCTAGGCTTGATCAAGGGTATGTTATATAGTCATACCTCAGTATGGTAACACAAGGTAAGTGGAAGGTCTCATTTTAAAATAGATATCATATCCATAAAACTTGTGGGAATTAGAAGTCTCCCCATGTGATGTTAAATTTATTACAATCTAATCACGACGTTTAGTTGAAAGATGAAGAAGTCAGAGATAAATAGTTCCATTACATCGATTATGTGTTTTACTTAATACCATACATGGTTTAATCTTTACAAAAGAAATATAATAATAAATAATATAACAAATTATTTGATACAACTATATCCTATAACTACAACATATATTTATAGTTTTATACTAAATACAAATACATACATGGTTTTGTCAAACTTTCACCTTTTTTAAATGGTAAAGAAGGTATGATTACACATAATAATATAAATCCCTATTCTATAAAGGTAAACATCTTACAACTCATATACAATTCCAAGTATTCAGATAACACCATTAATTTCTAATTTGACCACATTACATGCAACATGTTAGAACATGAAATCATGGGTTAGCATTAGAGATGATATGGATCCTACCTTCCCATCTAAAAATTATAAAAAAAATTTGAACCATAGTTTAGAGAGAGAGAAAAAATTGTTTTAGTTCTAGTACATGCTATTTCATAGTTACATATTAAATGTTTTAGAAAGAGAGAGAAGTGGAGAGGAAATCATTGATTTCCTTTACATGATCAATTAGTTCATTCACATAAAAAACACAAGAGAGATGGCTTAATCTATTTTTGATACACATAATTCATAATTGAAACATGATTAAGAGTTATATAGGATCGCACAATTACCAAAATGTTTCTTATTTTAGCTATCACTATGGACGTTAGTTAGGTTTTTCCTATCATGCAACTATAAAATATCATCAACCAGTTTATTTAAGTATCCCATAGCTGTAGCTTATTTATTGTCAAAATTCATGTTTCTATACATCACATTTGTTTTACCAATTCAAGATGTCTTTGAGGGTCAACACAGTCCATAGGGCTTAGTTGTGCTTACTGTAAAATAACCCAAGTGGCTATGGAATGGACATGCATGAAGGTCACTACAACACCAAATGGAACATTTAAAACACGTATCATATTCATAATTCATAGATATTGAAATAACACAACTGAAAAATGACGTCCATACTAGAAGAATATCTCCATAAGCGAGTTGGTGGACATATGTTCTCTTGCACTTTAACAAGCTAAGATAATGTTGTTCCAAAATCATTGCATATTTTTTTTAAGGAATATTTAAACAAAAAGTGCTATAATTTGTTTTCTCGTATTCAAAGAAAAATAAAACGTGCCAATTCCATAGGGGTTTGTTGTACTGTGATGCCTCAAAACCATCTCTCCAAAGTGCTCTTAAAATCGGTGTCATAAAAATAAATAAGCACATCTTTTAGCAAAGTAATAATTGAGAAGAGAAAAGAATTGGAGACACCTCTCAGTCTTGCGCTAGTTTTCAAGAGAAATTTGGCACATTTGGGAGGGGCTGATTTAAACACCTTTGGGTTACATTTTTATAAACGTTTATCCTTCTTGATTAGAGGTACTACACATGCAAAGTGGGGAGATTGTGTTTGGGTTTATTTTAAGTAGGATCATAATTTCTTTGATTTTCATATTTCCCATTATGATCTCTTCCATGGTTGGCTTAATTTTTAATACGAATCTATTTTGAACAAATTTGTATTCTTGATTGAATTCATTATACTCCTCACTTTAATCTATAAAAAAGGATTTTAGTTCTCTAAATATGAGGGAGGAGAAAGATCTATGCCTGATATAAAGAGACTATGGTTGTATGGGAGGTGTGGACAAGGAATATTTTATGCTCTAACCAAGTCTTGGAGTGTCAGTGAACTTGGAAAGTTTGAGAGAGTGCCCAAAGAGGTAATTGTCTGGGAACAATTCCCATGAATTCAAACCCTTCATATTTTTGAAGCCATAGATGAGATGACCCTATAGTTTCGTATGTACTGTAACATGTACATTTGATTTCACCATATGTTACTTGATGGAAATAAGTACCAATAGTTTTTCACTTTTTCTTTAATGATATTTTGTAAGATCCAACCACAATGTGACACATAGGGGCTTGGTTATTGGTACACTTTTTAAATGCGTTATAAAAATTATATGTGTACTAAATCAATCGAAATCCACTTTTCCGTCCAAATAAATGTAGGAAAATAAAATGGTGTTTATAACACAATCGTATGCTACACAATGATATTTTTATGATAATAAGACATCTACATAAATCTACACACCCATAAAGTTAAGGTGCACGGTTATGGGGTCATCTCCTCTATTGCGTAACTCTAGTTAAATTACTCTTGTCGTATAGTCTACAAATCATATTATTGTATTCTTGCAAATGCTCTTAAAAATAAGGATAAAACATGGTATCCTTCTTTCACACAAGGTGAAATGATTTTCTCATGGTGCGGTTGAGATAAAAATTAGAAATTTTTGTTGAGATAAAATTGGCTAATGTGATTACTTGAAGTGTCAATACCTTTTCAACAATCGCTCATTTACTCATATCTTATGGTGGACTTATGGTTACAAACTAGTTGAGCCAATATCAATTATCCATCGACCTACGAATCGACAAAAAAATCCCTCTCTAGGATAAAACAAACATAAAAATGATAATTCAAAATAAATAAGGAGGCCAAAGGATAATGAAACACCAAAAATCGAAAGTAACACTACAAAAATATCCCTTACAAGACACTATAAATGTTTAGATGTGGGTGGAGGAGATGAGGAGGTGATATTAGGATCATGTTATATCATATTGTGAACATGCAAGTGTGATGGTTCAATAGGTGGAGATGAAATGAAACACTTTCTTAGGAAATATTAAGTCTAAGATGGATATCCTAAAGGTGTTGTGTCATATATACAACCTCATCAAAAGTGAATGATTCGTATAGATTTGTAAGTGGAGTGAGATGTGTGGGATCATGTAGATTTTGAAAAACTTGAAAATGAGAAATGATTTTTTTGTACAGGAAAGGATATGTGGTGAACAAATGTGTTACAAAATGTAATTAGGGTGATAATGGTTGCGATTCTCGAGGTTTTGAAGCATGTGAAGCTCAATCAATGTCATGTTGATGCAACGTGGATGGAGAAGAGAGAAGGGAAAACATTACACATTAGTAAGTTTTGTAAATTTTACAATGTTATGTTGTGGGAGGAACACATACCAATTGATTGTGGGAAAACAAGTGAATGCATGAAGGTGTGCAAGAGGAGTGTGTTGTCATTTTGAATAAGGTGACATACAAACCGAAGTAGATGTGAACTAATGTTCCTGGGTCCTTTATGACATTACTCTATTTAAAATGTATGTAGTTTGAAATATTGTGCACAAGGGGAGCATATCACCATGGGGAGAATATGATTATTATAGATTATGTGAAAATATGGTGTAGGTGTGCAATCGCCCCCAAGTTTTAGCACTCAATCTTGGTGTGGTAAAGTATGTAGGGGTAGTAGTGAGCATGAGAGTGAGTGGAAGACATGGGGAATGATTAGATGCAAGAAGTGAGCGCATAAAACATGGGGGTGGAAAGAGAGGGCGTGAGATGGAATGCACATGGGGAACACTAGAGAGCATGCAAACATGGAAAAAGAGCTAGTGGGGTAGAAAAAGTGTTGGGGGTAGACATGAGAAAGGTGTGTGGGTAGAACATTTTGGTGGTATAAAAGAGTGTTTGATGGGGTAAAGTGGATACTATACAAGTTTTAGCATGTGGGGCATGTATGTAGATGCCACAAAGAATACGAATAATCATGTAAGGGGAGAGAACACACGGGCCGTGACTAGAGAGTTCATAGGGTAGAGCAGAGAGCATGTTTGGGTGGACTAGAGAGCACAAAAGAAAAATATAAAGTGGAAACATATATATGAGATGGACCATGAGTGAGTCTAATTAGGGAACATGTTGTGATGGTAAGATTGATTATTAGAGATTATTGAGATTGTGATGTGTATATGTTTGTGATTCAAATGGCTTGAAAAATATGAATGTAGAATCGTGTTTGGAATCAAAAGTATTAGGATAACACATAACAAAAATGTAGTAAGTCGGTAGTGTCCAATCAGAACCCAGGCTGGGGTGATATATATCCTCGGACCATCTATAAAAGTGAATATTAACCATTCCTTGATAAGGATAAAATATAATCACGAGTGCAACATTTGACCAAGAAAATCTATAGGTATCTAAAAATAAGGGGAAGCATTGTTTCCATGAATGTATCAATCATAAAGTATTATAGTATTAAAAATGCCCAAACGGTCAAGTAAAAATATTCAAGTAAATAGGTGGGGAGAGATAAGGAACGCGTATAAATAGTCAAGTAAATGAGGTTGCTACTGAATAATAGATGATAGAAATGAGCAAGGAAGATGAGTGGTAATTTGGATTATGTAACAAAGGATAAAGGAGTCGTGCAACACAGGATGTGAATGTATGTCACGAGTGTGAATCAACACAAGAAGAAGAGGTGTCATGTGTTTGAGAGATAATCAAAATGCAATCCATAAGCTTGATCTTGGTCTCAAAAAATGACCGAATGTGGTGAGAATAAACACCAGACGAGGAAGTGCCATTTTTATAGGTCAATTTGTAGAATGCGTTTGCATCCAATGTAATGAATGTATGCAGATGTAGTGTTGAGAGGAAGTTTCGAGGAGACTCTTAGGAGATGTGGGCTAGGAAAGGAATAAATGATAGTTGACTAAGGGTAAGATGGTTACTAAATGTGTACCAATTATAGATAAGAGGAGGTGATTAAGCCCTAGGAAAACTAGATAGTTTTAGGGTTCCAACAATTAACAGTGTAAAATTTTTAGAATCTTATTTCTTGTCAATAATTATTATGGTTGTAATATAATGTAATATTATAATTTATTCCATGTAATTAGGTAAGTAGTAGGTGTTGTGTGTGTCGAGAGTCTAGATCAAGTAGTAGCAAATTAATTGTTTAGCGTGGAAGTGGTTACGAGTGTCAAATTTACTGAGAATATGATAGTTTCTTTTGGTTTGATAAATATGTCTTAGATTAAAATATGAAATGGTTGTTATTGGTGAGTTTTGTTTACACTAATTAAAGATTCTATGCATTTATTACAATTATTCAAGGTGCCGACATTATTTTTTTAATTATCAATCCTTTGGGGTAAATTTAAAATTCATTGCTTTATATATGATTTATAAGGTGTAGTGATTTCTTTCTATGAATATTTATCTAAAATGACCATACAAAATTAAAAATAAACATCATTCAAACACTAATTGTTTGAGCAATAATCATTTTAACCCTAATATTTAAGTTGAAGTTTTTCCAAAAGAATGAATGTCATTATTTATGCTTATCTCTAATTTTTTTGATAAAGTACCATTCTTAACTCTAATTATGTATTATAAAAATTTGACTATGTAATATTTTTTGCAAATTGTAGGGGTCTTTGGCTTTAAGTGTTGCCTCGGGATGGTTATAAATGTGAATCTAGACTTGATAAGTGTGATCAAGGAGAAATTTTATTGGAAGATGGTTAGATGGATCAATAAAAACATTAGAATACATGGGTATGTTGAAAGCGAAGGGGAATATGGTAAGTAGAAAAATTTGGTGTGTTGAAATGTAGGGTAGGGAAGTGAATAACATTTTGGAGGGACTTGCACATGGTATTGGTTGTAGCCATGAATAGGAAATGGTAATGGCATAAATAGTAGTCGATGGAAAGAAATGGAGATTTGGCAAGAGATCGAGTAAGAAGGTTCTTATATTGAGTTAGAAAATCATCTATTCTACTCAAGCGAGGGACACATACATGGATCACAATAAGGTGTTGTTAAAGCGTCAGTGATCAAATAAGGGATAGAAAAAAAAGAAAGGGTACGAATAGAAAATGGGAAGTGGATGTGGTAAATTTTCAATCTGACCAGTCAGATTTGGGTATTGTGGATGACACTAGGATAAAGTAGAAGCTAGGTGTAGATGTTTACAAACCAGTAAATGGAGCCAAGTCCCAATTACAATTGTGACCAAACCAAGTGGAATTTTGGGAAATATCACTTAGTAATTCTTTCAAATATGATCTAGATGTGGAATAAAGGGTGAAAGAAGTGGAGTGTGGGTGGAGGGAATATATAGTATGCGAGGTGGAACACACAAGGAGAGGAATCATAGAGTGTATAATGTAGACCACATATGGTCGAGAAAAAGGAGTGCAAATCGAAGGGTCCTTATAAAGACAAGGGTTGGAGCAAGCATGGAGGGGGAGTAGAGATCCACGAAGGGATGGAGCTCATTTATGGGGCCGAGAGAAAATGCCAAAAGGGATAGAGTAATAATGGGGGTAAGAAAGATAATTTGAGACAAATTGTATATGGATATCAGTAATATATATTATAAGGTGTGGAGTGATAGAGGGAGTCGCTTGTAAAGAGATTAAGATTGAGATAATGTATGAAGGGGGTTAGTCTAAATAAAAGGTTAAGATGGTTACAAAATTTCTATAAGTTATAGAGAAGATTGTGGTGATTAAGCCATAGGAAAACTAGATAGTTGATTAGGTGCCAATAATTAATGGGTATAAAAATTTTAAAATCTTATATCTTGCCAATAATTATTATGGTTGTAATAAGTCTCAATTGCACTTATGACTAAATCAACTAGAATGTTACAGGGAAATATCGTGAAGGATTCTTTCAAATATGATCTAGAGGTTGAATAGAGGGTGAAAACGGTGGAGTGTGTGTGGAGGGGGACTAGATAGTATGTGCACTGAGCACACACGGAGATGGAGCATATATTGTACAAATGTGGATGGGGATGAGAGTGCAAATGAAGGGGCCCTAGAGCATAAGGATTGGAGAAATCATGGAAGGGGAGTAGAGAGCTCCAAGGGATGGAGCTCAGCTTATATGGAGGAGGAGAGAAAGTTCCAAAAGGGATAGAGTAAGAATAGATGGGTAACATTTATATAATTTGAGACAAAGTGTATATGGAGGTCAGACTTAGAAAGTATAAGGTGTGGAGTGATAGTGGAGGTCACTTAAGGAGATTAAAAGTGAGATAATGTATGAGGGGGTTAGAAATAAAAATGGTAAGATGGTTACATAATTTCTATGAGTTATACATAAGAAGGGTGTGTTTAAGCCCTACACAAACTAGATAGTTGTTTAGGGTGCCAATAATAAATGGGTATAAAATTTAAAATCTTATTTCTCGCAAATAATTATTATGGTTGTAATATAATTTAATATTAAAATTTATTCCATGTAATTAGGTTAGTAATATGGTGGCATTTCTCAAGAGGTCGATCAACCCATAGAAAACTAATTTCCTAACGTGGAAGTGGTTAGCTACTTGTTAAATTATAGGATTATGATTTTTTTTTGGTTTGATTAAAATATGTAATGGTTGTTATCGTAAGTCTTTATTTACACTAATTAAATATTCTATGCATTTTTATGATTATTCAAGGTGCCTACATTTATTTGTAATTATCAAACCTTAGGGTTAATTTATTTATTCTGCTTTATGATGACATATAAGGTGAAAATAATTTATTTCTATGAATATTTATGGAACATGAAGATATGAAATTAAAAACAAAACATAATTCAAAACATCAATTTGAGA